>CM040242.1:37805485-38205485 GCA_022545495.1 Chrysanthemum lavandulifolium | reverse complement strand
AGCGTACATGTTGAAGGATATACGCCTGAAAGTTGGGAATCCTAAGCGCTGGAATTCTCAGGAAAGGAGGGATGTGAGACGCATCATCACCATGATTGATGAACGGTTGTTCAGAAGGGATCAGTTCAGACGATTGGAAAGCTATGTTGGTGGTCGACTCAGGAGAAACATCATCGGCTTTCAACACCCTGTGCGCACTCCTGGGAATATCACTGCACTTCCTGGTACCCCTTGAATTGTTTCCTTCATATAATTTTGGATGTATGACTATATATGTCTATGGCCTGTGCACACATAACAGTGTACAACCCGTAAGTGTCAAGAAAGGACCCTGTGGTACGCCTCAGTGCCACAATCCTTATAAAAGGAGCGAAAGCTTCTTATTTTTGAGTAAAACCTATCAAACCTTTCATTATTCAAGGTTTTGCTCAAAAAGACAAGTACTTCCCCGTAAGATTTTCAAAACCTCAACCGTTTATATCACTAATTGAGGGGGAGTATTTGATTTAAAACTTTGTTCACAAATTGTTCACAGTGGTCACTCTTCCCGCAACACTCAAAATGGTCATATTTATTCTCAACCGTTCAAAAATAACATTTTTATATGCCATTTTTGAGGGGGAGAAAATTGTGTGATAAGAAATATGTTGTGCAAAATGCAAATGAATCTGTGTACTTCAGACTTAAACAACTAATTGATGGTACTAAACTATTAGTAACTCAAAAAGACTTGTCCTGGACGGGTAATAATTTCAAGCTAGTTCGCTAGTGATGTAAACGTGTCTCGCAAAGGACTTGTCTGAGTAGAAAGTACCATTCGAGAAACTTTTGATAGACATGAACTCTGACGGGTTTGACAACCTTCCAAGGTTTGTCTACACCTTCAAGGTAGTTATTAGAGCTAGTTGTCACCTAAAAGCTGACAATATATCTCTTTAACTATTCAACGTAACCGTGTCTCGCGGGAGATTGTCTATCTTCAGTGAATCAATTCAAAAAGTGCGCGCTCTTTCCTCACTGTGCATTTAAACCATTTATACTCTTAAGCACATGTGGAGGGGGAGTATTTATGCAAAAAACTTATCTCTCACAGTGGTTCAAACATGTTTTTCATTTACAAACCCTTTGAGAGATATTTTTCACATACAGTGGTTTTAATGGCAAACATAGGTTAGTCATGGAGTTATAAGGTGACTAAGGTTAGGAATAACCGTCCTATGATCCGCCAGAGCCGGAGGGATCTACCCAAGGACACTACCATTAGTTAGTGTTAGAAGTCCTTAGGAATGATTGTAAAAAAGGAGAATATGAGAATCGGAGAAAGAAGGAGTTGAAGAATCAAAAAGAAATGTAAAGTAAAGGGTGAAAAGAAATAGCCCTCCAGATTATTCAACTTAGGGCAGACACCGGGTTCAATTCATATGCTACTGGTTGTCACTTAGTGACACCGGTATTGAAGATTAAAAGTCGTCATGGACCCAATGACGCATGCACTAAACCTTCTTAGCCACTCAAGTTTCTCTAAACAGAAGCTTGTTTCATTCTCACAGGGAACCCTACATAAACTATTGGCTTTCTCTTAGAGATCGCTGGTATTGAAGAAGGAGACCCTCTCCCTAGTCTCCGCTCAGGAAAACCAAAACGCACTATTGAGTCTTGAGCCACGAGATTCATCAAAAGATCTCTTAGGTACACTTGACATTTAATCACTTGATGATCAACAAATAAGATCATCAGTGGGTTCGTAGGGTTCCTGTGAGAATGAAACAAGCTTGTTGAGAGAAACTTGAGTGGCTAAGAGGTTTAGTGCATGCGTCCTTTGGGTCCATGGCGACTTTAATCTTCAATATCAGGCGTCATCAAGTGACAACCCGGTAGCATATGAATTGAACGGTTATACGCCCTAAGTTGAATAATCGGAGGGCTATTTCTTTTCACCACTTTCTTTACTTTTCTTTTAATTCTTCAACTCCTTCTTTCTCCAATTCTCATTTTCTCCTTTTAATAATCATACCTAAGGACTTCTAGATTCTAGCTGTTGGTGGTGTCCTTGGGTGATCCTCCGACTTTGGCGGATCATAGGATAGTTATTCTAACCTTTGTCACCTTATAACTCCATGACTAACCTATGTTGCCATTAAAACCATTATCTTGAAAATATCTCAAAGTGGTTATGAGTAAAAGCGTTTTGTACCCTTTGTTGAGGTTTAGGATTTTGAAATACTCCCCCTCGCACGTGCTTAAGTATTTTGACGAAATCTGCACGGTGAGAAAAAGCGCACTTTTGAATTGATCAACTCTGGTAGACAATCCCCGAGACACGATTCGTTGCATAGTTAAAGTTACATTGTCGACTTTTGGTGACAACTAGCTCTAATAACTACCTTGAAGGTGTGGACAAACCTCGAAAGGTTGTCAAACCGTCAAAGTTCATATCTACCAAGAGTTTCTCGAATGGTACATTCTACTAGGACAAGTCCTTTGCGAGACACGTTTACATCACTAGCGAACTAGTTTGAAATTATTACCCGTCCAGACAAGTCTTTTCGAGTTACTAACATTTAAGATCTCATCAATTCATTGGTTAAGTCTTTTAGCATAACGATTCATTTGCAATTCACAACATATTTCTTATCACATAATTTTCTCCCCTCAAAATGGCATATAAATGTTATTTTGACGAAATTAGATATCGAATATGACCATTTCGAGTTTTGTGGGAAGATTACCACGAAGAACAATTTGTGAACAAAGTTTTAATCAAATACTCCCCTCGACAAAGCGATATTAACTTTTGAGGTTTTGAAAATCATAAGGGGAAGTACTTGTTCTTTTGAGCAAAACTTTGAGAAATGAAAGTTTTGATTAGTTTTACTCAAAAGTAAGAAGCTTTCGCTCCTTTTATAAGGATTGTGGCACTGATGCGTACCACAGGGTCCTTTCATGACAAGTACGGGTTGTACACTGTTATGTGTACACAAGCCATTGTCAATTATCAAACAAACAAAATCACAATCAAGAATGTTAAGAGAGTACCCAATGATTGCAAACGACCAACAACTTTCTGAGGACGTTGGAAAGTCAGAATCGGAAAATTTAGTCATCCTCCCACATAGCTCTCCAACCGTTGCATCTGATCCCGATGAATCAAACTTTTATCAATCCTAGTTATAAATCAACGAACATCCTTGCGATCCTTTGAATTCCATCTCTTCTTCTGAATTATACCCAACTCAATGTCCTTCAAACGATATGCCAATCCATCTCGAACCATCTCCAGGGTGGCGTCATAGAACTTCGTGAATTTCATGAAAGCCAAGAAGCAAGTATGATGATTTTCACTTTGGTGAGGCAACCTAAACTTTAGATTATGAGCGATTTTGTCTTGAGGTTCTTGATTAATTACATTGAAGTGTAGAATTTAGGTAAGATTCAACCCGGGTGGATATCTTCCACACTCTTTGATTTGATGCATATGAAAACAAGGAGTGCGATAATGTACTTGATCGAATTTGGTTGAGGTTGAGTTGGGGCTCGGTATGTCGTAATCCTCACCACCAGTGTATGTAAAGTGATCAATGGTTTTCACCATTGGTGGTGTGGTTTCTGAAACCCTTGGTTGATCAGATGGTGGTGGCTATGTAGCTTGTTGTGTAGTAGTGAAAACCTACTTAACCATTTGTCGAATCATTGGATGGTGTTGCCTTCTTAACAGATTTTGTTGTAGACTTAGTTGTTTATTTTGTTGATGGAGGTGATGATTGAGATGATGATTTGGGTTTGGTGGAAGTGTCAAAAGGTGATTCAGAAGACTGTTGAGGTATGTGTGTTGGATTGTCAACTATGTAGTTATCGATTCCTTCTTTAACTTTTCCTCTTGACTCTATGACTTCTTGACCTCTTTTCGCATCATTTCCTCTTGACCACCAAATTATCATCATCGAGACTCTTTCATCCTTATCATGATCGTAATCTCATTCTTCATATATTTCCACATCTTCACCATGCTTTTCTTTTTGCGGTTGTTTTAGTTGTTGTTGTGGTTGCTTCATTTCAACGAGTTGTAGTAGCGGTGACACCATGATCCTTACGGGTTGATTAACCGGATCGGATGGGGTGAGAGTTGTTTGCAATGGATCTTCCATAAGTGGAGGACTCTTGCTTGACCCTCGACCACCGGGTTGATAAACGGAAAGGTTGAAGCATGAGATTCCATCCTTTTACCTTTAATGTCTTCACGAAATTTTCATTCTTCATTCATTAAATCATACTCATCATCGAAAAAGTCGAGATTGAGGATGACTTTTGAGCATGTATTTGAATGGATGTTGCGAAGGATGACCACAACAATTCGCAAGATGATTACGAGCATATGAAGTTGTTGAAGATGACACAGAGATTGTTCTTGCCAATTGTTTTGTCGTATCCAGCTGGGAATGTGTTTGCCATCGTGAGCTCAGCTGGGGCATTGATGTTTGCTTGATTTGCAACCATTTTATGATCTGAAAGTCATTAGACAAATAGACAGACATATGGAAACAGAATGTGTTTGTTTTAGTCTGAATTATTATCTAATTACTTGTTTGATGGTAACATGTTTATGTTAGTTTGATAACGCTACAAGCGTCGTTCGGGGTCAAAGGAACTTCCTTTTCTTCGAGCAAGTTTTATAACACCCTAGGAAGTGAACCTAATCGTTGTAGTGTAGTATTAGGGTAAGCCACGGTATTGATATCGTTCTCTAGGGAATAGTGTCGTTGGTGAAGTGTATGTCGATTTAAGTCTAAGGTGAGGATGATTATTTTGTATTTTTATATTTTATGGAATGGAAGGTCGAATCTCGGGGTTTGGATTTGGGGTTGGTATTTCTACCGATTACTCTACTTATCTAATTATCTAATCTAAGGTGTATGTAGTCTATGTCTAATTATTGTGTGCTCGTATGATAGTTTAAAGATGTGTTTACTTAGGTTTTACTACTCCTTAATTATCTCCTATTGGTGGTTGAATTGTCACGTCCTTATTCTTAGTTGCGTTGTACATCTAAGGTTGTAGGGTATGCATTTCTCCTAACTCTTTGAACTTACCAAAGGGTCTCGTCTACAAAACCCACTAGGGATAATAAACTCTTACTCTAAGGCACTCTTTGGATGGTTTAGCTTACAACTACTCAAGGAGTCAAATTCTAAGGTTCACAAAGATTTAATCAAGCATTAAGTACACAACGAATGACCTATCGCATTACTAGATCATTAACCAACTAAGATAAGAAACAACCAATCAATATTCAATAATTAAGTTTCCTATTCCTAAGCAAACACACAAGTAAATTAATGGGACATGGAGAACATGCAAGCATACACACAAATAATCAAAGACATAATTGTATTAATGAAGTAAAACACTTATCTTGGTGTAAGGCAGGGGTTTGGAACCTAAAATACTATACAAGACAACCTTGGTTCGGTTTAGGTTTTACTCCAAAGACTACACACCAATCTTGAAAAATTCGGATTCTATATATAAGATTACACATGCGGCGGCGTCACTTATGTTTTGTGGCGCCATCGGTTCATGCGTCGTTAGGGTTTCGTCTTGACCACGTTAGACTTGCGGCGGCGTCACCTTATGCTTGTGGCGTCTCTTGACTTTCGGCGCCGTGCGGATTGCATCTAGGCCGTGCGAGTTGCGGCGACCTACTCTTTTATAACTTGCGTCGTCGCGAAAATAGGAGTTTTGGCTTCGTCGTCACAAATCCTCCGGCGGCGTCGCGATTAAGCGATGGCGCCGTCACCTATGTTTTCGGACTTTGAGTGTCTCGATTCGACTTTGGCCATTTTCTTCGTATATTCGCTCCTTTTCGTCCAAATAAGTGCCATTCCGACATTTTGCCTTCAAGAGACCTAAAAAGTGAAAAGGAGCGATATTAAGCAATAACGGATACAAAGTGATCAAATAAGGGCTTAAACGACCCTCGAAAAGGTACCTTTTAAAACCTTATCAAATATCCCTACACTTGGTATTTGCTTGTCCTCAAACAAATGTGCTTTAACCAATTAATTTATAAGTTAGAGATCATGAAGCATTGGTTTCAAACAGTCCACAACACATATAAGCCCATAAAAGTCATAACAAGCACGAAAATCACATACTAGCACCTCTCATGGGGTGTTTGAATACTCACATCTCTCTCGGGTGTATATGAAATATAACAAATTGGAAATGGAAGATAAAAACTCATTAACCGGTCCTAGTACATAGATTACCATAGGCTTTAGAATAGATCAAACATCCATTGCTTTGGCGTAAGCACCTAGGAAAGACTATCAAAGAGGTCTTTAAAGGGTTGTAACGTTAGGCTTACGGTAGGGAAACAAAGGGTTTGGTGGGATAGGCTATATAGTGGTGGCAAGTCAAAAATCTCTATGTTACAATGTTATACCCCTTTATCACGTATACCTTATCACAATAACAACCTTTACCACACAAACACCCACGTTATACAAACAGTAGGCATAGAATAAAGAAAAGATGAAGAATAGATGGTGACTTGATGTATAGATCGTATGTATGTTTAGAGAGGTAGAGAGAAGAAGATGAAAACAATAAAGTTGCTATATTGCTTCAAAGGAAAACACACACACACACACTCAAGCACACCCCTCAAATGACATACTTGAGGGTATTTATAATAGAGAGGATGATGCCTAAGGCTTGGCCATGGGCCTTGAGATGGACTTGGATTGGGCTTGGGTTTCCTGAAACTAGACAAGGCTAGCTTAACATAACTTATGCCCAATTAGCAGCCCAATCCACGAGCCCGTTGACTATTCTATCATGATATCTAACACGCGTTACAAAGTTCCTAGCGTGAATGACCATCACTTCTAATAAAACTATTAAGGCTAACAATCTCCCCAAGGGGTGGTCATTCAAATGATGCTCCACTTGATTAGGTTCTTTACTTTCCTTGAGCTTGAACTTTGCGTGTAGATATAGAATAGTCTTGATTCTTTGTTCCTTCATGCTTTATGATCAGATAGTGTGGTTGTCTGCCGTTGTCAACTTCGTTGGTTAGGTATCTCCACGTCTTTCTCCACCATGCTCACACTTCTATTTGATTTTGAGTTTCCAATGATGAAGTTCTCGAGTCTTTACACTTTGTAGATTCTTTGACATTGACGAAGAATCATCTTTAACTTTGAGTTGCCTTTGATTTTGATGAGAACTTTCCTGTGTTGTTGGTATGAGCATGTGGCGAGTCTGCAAGATCCATCCGCTCCGGAGCTTCCATAAGAAGAAAACATAAAACATTGTTAGTAATAAGCGGTTCCTAAGCGCTTACAAGTTTGAATTTCGAGGGTGTTAACGACATAGCGTGAAAACACGTCTCTAATTCTCACAGAGGCCGTTCTGAACTGGAGTCCCACAAGTGAGATAACGCGATGTCCGAAATACACCTATAGTTCGGATGAGTCATTGAGGTACACGAAGCATCACCCCACGACGTAGGCCGTTTGAGACACACTAAGCGTAATCCACGGAGAATTACCAAGTGACTGCTTTATCGAGGCTTGTTTGATGTTGACCTGGCGAATTTCCATTCAATCATTGAAGATTACGGTTGTAACTCCCCATAAATGTTACGGCGATTGCTAAGATCTGCGTGGGACTCTAAAATATATCACTTGTGCCCTTATTGATGAACAACAAGCGATGTCATGTCAAGTGTTCCTATGAGATCTTTTGATGAATCTCGTGGCTCTAGACTCAATTAGTGCATTTGGTTTTCCTAAGCGGAGACTAGGGAGAGGGTCTCCTCTTCAATACCAACGATCTCTAAGAAAGTCAATAGATTATGTAGGTTCGGTGAGAATGAAACAAATCCCTTTTGAGAGGAATTGAGTGGCTAGAAGGTTTAGTGCGGTGCGTCCTTTGGGTCCATGGCGTCTTGGTCTTCAATACCGGTGTCATCTAGTGACAACCCGAGTGAGATGAATTGAACCCGGTTTACGCCTAAGGTTGAATATGGAGGCTATTTCTTTTCACCCTTTCTTTTGCTTTTCTTTTTAATTCTTCAACCCTTCTTTCTCCTTTCTCACATTACTCCTTTTTCAATCATTCTAAGGACTTCTAATACTAACTATTTGTGGCGTCCTTGGGTAGATCCATCCGACTCTGGCGGATCATAGAACAGATTTCTATCCTTAGTCACCTTATAACTCCATGACTGTCCTATTGTTGCCATAAAACCATTTTTCTTGAAAATCTCTCAGTGTTTATGATAAAAACATGTTTGAAACACTCAAGTGAGTTTTATATTTTCGAAACACTCCCCTTCACATGTGCTTATATGTTTTGTGTAATCGCACATAGAGGTAGAGTTCATGCGCTTTGAATTGATCGACTTTAAATGAACTAGACCGATTCGAGACACGTTTACATCACTAGAGAACTAGCTTGAAATTATTACCGTCCTAGTCAAGTCATAGAAAGTTTCTCGGGATGGTACATGATTCCTCGTCGATTCATTGGTTCCGTCGAGTCGAGCTCTTTTGAGATTCAAACAACGATCATTAAACTTTTGATCACCTTTTAATCGGGTTTCTCCCCTCAAGAATAGCATATCCATGATGTTTTGAAACAAAATGATTAAAAGATATGTTTTTCGAAAAACATTTGGAAGAAACCGATTTAGCATGAATTTTGGAACAATTTTGGTTTTATACTCCCCATAGCGAAAGCATATTTTTCATCTGAAAATTTAGAATCAATTAAGGGTTTAGAGGAGTTATCTTGGTACCAAGTGTGAGAGATTTTGAAAGATCTTTTGAAAATTTCGAATCAATGGTAATAAGATGAGAAAGATTTTAAAAATCTTTTGAAGATATTCGAGAAGAATAATCTTCATTTGTTTTAGGATAAGTGCTCGATATTTATGAAAATCGATTTTGCGTAGCACTTTCCTTTCTTTAAAGATCGGGTTGCAATCGAAGTAGCGCAAGCCATTGTTTTTAGGAATAGTGCTTGAAAATATTTAAAACCTTTGATATTGATAAGCACTTTCCTTTCTTTGAGCTCGGGTCTGAATGATGTGTCCGAAGCCATTATTTTGAAGTTCGGGTTTCGTCTTGATGTATCTGAAAGCCATTATTATGAAGAAATTTTGAGAAGCGACATGTTTTAGAAAACAATTAAAGAACTCTCGCTCAAGCATCATGCATGCCCGTATCATTGTTGAATGACATTTCTAAAGCGTCTGAAATATCGATTATCGAGAGACATGTCGTGAGAAGAATATTTTGGATTTTGATTTTCTAATGTTTTTGTATTTTTGAAAATTTTCTATTTTGTATTTTGCTTTTGTTGGTTTTATAAAAGAAATGGAAAATCAAAGATAGAAGATAGAAAAATGAAGAAGATTTTTTTAAATTAGAACCTACGATGAAATTTGGGTTCGAGATATTTGATTCACTGCAACCAAAGAAGAAGAGTTTTCACAAATAACGATGTTAGAAGTACAAGATTCCTCACGGTGAGGGTGATCACTATCAACGGTTGTAGTGGTTTCTACTTCCTTATCTGATGAGTTTCACTATTATACGTGTTGGAGCAAGTATCAAAAATCTTTCTGTGGAATCCATCTAAGACCTATTTGGTTGAAAACTTTGCCGGTGGGTATCCACTAAGGTAAGATCTAGGAGTTGTTTTCTTATCGGATCTGCGGAAGACTCATTTTTGAAAAACTACGTCTGAAGAGATCCGCCTATTAGGTTTCTTTTGTTTGACATTTTATCAGCGGGCTTGTTTCTATTTGGTGTCTTAGTGGATTGTGCCTTGGCACGAAATTATCTTTCTTGAGATATTGTAAGGCACATGCATCATGATTAGTTGAAAAGATACATTTTTACATGTAGTACGAGACAAATTCAATATTCTTGTTTAAAAGCAATGACGTTAACTTTGTCACTCTGATCTTTTGGAATTGGATTCTTGTTCGAAAAGACTTAGAATTCCTAGTGTTGTTTTCTAAGGGCATAGCATTTTCGTTTATGCAACTCTTCTTAGATGCAAGCCAATCCCTAGTCTTTTGTAGAGTGTTCCTAGGTAATGGTTTACTACTACTAGCAGTGCCTTGAAATCTTGTAGAATTCATCACCCTAGATGTTTCACCTAGAATTCCATCTTTTCGAGTCTGTGCCTTTTTCCTAGCTTCTTCTAGATAGTGATTGTTGACCATTTTGTTAGAACCAACAGATTCTTTAACTGGATTTGCGGTCACATTCCGTGTACTAGTCCTAGAAATGCCAGGTGTAATCACTTTTGGTGTTTGAAAGCTGCTTTTCCTTTTTCAAAATCTTTGATAATTCTCTTTTTAATAGGCAAGGGCGTGGGTATTTTTTTGACAAATCAATTTTCTCATTGACTTTTGGAGGAGGTGAGAAATAGACATTTTGGTTTGAAAACGGTTTTGAAACATTTGCTTTCTCCTCGATCAATGGTTTTGCAAACTTAGTATCCTGACCTTTCCTTTTTGACTTCCCAGTTGAGCTCTCAAAGATCATTTTGCTCTTTCATGTCCTTGTAAACGCGTTCATACGACAGTTTGTCATACTTGCATTCCTCGATTTTCGATCAAGTTGTTTAAAATATGACACATTTTCTTTTCAAGTTTAGCAAGAGCATTTTCATATTTTGAAACAATTTGGAGGTCTCGGTGAGTCTTTCATGATCTTTAATGAGAATATCTTTGGAGAATAATGGACATGATATCGGTAGTCATAACATCTTGAAGAGAATCATTTAAATTTTCCAAAACTTTGATGTGTTCAAAACTTTCATTAGCTTGCTTTACCGAGGATTTATGGTCCTTGACAAAGTCAGTTGTTTCTTTCAAAGTGCTTGTTCAACATGAATTACCCTTGCACCGATGTTATTCGGTGAGGGCAATTTGAGTTTCAAAAACTTTTACATTCAATATCAAAGCTGTTAAACCGGATGTTCATTGTAATATTGGTTTTAGTTTTATGATCTCTTGAAGATCCGCAATTCTAGTTTTCACATTTTCCAAAGTACTTCTCGCATCACTTGTGTTAAAAGGATTGTTTGAAGACATTTGTTCGATTTTCGAAAGAGATTTGGAAACTACAACTGGTTTCAAAACTGGTGTTGACACTTTGTTTGAAACACTTGGTGTGGTGGAAAACGTTGATTGTTCTTTATGATTAACAAAAGTAATCCCATTAATTTTGTTCCATTTGTTATAATCAATCGGTTTAAGATCTGGATTCTTTTGTTTCATTTTAGATCTACTCTCCTCAGCTAGTTCCAATGTTTCAAGAGAATCACGAACAATTATAGGTTCATGCAAAGGTTGTCCATTGTTCAACACATTCCGTTCTTTACGAGCTTTCTTGAGGAGCGAAGGAGGTGAGTTACCAAGAGCCATTTTATGTGAAGTGTGAAAAATCGGTTTACTTGATTAGAAAGCATCTTGTTTGATTTAGCGGAATGACCCGTTGTAAAGCAAATTATCCAATTTCTTTATAGTTTCATTTTATCCGAATTTCATCAAGAAGAGAATCTTCTCGTTTTGAAAAATCGACAATCAAGCTGTTTCTTCTCTTTTCAAGATCGAAAACATGCTTTTGTTTAGAAAGTTGGTCGTTTAGATCGAAATTTCCTTGTTTAAAGATTTGATTTTCAAGTTGATTCATCAAGTGTGTCATACTTGAGTTGCAATTGTTGTTCTCTTAAAGCAGAATCTCGATAACCAATTTCTAATTAGAAAGTTTGTTTGTATGAAATTCATAAGCTTTGGCGTTCCCCTTGTAACTCTCAAGCTCGCGGTCAATTTTTATTCGCGGCCTTAACCTCGCGATTGACCGTTCTAACTTTCTCAACTTCAATGCCACATTGATTAATTAATGATTCAAAATAAGCACGTGTTTCCTCATCATTAGCACCATTCATATCACTTGACCTCCATTAGGATCCATATATGGAGTTTCGAGTTAACATTGCTATTAACTTGCTCTCCCATATGTGTCATAATAAGGTTGGGAGACACAGAATGTGGCTTCTCATGAGTAAGCGAATGTGGTACCTCATTGAGTGAATCATGTCATAGGCGGGAGTTGTGTCATAAGTACCGCTTGATGTTGTGGCATGTTGATTGATTGTGTGATTGGAGGTTGCATTATCGTTTGCTTTATCTTCCCATTTTGGGTACACGAATTTTATTTCCTCGTGATCAACTCAATTCCCAACTCTTCTTTTCTGCTAACATCAACATGTCTTGGATCTTTTCAAGCTTTGTCATTGGTATGACACTAGATCCTGAATCTTGTCTTTGAGGTTCGGAGGTAGCATTACGAGCGAAGTCATAAAGCGATTATTCCCATTTGATATCTCATATTCGATTCACAATCGGCCCCTTGATGTCCATCAAACTGCTCGCATATTGCATCGATTCCCGATTCACATTTCCATAATTCCCAACGACGGGCTGCAACATTGCTATTCGATTACCATTGCTCTATTCCCAACATTACATCCCATCGATTTCCAACATTCGACCCAGACATTACGATGCGGAACCTTTGATTACCCATCGATGCTAAATGCTTTATCCAATAAAGAAAATACATTGCAAGGTCGCTTCTACTTGACTTGGGATCGGTGATTCCTTGTTCTGGTATTGTGGATACGGTTGTTGAATGACTTGTTGTTCTTGTGGATAGAATTGTTGTTGAGGTTGTGGAATGTATTGATCTGAGGTTGTTGTTGGTGGAAGATGATGAAGCTTGTTGTTGTGTATTAGCGAAGTTTGAGTCTTAGCAATAAGTGCCAATGGATCATGATTCTTTGCCAATCTTTCTTGCGACTTCATTCGCTTGACTTGGTTTTGTTTGGAAAATCATTCGATTGATCAAAGTTCACTGATGTAAGTCTTTTGTTTGGTTGACAATAGTGACATATCGTCCCCATTCTTCGGAAGATTATTCGAGAACTTGATGTTTTGAGCGATTGTTACGGGTGCCAACTTGTTTCGATAAGCTCATTCATCAAAGTGCAAAACCTTCCATAGTAGGATTCAATGGATTCTCTGGTGTAGATGTGAACTTTTCCCATCAGGTTAGCGACTTGTTCTCCATGTCTTGTTTACCAATTTACATTCCATAACATAGCCGTCTAACACGTTCCCACATATCGAAGCGGTTTCTGGCTGTCTACCGCGACAAAGATGTCTATTGGTAAACCAGTTGGACAATATGAATTGCCATGTCATCTGCATCGACTTGTTTCGATCCTCTTGATGTATTCTGATTCGGTTTGAAGATGAGAGGATGGTGGGATGGGAGGTGTTGCATCGGCATTTCCGGTACATGAACTTGTCGAGGCTTAAAGGGTCCATCTGAATGGATTTAATCATGAGTTTGCCATTAGGTTTGGTCTTGATGTGGCGAGACATGCGACTTGTCCATTGAAGATAACCACCTTTTGCCAACATAGGAGGTCGGTTTTCGACCTACATTTGCATGAATGTCTTGTTGAGTAGCCATTGATGAAGGTATGATATGATAAAGTTGATGTAGGATCGATTCAACGATAAAGGAGTTGTGGTTGAGGTGATTACGAAAGTCGTACTAAATAAACTCGGTTCTTAAAAATTTCCGCCCAAAATATGAAATTCACTATAAAAATCAATTCTAAGGTCGTATGAAAATTTTGAGTAATGACAATTTTGGCCAAATTTGACGAAAAATTTGAATTTAGGCCCAAAATTTGAATTTTGACCAAAATTTTCACAGTTAAACCAAAATTTGAATCTCGCGTAAAATTGAGCGTTTAGTCTCCTCAAAATTTGAATCTCGCGTAAAAATTTGAATTTTTTTTTTTTTTTTTTTTGAAAATGAAGAGCTTAGGCGTGAAACACTAAGTTCACAGTGAGCGAGGCTTGGCGTAGGATCACGGTGCTTATCGTGGGATCTTATGCGTAGGAAGCTTATCGTAGAAACCTTATGAGTAGAAACCTTAAGCGTAGGAACCTTAGGCGTAGAAACCTTATGCGTAGAAACCTTATGCGTAGAAAGTATCTTCTGCGTAACCTTAGAGCTTATCGTGACAAAAGTTACTAAATAAACCTTACGCGTAATTTTGAAGTTATGCGTGGAGTTACTCGTAAGCTTTTAGCTTATCGTAAACTATGGTTAAGAACCAAAATCCTTTACAACATCACGGTAATAAGAGATATCCACAAGTCGAAGTGTTCCACAAACTTATCCAAGTGAGGGAAGCACTGAGTAACCGTTATAGCTTAACATAACTTATGCCCAATTAGCTTAGCCCAATCCACGAGCCCGTTGACTATTCTATCACGATATCTAACACGCGTTACAAAGTTCCTAAACGTGAATGACCATCACTTCTAATAAAACTATTAAGGCTAACATACAAGCATACGAAGAATGGCATTGCTAAGCCGAGACTCGACACTCTAGACTCTAGCTAACTGAAATAAACAAACATAAATTTAAAGGATAGATGTAGGATGGTAGCCAGTATGTTTTTTTTTTTTTTTTTTTTTTTTTCACTCTATTTTTTATACTCTTTACTCTACCATCCTCTACGGTAACATCAAAATGATAGGGTTTATAGGCACATCCCTACACTTGAGTTTTATTACTCTAACACTAATTTGACCCAATTGAAAAGATCAAAACACTTGGGGTATATTATTATGCAAACAAATGGAATTTAGAATTTAACGTTCCTTCCCGTCATTTCATAAACTTTAACTTTTTTTTTTGAAAATGAAGAGCTTAGGCGTAGAAACACTAAGTTACAGTGAGCGAGGCTTAGGCGTGGGATCCGGTGCTTATCGTGGGATCTTATGCGTGGGAAGCTTATCGTAGAAACCTTATCGTAGAAACCTTAAGGCGTAGGAACCTTAGGCGTAGAAACCTTGTCGTAGAAACCTTATCGTAGAAAGTATCTTCTGGCGTAACCTTGGGCTTATCGTGACAAAAGTTACTAAGTAAACCTTACGCGTAATTTTGAAGTTATGCGTAGAGTTACTCGTAAGCTTTTAGCTTATCGTAAACTATGGTTAAGAACCAAAATCCTTTACCTTTGTCACGCGTAAGAGATATCCACAAGTCGAAGTGTTCCTGAAACTTATCCAAGTGAGGGAAGCGAGTAACCGTTATAGCTCGAAGATTCTTCACTAAAAAGTTACAGTAGAAAACTTATGAGTAGTTGACTTTCTTACGAGTAGAACTAGGGTTTTGACCTACTCGTAAAAATTTCCAACGATTCAAACAATTTAAGCTTGCACGGATAGCCTTAAAACACTCAAATAACACAAAATGTTAACCTTTTTCACCCAAAGTGCTTAGAAAAGTTATGAGTAGAAAACTAGGGTTTTGACTTTTTGACTTCTACTCGTAAGAAATTTCCAACGATTCAAATGATTTCTCTTGCACGAGATATCCTTAAAAACACTCGAATAACCCAAAATGTTGACATTTTCACCCAAAGTCTTAGAAAAGTTACGGTAGAAATGACCAAAGGACCAAAACGAGCTCAAAACTTAACCAAAGCGCGTAAAGCTTGAACTTTTGCAAAAAGCTGAAACTTTAGCACCAAATAAACCTTAAACCACAAGAATCTTGAATTTTTAGTGCAAAATTAAAGTTTTAAGCGTGACAAAAGCATATACTTGAGAGCCTTTTCACGTAACCCTTCAAAACAAACACAAACACTCCTAAACCATTGTTAGGCGATTGATACCAATTGTTATACCCCTTTATCACGTATACCTTATCACAATAACAACATTTACCACACAAACACCCACGTTATACAAACAGTAGGCGTAGAATAAAGAAAAGATGAAGAATAGATGGTGACTTGATGTATAGATCGTATGTATGTTTAGAGAGGTAGAGAGAAGAAGATGAAAACAATAAAGTTGTTATATTGCTTCAAAGGAAAACACACACACACACATTTCACACGCCCTCGAATGACATACTTGAGGGTATTTATAATAAGAGGATGATGCCCTAAGGCTTGGCCATGGGCCTTGAGATGGACTTGGATTGGGCTTGGGTTTCACAAACTAGACAAGGCTAGCTTAACATAACTTATGCCCAATTAGCTTAGCCCAATCCACGAGCCCGTTGACTATTCTATCACGATATCTAACACGCGTTACAAAGTTCCTAAACGTGAATGACCATCATTTCTAATAAAACTATTAAGGCTAACATACAAGCATACGAAGAATGGCGTTGCTAAGCCGAGACTCGACACTCTAGACTCTAGCTAACCGAAATAAACAAACATAAATTTAAAGGATAGATGTAGGATGGTAGCATGTTTTTTTTTTTTTTTTTTTTTTTTTCACTCTATTTTTTTTACTCTTTTACTCTACCATCCTCTACGGTAACATCAAAATGATAGGGTTTATAGGCACATCCCTACACTTGAGTTTTATTACTCTAACACTAATTTGACCCGAATTGAAAAGATCAAAACACTTGGGGTATATTATTATGCAAACAAAGGGAATTTGAATTTAACGTTCCTTCCGTCATTTCATAAACTTTAACTTTTCCCATGAATCCCAATCGTCCCAAAATCATACAAAGGATATGACTCGACTTAGCAACTCATGCAAGCAACTAGATAATTGAACTAAGGGTTTAGGGTGATAACAATAATGCACTAAAAGTGAGTGCATACAAGGTAGGCTAAGGCGATTTGGGTGTATATTTGGGGTGGGGTGTAAACAATGCTCTTCATTGATATTCGGAAAAACCGAAACATCACGAGAACGCGAAAAGGATAGGCTCGAGGGGTTAACTAGGGTATCGTGTACTAAAGATGAGTACAACGCAAAGGTGTGGGGAATTACTCAACCGATGTGGAAGAAGTAATTATATTACGGGTATCGAACAAGGGTTATCCTAATGCCTCTTATCATTTAGTTATTCCAAACTACACAAGTGTAGTCTTACTAGCGATCTCGGGATGCATCACAAAACAAGTTATAGAATCTAATATACCACCGGTTTACACTCAAAGCATTAAAGATGAATGCTTTTAATTCCTACTAATCTAAGGCGATCCTCACATTTGGGTGGAATTTAGGTGGTAAAGGGTTTTGTGCTAATCATGCAACTTCCTATCAGTGAGGCGCTTTTGTTAAGACTAATGGCCCACTCCTATATATCATGAAAAATTTTAAATTTGGTGCCAAAATTACCCTAACCGACATTTTCTCATGGTTTATTACACAAATACAATTGGACAAAGCAAATAATCAAGGATAAGTATAGTTTCAAAGTTCCGTTTATTTTCCTCCCTACATTTAAACCGAACATTGTCCCCAATGTTCCCGAAAGTATCAAAGGTATGATAATGGAAGGTAATTAAAAGCGAAGAAACTAGTACTCCCGATTAGCTCGGTAGGATCCGTGTGTGAAGTAGTGGTTAAATCCTTTCCAAGAAGAATGTGTGCGTGAAAAGCTCCTTCCAATCTTATGTATCTTCTTCTTGATAAATAAAACACGCACACTTGAAGAAAACAAACAACCCAACGCATCAAACCGAACAAAGAAAAATCACAACACGATGTAATTCGGACTTAAATAAGATATAATGCTTGTGGAATGGATGTTTGCATTTTCTAAAAAATTAAGACACGAAAATTCCAAAATTTTATAAGTAGCACGAAAAACGAGAAAGAGTAGTAGCGGTTTCTACTCCTCTGGCCTTCGTCGTTTGCGACTGACGCCGTTAGGTTATCATGACGTAAACGGTATGCGATTTTCTAAAAAATTGCGGAAAATTTTATCTTTAAAATCGGAAAATTTCACGCAATAACATCCATTATGACTCGATACAAGCATTTGACTCGAACAAACACATGTATATCTTTTAAATAATTTTAATTCTCATGTTCACGTTTCTTTTGAAAACGTGTGATCCTCCCTACACTAATCCCTTATGTAAAATACCTTTATATGTAATTAAGAAGAGGTTAAAGACAAAATAAAGCATTTTACAAATTCAAACATGAGAATAAACAATTAATAAAAGATATCGACACACAAATGAAAATGAAAACAAATACACATGGGTTGCCTCCCAAGAAGCGCTTGTTTTGTTCGAGTCACGAGCCCGACTCTACCCTTATTTAACAGATAAAGGGAAGTTTTCCTACACTTAAGTTTAAGTGCGGGTGATAGTAGCGATACACACCCTTAGGGTGGAAATTTGCTACGTGAGGAGAGGTGATGGGTGATTTATGTGCTCAAAGGAGTGTGCTCAATTCATTATAACCTTACCTAATTCAATTAGTGTAGCGGGTGAATCAAATCTCTCTCTAAAATGGATCATCTTCTATCAACTTCAAAGATTCTTAGTTAAGGATCCATCTTGACCTAATAAACCGGTTTAAACCCATAATGTTTCTTGTTATCAACCATGAATGGGTGATATAAGTGTGTAAGGTCATGGGTTACTCTATATTAGCTTCCACTCTACATGGCCTAGAATCTACCACCTTTATCAAGCAACTACCGGACTATCTATTTTGATGGGTGGATTAGGGCTAATTCAATTCCAAGATTCACATCTAAAGGCGGAACATTGGGTAAGGTTTTGGTTGAGGCTCGGGGTTCATCAAAATTAAGAACTTCCCTAGGACTAAGAGAGGTCATGACAACAAGCATCTAAACCTACATTCTCTAGTGGCGTTTGGTCCAAAGGTTCTCTATCAATCGGGGCTCTTATAGTCTCTTCTACTTCTTAGGGTAAGTTATAGGTGATGTGTGTTCCTCAGTGATAGTAGGGCTTGTGGGCTTGGAGTTTCCACCTTTTCTCCATTATATCTAGATCTCTAAATGTTTGAAATCTATCCCACACATGCAACTAGGTATTTTAGCTTCAACCATCTCACAATCTTGTTTGGGTTTAGGTTTCATGTTCTTAAAAACTAGGTCTTTTGATCATGATGCCTAAGGTTAGATAAATCCTTCTTATCCATTTCCTCAAGTTGTAACAAGCAAGGTTTATGCATAGGAGGCTTTTACGAAAAATTCTAAAGATGGTGTCACTAAAAGGAGTTGATCTTGACAACGATCGTTGAATAGAAGCCACACAAACACAAAATATATCAAATCCATCCAATCTTACACCCTTCTTCTTTTGGATATCTTTAAGATCACTCACAAATTTATCAGAACAATGAAAATGAACCCGACTTGCGAAATTCAATTGTTCCTCATTTGTTAATGATTAAAATGCAACTTCACTTGCCATAGTGACAAATGAAAGGGGTTTAAGAACACAAACACAAAGAAGGGGATAGACTACAAGGAAGCTAATAAAAGAAAAAAAAAATCTCACTTGATAGGAATCTTGTGAGTAGACCTAAACGAGATATAAATCAAGCCTAAACAATAACTAAACTATTCCCGCGGCGCCAAAAACTTGATAATGCTACACGCGTGCGTTCGGGGTCAAAGGAACTTCCTTTTCTTGAGCAAGTTTTATAACACCCTAGGCGGTGAACCTAATCGTTGTAGTGTAGTATTAGGGTAAGCCACGGGTATTGATATCGTTCTCTGGGGAATAGTGTCGTTAGGTGAAGTGTATGTCGATTTAAGTCTAAAGGTGAGGATGATTATTTTGTATTTTATATTTTATGGAATGGAAAGGTACGAATCTCGGGGTTTGGATTTGGGGTTGGTATTTCTACCGATTACTCTACTTATCTAATTATCTAATCTAAGGTGTATGTAGTCCATGTCTAATTATTGTGTGCTCGTATGATAGTTTAAAGATGTGTTTACTTAGGTTTTACTACTCCTTAATTATCTCCTATTGGTGGTTGAATTGTCACGTCCTTATTCTTAGTTGCGTTGTGTGTCTAAGGTTGTAGGGTATGCGTTTCTCCCTAACTCTTTGAACTTACCAAAGGGTCTCGTCTACAAAACCCACTAGGGATAATAAACTCTTACTCTAAGGCACTCTTTGGATGGTTTAGCTTACAACTACTCAAGGAGTCATATTCTAAGGTTCACAAAGATTTAATCAAGCATTAAGTACACAACGAATGACCTATCGCATTACTAGATCATTAATCAACTAAGATAAGAAACAACCAATCAATATTCAATAATTAAGTTTCATATTCCTAAGCAAACACACAAGTAAATTAGCGGACATGGAGAACATGCAAGCATACACACAAATAATCAAAGACATAATTGTATTAATGAAGTAAAACACTTATCTTGGTGTAAGAAAGGTTTGGAACCCTAAAATACTATACAAAGACGACCTTGGTTTGGTTTAGGTTTTACTCCAAAAGACTACACACAATCTTGAAAAATTCGGATTCTATATAAAATTACACATGCGGCGGCGTCACCTTATGTTTTGTGGCGCCGGTCGTCGCCGTCATTGGGGTTTCGTCTTGACCACGTTAGACTTGCGATGGCGTCACCTTATGCTTGTGTGCCGTCCTCTTCGACTTCGACACCGTCTGGATTGCATCTAGGCCGTGCCGAGTTGCGACGGCCTACTCTTTTATAACTTGCGTCGTCACTTGAAAATAGGAGTTTTGGCTTCGTCCCATCACAAAATCCTCCGACGGCGTCGCGATTAAGCGATGGCGCCGTCACCTTATGTTTTCAATGACTTTGAGTGTCTCGATTCGACTTTGGCCATTTTCTTCATATATTCGCGCTTTTCGTCCAAATAAGTGCCATTCTAGTATTTTGCCTTCAAGAGACCTAAAAGTGAAAAGGAACGATATTAAGCAATAACGGATACAAAGTGATCAAATAAGGACTTAAACGACCCTCAAAAGGTACCTTTTAAAACCTTATTATAGTTACAAGTCCTAAGTCACATTTGTCCAATTGTTTGAAGTTGAAGTGAAAAGTTACGTGAACATGTTAATTTTGAAATTTCAAACTCAATTATTCATAACACCCAACATATTAACATTTGTAGCTTATATGAAACATCGGTATTTGTGACTTATACGTAACATTTAACAAGTAACATATGCGTGCGGGCCAAAATGTAGTGAGCGATTGGGTTATGTGTAACAAGGATCCTTATGCGTAGGAGTAAGCTAAAGCGTAAGACCAAGAGTTTCTTATCGTAAGACAAGTTCAAAGGCTTTAGGCTTACGCGTAGGAATAAGCTAGATGTTACGCATATAGTTTTACTCTTAAGAGTAAAGCTTATGCGTAACAAGCCTTGTTTATGAATATCTTTCCAAGATACGCGTAATCCACTGTAAACCTCTTATGCGTAAGAGTTATGCGTAAGATTTCTCTTAGGCGTAACCTTTACGCATAAAGCAATCCTTAAGTGTAACGGTGTGAACACCTAATGATTCTGACATTACGAATAATTAACCTGTTAAATATAAACATGAAAACTTGATAACAGTTAATTCCAAACATCTTTTAGATCATAAAGCAAGCACAAGAACATATCAGATACACACAGAAAGACTTAGGCGTAAAATTTCTTAAACCATAAACCCTTAATCTACGCGTAAGAGATATAGCTACACAAATCAAACAAGAATGTTTCTAGAGTGTCCTAGATGTCATATGAGTGCAATGGAACAAGATATATCACATTTCCACCACAGAATCAGAAGATTCATGGGATATGAACCCTAAAAACCTAAAACTTAAATTCTTACAGTTTAGATGTTTCTAGGCTAATTTAAAGGTTCAAATCATGCATATATACTTATTCTAACACTTTCTTGACCACCTAATAACATATCACAAAATAGAAAAACCCTAAATGAGCGCAAGAACCCTAGAATTCAAATTAATGAAATTTAAGATTCTGGATGGTTTTGGACGATTGAAACAAGTTAAATAGACACTAAGAAAGGTTTTAACATAACTCATTTCAATCCAAACACTTTTATGCATAAACACCCAATTTGTTCGAGTGAACAATTTTCCAAAATCGCTTTAAAGAGTTTTAACCGTTGGATTTGAAAGATTTTGAAATCCTTGTTTAGAATCTTGATCAAAACAATTTAGAGCTTCTGATTATGAGCGACTTGAGCGGATTTTGAAGATTTGATTTGGGCCATTTGATCTTGGTGGTTTAGGAGTAAATGCACATGAAGTGGTGCATAGAATGTGTAAGGTTCAACCAAGATCCTTTAGCATCCATTTTGGTTACACAAAACATATTTAGGCAAGAAACATAACGATACTCCCCTTGACATTTGAAATAAAGAATTTTGTAAACATTTGAGTCAGGGAGGGTATTTTACATGATAAAGTATCCACCATTTAATAAGAAACAACGTATTTATGGTAACATGCAAGTACAAGGTTTTATGAAACATAAAATATTTACTTTCTCCCCTCAACACTTGTTCGGGAAAAATGGTGAAAGATTTGATGGAACACGTGTTGATGAAGATTTGTACTTGCGATGTTTGGTTTTGATAGAAATATAGATAGAAGAATATTTTAGATTTTATCGATTTTATATTTTGTATTTTGTTTTAAAAATTTATTTACAAAAGAGGTTTTGGTGTTTGACTTATTTTAAGATTGTTTTAAAAGTTCGTCTAGTTCCTCCGAGTCAAACACCTCATACCAATCCGGTGGACCAACTCATTAAACCTAGCGGGGCTAAAGCTTTGATGAGAAGGTCCGCGATTGATATTCAGTACCACAAAATATAATTCAACGGTACCCTTTTCCACATGATCCTTGATGAAATGATATCGAAGATCGATGTGCTTAGACTTTGAATGTTGAACGAGTTGCGAGATCGCAATAGCACTTCGATTGTCGCGATACATCGGGATTACATCAAATCGTAACCATAGTATTTGAGTTGTGTTCTCATCCAAATGAATTGAGCACAACACGCCGACATGGCTACATATTCCGCTCTGTTGAGGAAAGCAATGTACGATCCTCGCTTCTTGATTGCCATGACACGGTTTATCACCAAGAAATTGTAGAGCTCTGAAGTACTTTTCCGAGAATCTAAGCAACATGCGTGATCGGCGTCTAAAAAGCTATTTGTTCAAAACCGAAATCCTTCGGATACGGATCCCCAAGTTAATGGTTCCCTTGATGTATCGGAGGATTCTTTTAGCCTCGAGAGGTGTTTCTCGATTGGTCTTGATCGATAACGGGAGCAAAGATATAGTGAAAATACAATGTCAGGTCTACTGGCTGTTAGATACATGAGAGACCCAATGATACTCCGGTATTTGGTAGGGTCAACCAATTTCCCATGTAAATCAGCATCCAGTTTGTTGGTGTGTGCCGTTGGTGTGGCATAGGTGTCACAGTTTTGCATTCCATGTTTGTTTAAGATTTCAAGGGCATATTTGGACTAACTCAAGAAAAATACCACGGGGTGATTGATGAACTTGAAGTCCTAGAAAGAACGTAAGTTCACCCATCATGGACATTTCAAAATGTTTTTTCATTAGTTTTGAAAAAGCGTTTGAGTATTTTAGATGTGTTGACCCAAAAATGATGTCATCCACATAAATTTGAACGATTAAAATGTGTGCCCGTGATATTGTATGAAAAGTGTAGGGTCGATCGAACCTTTGACGAAATTATTGGCAATGAGAAAGGATGATAACTTATCATACCACGCCCGGGGGCTTGTTTGAGACCGTAGAGAGCCTTCCGGTTTGTAGGCGTTATTAGGGAACTCGGATCAGCGAATCCTTCGGGTGGCTAACATAGACCATTTCTTTCATTTGTCCATTGAGAAAGCGCTTTAACATCCATATGAAAGACCGTGATGTTCATGTGAGCCGCAATGCGGAAAAATCCGTCGACCTCAAGACGAGCAACCGGAGCAAATGATTCTTCAAAGTCAATACCTCTTCACGTCTATAACCCTTAGCCACCGACGTGACTTATTTCGATTACGGTTCCTTCATCATCCAATTTGTTTTCCAAATCCATTTGAGACCAATGACGAAGACCCTGTTGGTCTTTCAACCAATTCCATACTTCAAGACATTTAAACCGATTGAGTTCTTCTTGCATGGATTCAATACAACCGCCTTTGTTCATTGCATCTTTAATGTTTTAGGTTGATTAGCGAGACGGTGAGTGCATAAATACAATGTTTACCGTCGTGTGAAGGCGTTGTCTAATTCTGTTGGTTGATTCGGTTACCAATAATGTTTTCAAGAGGATGGTCTTTTGTCCAACGATGTATGGAGGTTGATGTTGATATACATTTTGCGATTAGGAGGATTCAAATGACTTGTGGATGATTCCGCAACATCGAAATGTGAAGCATTTGCAAAAGGGTTGAAGAACGCATTTGGATCATAATTTGCGGTGGGGTACTTCATTGTTCGAATATCATCACCGGTTCGGCCGTCGTTGGATGCGGTTTGTTCAATTGTTGTTGTAGAATCAATCGGTGGTGCTTCCTCAGCGATGGTTGTTGTAGTAGGTGTATCGGTATTGAATTTTGATCGGGTTGAGCAGCGAAACATTTGATACACCGTGGAGCACGTTCATCAATATCATCACTAAGCGGAGGAGCAAATAGTTGTTCCATTTGACGTCGAGTAAGTTGTAAACTAGATTCGGTGATGATGGGGTTTGAGGAAGTTTAAGCGGTTATGACCGGGTTCTAAGTCATTATGCTCGAAGCCATTATGAATATAAGCAGAGAGATGATGTAATAAGTATGAAACGATTAGCTTCCCACGATTGTGAAGTTTCGATCGACTTCCCCAATGACAACTATCTTTAGCGATTTGAAACTTTGATGAAGTCGACATTTCTTCTAACTTTTGAAGTTTTCGAGATTTAGCGGAATTTGTAGATGAGCGATAAACCACACAAAGTAAATCGACTTATTGCGGAAAATCCGTTCGGGGATAACATACAAGAAATCAACAAAATCTTATCACGAATGTAGATGCTTCACACCAAACAAACCATGAAAGACGAAATGAAACGACTTCCCCGCAATGTTGCGGTCTATCGAATAATAATTACACAGTGAGTATGCAATTTCTCGATAAAATGACCGTGTGTGAGGCATCATATCATCATATTTAGGTAACTTCACACACGATAACCACGAGAAAGTAAGGCGATAACACCAAAGTGAGACGTTTGAACCACATATCGTCTCATTTCTTCCCCCTAATTGAAGAAATCCAAGAAGAGATAGGGTTTTCGCAAACAACATCAAGGAAAAATGAACACCTACACTATCTTCCCCTCGATGTTTTCATTGAATCAGAATCATACACCACATATGTTGATGATGAATTGGAGACAACGAAACCATGTATAAGGAGACAACGAAACCATGTATGTCCGATTAATCGAACAAGTGTGAAGTACCATAAATATCACGAGAGAATCAACTGTTGATAAGTTTCTCTGTTCATTATGTTGATCATCAGTTGTGTCATTGTTGTAGGAAGCATTTTGTTCTTCTGTTGTCAGAGATTCGATTGGAGGTGCAGCTACAACAACGGTTGTTGTTGTAGATTCAGGTGTATCAGAAATTAGAGTATTATCAGGTTGTGTAGCGGAAAAATTTATACATCTGAAGCACGACTTTAGAAAGACTCTTTAACCAGAGGAGCAATCAATGTTTCCAATTCTTGACGGTTAAGTACAATTTGTGATGCAGCTGATGGATCATGATATTTTTGACGGTGAGAAATGGGTCCTACGCTGTTTTGCAGAAGGAGCCATGGTTGTTGTACCTATAAAGAAAATAGGAGGGGACAAGATAGAAAAGACATGGATCCCCAAGTGTAACTGGGTTCCAGATGTTAGAAGCATAAAGATGTAGTGTCAATAATCTTCTTGACACCTGAACATGCTATTTTGATGATTTCCTTTCCTACCTCAGGGATGGATGTTGTGGGTTTCACACTTGTTGTGATGCAACTACTTAGTATCTTGCCTGTAGGAATCCACCTAAGACCAACAGTTTTGAAAACTCTACCCGTTGGTATCCATCTAAGGTAAGATCTAGGGGATGTTGAAACTTCATTTAGGAAGAGTCTGCGTCCTATATTGATCCACCTATTAGGTTTCTGAAATGTTACGTTTAGATCAACGGGTTTATTTCTAACTGTTTGTTGATTAAACTTAAGTTTTGGTTTGCTACTACAAGCAATGTTATGCAACACACTAGAAGGCATCACACAAGGTCGTGAACCTAAGATTCCATCCTTTTGGAGTAGTGCTCTTTTCCTAGCCTTTTCTAGATCATAGTTCTTGTGCAAGTCATTTGTATCATATGAATATTGAATTTTGATGCTCGGTTTAGACATTGTTTTCGAACTAATCCTAGGCGGCGGTGCAACTACTTGTTGAGGTTTAATGGAAATAGGTATAAACAGTTTAATGAAATGAAGCATTATTCTTTGGCCGAAATGTGGAGTGACCGGTTTTGACAAATGATTATTCTCAACAACTTGGGAGGCAAACCGTGGTTTTGAAGATTTTGAACGTTCGATTTAAAAGGAGTTGGTTGTCTAACTCTTGATTGGTTTTAGAGATGATTTCCCAAGATTGTTGGTTTTGCAAAATTAGTATCCACACTCTTGTCGATTAATCTTCTCCGTTTGTTTTGTAAAGCAACATGTGCAAGCCCATTTGCTTGAAGTTGAGCCTTTAAATGCTCATTTTCTTTTACTAATGTATCCACATGATTACTTTGTTCATTCAAAGATTTACTATTTGGCTCGAGTTTAAAATTTTGTTTTGCATTTTAAGTTCAAGAGATGCAATGAGCCTCTAGTTTTGAAAATCTTTTTCAAACTGGTAATGGTCTTCTTGAGAAGAATGTTTTCGATTCAAGAGTTTGATTTGACGTTTCAGTTGAATTGTTTGCAAGTAAGGGCTCGGACATAAGATAGTTATGCGGACATTGTGCAACACAACGGGTCAACCTCTCATTCATTTACGAATTTAGGTTGCTCAATATGTTGTGTCGCATTTGCGGGAAGAGTATGATCAACAATAGATTTTACCTCAACCATCATTCTCTCGTCGGTGTCATAGGTGGGTAAGATATCTTCCTCAACCATTCGTTCTTTGTCAAAGTTGGGCTCTGTGTCATAGATGGGTATGATATCTTCCCCGATCTGCTTTGTCATCATCCTTTTCTAATGTTATAACCTCATTGTCCGCATTACACGAAGCGGTTGAAGTAATCACAACATTCCCAACAACCCTTTGAGCATTCTCGCATTTCCAATGCTAACAACCCTTTGAGCTCATCAACTTAGTCGGTGACATCCATGTTTTGTTCATTTCCACAAATCGATGTTGGTAGGTGAGGAGATTTGTGACTTCAGACACTCATTTGTGCCATTGATGAATACACTTTCTCTACCCTGCAGAAGAATTAAAGAGAAAAGGTGCGAAGTCGATATAGCACACAGAAGGCCGATATAGTGAATTTCAAAAAATTTCCCTCTAAAAATAATTTTGAAAAATTTTCTCTCTCAAAATTTGAAATTCACTATAAAATCCAAATCTAAGGTTGTAAGAAAAAATTTGAGTTTTGACAATTTTGACGCCAAATTTGACCCAAAAATTCGAATGTGCCCAAAGATTTGAATTTTTGACCAAAATTTTCACAGTTAAACCAAAATTTGAATCTCGCGTAAAAATTGAACGTTTAGTCTCCCCTAGAAATTGATTTTTTTTTTTAAATTCTACTTGTGTTGATGGATCTTTGTAGTCGAATGAAACTTGATGTTGTTGATGAAGTTTTCTTATGCGTAGAAACCAGCTTAGGCGTAGAAACTAACCTTACGCGTAGAGAGAAGCTTACGCGTAGAAAGAAGCTTACGTGTAGAAAGAAGCTTACGCGTAGGCTTGAGATAAAAGCTTAGCTTAGGCGTAAACCAAAGGCTTAACAGTAAGAACCTTATGCGTAAGATTTCCTTAGGCGTAAGACAAGCTTATGCGTAAGATGTTTACTCGTAGCTTTTATGCTTAGGCGTAAAACTAGGGTTTACCTAAAAATCCTTTACACTTATCGATGTAAAAGATATCCAAAGTCGAAGTGTTTTCGGGCTTATCCAAGCAAGAAAACACCGAGTAAACCAATAGTACTAAAGATCAAACCTTGAGAAGCTTACGCGTAATTTTAGGGTTTTCTTACGAGTAGAAAAATCAACTTTCACCAAAAACTGATTTTATGTCCAAAAGTGTTTAGAAACCTGATTTTTATGATGAAATAGCTTTAATATCACCAAAATAACACAAAAGTATGAAACTTGATTAATCCAAAACACGTTTTCACCTTACGCGTAGAAAACACTATACGAATCAAAACAAGCTTAAAAACACTTCTACACACGTAAAGTTTGAAACTTTTTGCCAAAAACTTAAATTTTATCACCAAATAACCTTGAAAGGACAAGAATCTTGAATTTTAAAGTGAAAAAAATAATTTGTTGAAGCGTATGAAAGTTTAGTAACGAGACTTACGCGTATATAGTAAAAAACTTCAAAACAAGAAACGTTTCACCCAACTATTTAGCGAATGATACAACTGTTAGGTCACCATAATAGAACACAAGTAACAATATGAAAGAAATGAGATAAAGTAGAGATCGGTTGCACACAATACACACACACGTTATGATAATAGAGAAAGGATAAGCATAGGTGTAATATGAAAGTGAACAACCAACCTTCAAATGAAGGTTTACATGAGGTATTTATATGAAGGAACTAGGGCAACATGCAAGTTCCCTTTCTTTCCTTATTAGGATTGGGCCAAGGCTTATGGGCCTTCTACAAAAGCCTTAGCATAATAACAAACATAAAGGCCTAATTAAGCTAACTATTACATATTAATTACTAACACTTGTAATCAAGTTTAGGAGTGATTCCAACAAGGCTTCCAGTTTGGGGTTTTTGGGTGATTTCGATCGTCTTGAACCCATCCAACCTGATACTCCACGTTACTATGTAAGGTTATTTTATATTGATTTTGGTTTGTAGATGGCCAATTGTAAGTTATTGGTACTCTTTTCGGTCGTTAATTAAAATTATGTTTGGACTACCTTCTGATTTGAGCATATTTGTATGTGAAAAAAATGATAACTTAAAGTTATTGGCTTATTAATTTTTAAAGTTAGAAAGCCTTATTCAAAACGTTTAGCTTCACTAAATAACAACAGTAAACTAAGTAATAAGAATGTTGGTTAAAGCTTATTTCGGAGTTATACAGCTTATGTTTCATAGTTTACCATCAGTTGTTATATACAATTTTCGCTTTGCTGAATATGTGGCTTATTAATTGATTGATTAATGAATACCCAGAACGCTTTTGAATAGCAGTGGTTCAGCTGGAGAAAAATATTGTTCGTCTGACACAACCGCCACTTCAGTTGGAGAAAAATAGTGCACCGACGTTTGTTTTGTTCCATATATAGAGTACCCAGGACGCTTTTGAATAGCAGTGGTTCAGTTGGAGAAAAATATTCTTCGTCTGACACTACCGGCACTTTCAAAATTTGAGAAACACCTTATCTTGGCGGGGCGTTTAGTAACGCAACCATGAAGGTCTTTCTGCCTTTGTTTTGCTACACGTTTATGATTTACTCCTGAATTATGTTTCAAAGCTTTAAAAAGGTCTTTTCTTGGCGGGCCGTTTACTAGCGACCATGAAGCTATGATGATCAATCATTGTTGCTCTCTGAATCATATGATCTTGGTCATTCGAGGTCTGAACCATAACTTGGCGGGCGAAAGACCGGATGGCGTGGTAGCATAATTGCTTTTTCGCAACCGAGCTTCTTTGCAGACATGCCTAAATTATGTCGTTGCTCACCATTTTTCAGTTAAAAATGTGCGCCTCATGACCTATGTTGCATCATTTTCACGGTTTCTGAGTTTTGTATCCATTTGTTTGGTGGTGTTGTCGCTATAGGTGCACCTGATTTCACTACATGACCTGAAACAGCAGGTGGTGGAATGAAACCAAACGTCGGTGTACTATTTTTATAGTTTTGTAACGTTATTTTAATGTTACGCAAGGTTTAGTTGTAGGCGTCTTGGGCTTTGACATGTGCCAAACTGTGGGCTGGCAAAAATGATCCAAAGTGGTATACCTTTGGTCTTTGTTAGTGCGATACATATATGGCTATTCGTTTCCTTTCGTTGAAGGTTTACTTACTTCTTCTTCTCTCTGCGTATTTTGAGTGGGTACGCCTATTTTTTGTGTGGATGATTGATTGTTGCATGTTTGGTTTTGTTGCTGTTCATTTGTTATTGCATGAATATTCTTGGTTATTTCTTATGGGGTTTTGATTGCGAAAGTGCTTTATGTTGTCTAGGATGAATAGCTTAAAAACACTTCTATGTTTCAGATGCATTCCTGAAAAATTAGCAATATCACATCTGCATAACTTGCATGTTCCCTATTTCTAACGTTTAGTCACCCTGTATATGTTTCGATTGTTGCAAATGGAATTGTGGGGCTTATCAAGTTGTTGCATCGCTACTGATGCGACAATGGTGACTTTATACGGTCCATGGATAAACTGAGGCTCTCCAGAAGTTGGCATGGCAACCTGCTTGGTCTGCAGCCATGCCGGACGTACCCTGTTTTTTCGGTTTACTTCCTGTTCTAACCCCAATGTTGTTGGACTTTATTCGATAAAAGGTTGTGGACATAAATACTGAAGACGCAATGATGAGTTTATATGAGTTCCAGAAAAAATACAGTTGTCCGGAACGTGGCAAGGCAACCTACTCGGTTTGCAGCCATGCCAGATGTACTCTGTTTTTCTGGGTTACTTCCATGTCTGAGCCTCATATTTTGATTGGACCTAATGGGAGAATGGTACGAAACTCCGTTGTCTTTTATTCGATGTCGGTTAACAAACAGGAATTTCCTTGGGCTTTGCCTGGTGGCTTAGCTGTTTCACAATATTGGGAAATTCCACGATAATAAGGGGCTATGATGAGTTTCAACGGGTCATGCTAAAAGCGAGACAACCTACACCTTGGCACGACAACCTGTTAGGGTTGCAACCATGGTGGGCGCGTCTGATTTTTCTAAACGCCACCCTATCTGAGCCTGCCTTTTGTAACGTAACAGACAACGGAGCCTTCACCTTTCGTCTTTGGTAGGTTCTACTTCATTTCATGCTAAGTGAATAACTTTTGTTGTCACATGAGCAGTTGAATATCAAATATTAGAATTGTATGCATAACGGATTAAGTTTCCAGATTATCTACTGGGTTGGGTTTTCGGTCAACACTAGTTACGAGTCAAAACATATTGGGGTGAAAACAGGACATTGGCATTTATGGTCTACGAGAGCTGTCATGGTTTAGTTTTAAAGTATCAAACACCATGTTCGTGACGTTTTGGCCTAGCTTTATATTGTATCAACTTAGTTCTTTACGTCCATGTTTTTTCTTTTTCAAACATTGGAAACTATATGAGATATGATCTTTCTATAATTTTTAAGCATTAAAGAAACGACTCATAGTACCTCTTATCGAACTGAATAGTCGTGCCATCGATTGGAATCTTTCCAGTCGGAAGAACATCGCAATCTTCATTTGCTAATATTGATGCGAGATGTTTAAGATACCGGCATGTTCTAATTTTCCCCTCGAATTCCTTTCGTTGTCGCAATGGTCTGGCAATACGTCCGCTGAAGACCTTTGCACAAAGGTTGTTGAAATAGCAAAAGGGATTTGAGGGGGCGATTGCGTAACAAAGTAGCTTATTTTTAAAGAAAAAAAGGGAACACAAAAAAAACCTTATTACCAGTTTGGTTATTTGTTTTTTTTTTTTGTTTAAGTGGTAATTAACTTTATATTTTCTTTTTTCAAGAACTTTAACATGCGGTTTTCCATTTTTTTGGTTTCAGGCTATCATTGGGACAATGATTGTAGCGAGCAGTATTCGGTCAAGAAAAACTAATCCTACTACTGATGTACTGGGATTGCTTTTTCTTGGTCGAATACTGATCACCACTTTGCGAGGTAATAGGATGGTACACGTGGCGCAGAAATCCTATTCTTGAATACCCGAAACGCTTTTGAATAGCAGTGGTTCAGTTGGAGAAAAATATTGTTCGTTTAACACTACTAACACTTCAAAGCTTGAGAAAGGCCTTATCTTGGCGGGGCGTTCAGTAACGCAGCCATGGAGCTCTTTCCGGCTTCGTTTTGCTACACGCTTACGGTTTACTACCGACTTATATTTCAAAGCTTTAAAAAGGTCTTTTCTTGGCGGGCGTTTAGTAACGCGGCCATGGAGGTTTTCTTGCCTTTCTTTTGCTACACTTTTAAGGTTTATTATTGACTGATAATTCAAACCTTTAGAAAGGTCTTTTCTTGGCGGGGCGTTTATTGTAACGCAACCATGGAGGCTTTCGTCGCTTTCTTTTGGTCCTTGCAGATGTTGAGTGGTTTTGGTTATGTGGCTTTGGTAAAGGGCGGTTTTGGTTCTATCGCCGTTTTGTATCCTGAAATGAATATATATATGATTACGATCACAAAACGGCAGCATGCCTGTCGTCACAGGTTTTGAAATAGTTTTGCGGTCATTGTTTGTTGCCTGCTCACGCTATCGTGTACATGAATTTTAACCTTCTCTCTTTCTATAGGCGATGATGATAATATGCTGACCATTACGTGTACATTTCCTTGGCCCGCATCGTGGCAAGGCAGTCATATCGAATGTGTTACTACAGCCATGTTGGTTGCCTGGTATCGCTATTGTATACATATATCTGAGCCTCATTTTTTATCATTATTCATATGTTTCTGTCAGTTGTGACGTGTTAGTAAAAGTCTGGATTACGTGAGAAATAAACGTACGTTTATGCTTTTTTCGGTGTGTGTATTTAACTGGTATGTATTCCTGTTACTGTATGCTAGATCAGGAACCATGAATAATTGGCGCGTCCGCTTTTTCCAAATGCCACCCTATCTGCGCCTGCCTTTTGTAACGTAACAGCTGGAGGAGCCTTCGGATTTCGTCTTTGCTAGGTTTTACTTAATTTCATGCTAACTGGATAACTGTTGCTGTCATATGAGCACTTGAATATCAAATATTAAAATTGTATTCATAAAGGATAAACTTTGCAGATTTTCTACTGGGTTGGGTTTTGGGTAGGCACCTGTTACGAGTCAAAACATAAACTAGATCAGGTATGATCTTTCTATAATTTTTAAGCATTAAAGAAACGGGTCGTAGTACCTCTTATCCAACTGAATAGTCGTGTCATCGATTGGAATCTTTCCACTCGAAAGAATATGGCAATCTTCATTTGCTAATATTGATACGAGATGTTTAGGATACTGCCCTGTTCTAATTCTTCACTCGAATTCCTTTCGTTGTTGCAATGGTCTAGCGAGGCGTCTGGTGCAGACCTTTGCACAAAGATTATTGAAATAGCAAAAGGAATTTGAGGGGACGATTAGACGGGTTTCGCTATCCTGAACATCGCATGTCAACATCAGCGACTGAAGGTTGAAATATACTTCCGGGTGGAAAGATTCTACTCGATAACACAACAATATTCAAGTATAGCATTCAGTTGCTAAAATAGGTCATTATAGGGAGATGCACATGGCCTTAATGGGTCATTTTTGTAAGTGCATACATGAGCCCACACTTTGATCTGGAAAACTCGGTATCAACAACTGGGTAAATTACCGCCGCAACGCGGCGGGTGTCTTCATCTTGTTGGTATGAAAAGTGGGTGATGTGAGTTATTATTTTGGGCTTAACTTTGTGGTATAAAAAGAAACAGGACAAAGACATCTTGTTCTATAATTCATGAATCAACGAGACTTTGCCTCCAAAGCAACAAGAGAAGCTAATGGAGATGAAGTAAGAAATCAATGAGTACTATAACTTAGATAATTAGATTAAGTTTTTAATTAGTATTGTAATGTTTTAGTTTTATTTCAATTGTTATGTAATGTGTTTTATTATTAATGAATTTTAATTTTGTTGTTAAAAAAATGTCGGTCGTCTTACGGTGCCTAAAAGGTAGCCTGCAGGTCGTAGGAAAGAAAAAGCGGCAGGAAAATTGAGGATCACTAGGAGTCACTGCTGTGGGTAGCTTTAAATCCTTCAGTAAACACACAACATCATCCCTTTTGTAGGCCTCGCAGTTAAAGCTTCGGGTAGAGTCTAGTTCAAGTAATTGTCTAGTCTGTACTTTTATTTTTGCTTCTAGCGCCTTGCTAGTAGCATTGTTCTTTATATATGTTTATCTCTCTTTGTCGTTCAAAAAAACACACACATCATCACCCTATCCACAAATGGGTTGTGGTCACAACCCTCATTTACTTCAACATTTTAACCATTTCTCTACTATTTCTCACCATTTCATTCACAACCCATTTCAGTTCCTTGGCCGGTAAAAGGGTGTACCTCACTTTTTAGCATACATATGCAATAAATATGAAGATGGTTTGGAAGTGTAAGAATTTTTGTTTGTTTGTGAATTCAAAATCGATCGAGAAGCCGATCGATGTGTGAATTATATAGTCGACCAACCGACGACGACCCACAATCTGCAACGGTGGTGACCGACGATGGCCGAAGAGGACAGATGGGTCGACCGACCCATTGCGCCCAACCTAAGAGATATGGTGGAAATGAAGTGATCTTGAAAAGGGTGTGTTTGTGTGTGTATGTAAATGATGATTTTTATCAATATGTGAGATAAAAAACGTGTAGAGAAAGAGCATAGACACGTGTGTATTTGATTTGTAGAATTATAAATACTTACATTTCCAAACAATATTAAACCAACTTTTATGTGTCTAATTGGAGCATTAACACAAACTTGACGTCATTTTGCTATTCTTAACATGAGAGTCATATACCAGAGGAGCAATATCGTGATGATGATCTCATAAGAATGCATGAAAAAACGATATATGTTATTCATGAGATACACAACAGAACAGCTCATCTAAGCCTAAAAGCCGATTTAGTGGAACACATTATCGTAACGTTTCAAATTTATTGAATTATTATGTAATGTGTTTTATTATTAATGAATTTTAATTTTGTTGTTCAAAAAGTTGTTAAAAATTGTCGGTCGCCTTATTATGCCTAAAAAATCGGTTTTAGGTCGCAGGAGAGAGCAAGCTGAAGTGGCAGAAAAAATAAGGGTCGCTAAAGGCCAATGCTGGGGTAGCCTAAACAAACTGCAAAACCTCACAAGTCAAACTGTGGACTTGTATTTTCCGCAGACTCATTATTTTTATCTTTACTACATTATAAAACATTTAAAACCTTTTCAAAATACAAGTTTTAAAATACTAAGCCGACACACTTACTTATTATTGCAAATTTTAATAAGTGTAACTATAATAGTATTAGTTATAACACTTTAAAACACTTTTTATAAACATGTTTTAAAAAAAATAATGAAAAAAAAAATACAATATAATTTAATATAAGAAAGAAAAAAAATGTTTATAACCATAACTACCTATTGACTTTTTAACTGTTCTAATAAATGTTATTTTTAAAACACATCTAATGCAAAATAGATTTTATTAGACATATTGTACAAACTAATAAAATACACAAAGCTTCATACAATTTATCAATGTTGCAAAAATCGTGAATCGGTAGTCGGGCGGTCGACCACCCTGCAACGAGTAATCGGTCAAGGCGGGATTAATCGGTGATTAATCGGATTGGCATTTCCTTCAAGTTTTGGGTATTTCTGGAGACCAAATTAAAGATCTTAACGGATTCCAAGCCTACTATGTTTCCAAACCTCAATAAAAGGCTCCAATTCTGATTATGAGGCCCATTGTGCGTTATAAGTGAAATAAACGATCCCCATTGTGCGTCATAAGTGAAATTATTATTTTTTTAAAGTTGACTAATTCGACCGATTTTTGACTGATTCGGCCGATTTTTGACCGATTTGGCCGATTTTTGGCCGATTTTTTTACCTGGCCGATTTTTTGACCGATTTTGTATGGCCGATTACCGATTAATCGGCCGATTCGGCCGATTTTTGCAACACTGCAATTTATATAAAAAAAAAGTTGATGGTACATATGATTTTAAAAACCGAACCGGACGAATGGTTTCAACCGGGAACCGGAGTCGCCACCGGCTCGAACGAACATGAGAGGATCGTCGGAACCGGTAAAAACGGGTGAACCGGTATCATTTTCTTCTTATTTTTCTCAGGTTAATCAGGTAGTCATTGTTAATTTGTTGATGCATGAACTTTAACTACAGAGTACCCACCATCGCAAAACACGGGTACTTGCTAGTTGGCTAAAAAAAAGTTATAACATACAACCAAATTTAAAAGCGCATAAATTTTATTTATTTATTTATTTTAACCACAAGGGGCGACACAACATACAAATGAAGGGAATGGATATAGTGATAAGAACTATTCAAATAAAAAGAGTGAGAATAAATTGTAGCCACATATTTTAAAAGATGAAGGACATTCATCTATTTTTGAGGATGCATTTAAGATTTGTGATTGTAGTTTTTTATTATTCTTATCTTAATTATATTTCTTATTTGATTATAAATTTACAAAAAAAAGTCCATTGGCATCCCTTTAATGTCTTTAATTATGTTTCTATGCTTATAATATGCATAACCCAAACGACCCGCAATCACACATAAAGTAATAAAATATAACCTAACAAAAGGATTATAAAGTAACAACTTTTGACCAAGTTTCAATATCTTTAGGCAAATTACAAAAACCCGATTTATGAGCCGCTCCTAAAAATGCATGTAAATAAAACCAATCAATAAAAAAAACACACAAATCCAAAAAAAAATAGCTATGAATCAATAAACAACCACATACATGATCAAAACACAAATCCATAAATACTCTAACAGCATAACACAAAAACTGAGAAGCCAAAATATAAAACATCAATAGAAATTATCAAAACTAGAACATATCCAAAATCACATAACCCCTAATTCCAAAATTAAACGACACAAACTTACAACTTCAAACATGCAAATTAAGCTTTAAATGTGCAATCCTCCCGTTATTTGAATCCCAAATCAGGAAACAATATCAAGAAACTACCACCAAACACACAATCTCACACACACAGCCTCACAATCACTTTCACTCTTATTTAATCAATGATGACCCGACGCACGCGTGTTCTTGAAGAGTATCTATCCGAGACACGTGAACATGAACTTAAGACACATATAAAGTCAAGCATAAACCAGAAAGACATCGTTTTGGTCTAACGTTATACCCAAACATGAAATGACGTCGTTGTAAGGCCAACAAAGAATTAAAAAAACCCCAAAACGGCGTCGTTTTGGAGGCCCTCTAAACGGCGTCGTTTCCCATGTTAAATGTATAATAGAGTAATTAGAAAGTTTTATAAATACTATACCAAGCTTCTTGATTTATATTAGTTAAACTTAATGTCTTAATATATTTAATGGAAGGAATGAACTCACTCCATTGTATGTAGTTTAGATTTGTAGCCTGTTATTTAATTAGGAAGTTTTGTAAATACTATACCAAAATCGTCTTTATCACAGTTACAAAGACTAGCATATGTACTTTTTCAAAGTTTTTTCTCATCATTTTTGCGGGGTGTATTTATTCTATCAAGTTTGTGACATTTCTTTTATCCTGCATAAAGTATTATATTATGTGACACAATTTTATTTTTTGCCCAAATAAAAGCTATAAACGTAACTTTGGGCCACGGTCGATTTCAATTTTCAAAACTTATAACTCTAAAGTAACACTCATAAACAAAAAGAGTAAACTTCAAAAATCGTCCCTGCGGTTTGACCAAATTGTAGACACAACTTCTATCATTTCAAAAGTGCACACAACGTCCTTGTGAGAAACTTTGGGTTGCAAACTTTTTTCTTAGCTAAATTGGAAAGACTAAAATAACACTGTTTTCTTTCTTTTTAATTTTCACATGAATTGTTGTTTAATTTTAAATTATTATATTCTTGACAAAATTCAAGAAACCCATAATTATTATAATTGGTACAAATCAAGAATTATCATCAATTACCTTTCATATTTTCCTAACTAAACTCTAAACGTATCCACACTTATGTATCTCATCAAAGTTTTTCATCATCATGATTATGAAAATTCTCTCAATCACTTCATCACCTCAGCGGACCATCATACACACCAAAAAAGTGTAGGACGCACACGAAATTCTTACACATACACACCCCCTTCTTGCTTGTTGGTGTTCTTCAAACCATTTTTGCTTGTTGAAATCCACAACCGATGTCGCCGCCCTACCATGCCATCACCCACCGCCACCCTACCCTCTTGTCATCCATCGTTGGATCTAGCACATGGTTGTACTTTTGTGTGTGGTGTATATGTAAGTGTGTGTGCGCGCTAGTAGGTTATTTTTTTTTTTAATTTAGTGTTTCTTGTTTATTTCATTTGAGTGGGGATGTTGATGGATGTAGAGGTTAAGGATGATGGTAGATTTGTTCTTGATTTATATGTTTGTTTTTAATTTAAGGGTTTTAAAAAAGACAATGAATTTTAAGATATGAATAATTTGGGGATGAAATGTTTTTGAAGATGATATTGAACTTGTTCTTCTGATCCATGATTTTTTTTTTAGTTTTTATTTTCTAAATAAGAAGTTAAATACTCTAGGTTGAATAAGGGCTTTTTAGTCATTTCAGCTTAGCCAAGGATGAAAAATTTGCAACGCAAAGTTACTGACAGAGACATTGTCTGCACTTTTGAAAGATTAAGGATTGTGTTTGCAATTTGGCCAAACCACAATGACACTTTTTTCACTTTACTTCATAAAACAATATATAAGTATAAAACCATATCTTATTTTTTTCTTTTTCTTTTACTTCCGATAAACAACACGGTCAAAAATTATACCATCATCATCTCAACGGTAAAACTCTAACCCTAAATCAATACTTTCATTTCATCATTTAATTAATTCATCCATTAATTAAATTTCAGTTTTATGCTTTTACGTTTTGTTAGGGTTAGCTCAATTTTAATCATATTAAAGGGGTGTTTGTTTAAGCTTACTTTCGCTTACGAGCTTACGTGGTTTCGGTTTATGTTTCGTAAACTCATTTTTTTCTTGGCTTATTGTGAAACTTATGACCTTCGTACAAGCTCTAGCTTTTATCGAGCTTTTCGAGCCTTCATGTACATAAATATTTTTATTAAACATGTTTATATAAACAACTTAAATGCAATGTGTATATTAGTATGATAATTAAGTATTTATCGTAAAAGGACTTTTTAAACCTTACTTATCCCGAACATTTTGCATAAGTTCTTTGCTCTTGAGTTCATCGCGTATTATGTTTACTTTATTGATGAGTTTGACCATCAAATACAATGTTTTATGTATGAATTCAAGCTTTTTTGGCCGAGCTCAACCTTATTCGAATATTACTTGAGCCGAGCTCAAGCTTGGATGATTTTAGCTCGTCGAGTCATCGAGTCGTGCTCGAGCCTACTTTATGATTCTCGAGCAGAGCTCAAGCCCTGTCAAGCTCGAGCTCAACTTGGCTTGATTACAACACTATTCGTAAACTTGTGTGACAAACAAAACCTATTTTATAAGCTCATTTATTTTTAAAGATTAAGCCCGAATACGTTTTCTCTCAAACACAACCTTGTTTTAAGAAACTTATATAACTAGCTACTTAAGGGGCCTATTGGCAAAAGGGCTTGTGAGTATCACTTTAAGATGTTTGATGCCTCAAGTTAAATTCATGTTAAGTGCAAACAACCCTGAAGTGGCCACGAAAATCTCCTAAAAGGAGGGCTTTACCCGGTTTGAATTTGTTTGGCAGTGGGTTCAAACCTCGTTGATTAGTTGGCCAAAAGGCCCAAAACCATGGTTACAAAAAAAATATTATATTACCTCATAACTCATAAGAAGGAAAAAAAGCGCAAATGGTGCAATGGCTCAAGCCAAATGCAATAAAAGATGTCACGTCATCCCAACTCACCATTTTTCTCTTTCACTTTCATTATCACTCACACACATAAAACCTCTCCCGAGTCACTCAAGCCAACACACTACTTTTGAGACCCACTATACGCAATTAAAACACAAACTCAATTAAAAGTAATAATAGAAGCTGAGTTTAACGCAATCAAAATCCTTCACTTTTGTTTTGGCATAAAAGGGAGGGGGTACAGTCACTCAAAAAAAATGTTACTTATCTTAGTTACTAAATGATCCAAAAGAGAATTGTGAAGGTTGTTTGTAAATTTGGTTCTTAATTCTTTAAGTTATTGTCAACAGTATAAAAATAATAATAAATGCGATCCCCGATAATTTATTGCGAATTTTGTCGAGAATCGCGCTAAAAAGGACACATCGATAAGATCCTCGATTAGTACGGAGCGGGTTTGCGAAAGCATCGCGTCCCAAAAGGTGTCTCTATAAGGATTGAGGTGGATTTAGAGATGACTTTGATAATCAGGTTTGAGAATAAAAATGGCCACTCCATCCCAAACATGCCCCGTTGTCATCCTTACTTGCTCTTAAAACTTATGAAATATAAGTTGAAAACACATAACAAAGATGAGTATGGATCAAATGAGAAATAAAAGTAAAATAAAAGAATGAAGAATTACACCAAGACATTTCAGATCATCTACAATAAAATATCGCCTTCCATGAATTCTCCTTATCTATATCTATATCTATATCTATACTACTATATAACGATTTAAAAGTTCAAACCTCATTCCAGTTCTAACTCCTAACCAAAAATTAAGATAAGGAGCCCAATCGTGAGATTTACATATGTCAATTCTAACAACCTCAAAGCTCTAACTCCTAACCACTAAAAAGTAAGATAAGGAGCCCAATTATAAAGTCGACATGTCACTTCAATTAAAATTCATCTTTATTTTCAAATTGAAATATCTTTTATCTATTTATTTTTTTATAATCTAATTTCATCATATTTTCTAAAATTTTATCTTTCTTTAATTCAACATCCATTTTGATATATTTTATGAGTTTTAGTTTTATATTTTTAGTGGGTTTATTTTATTTTTAATTCAAATTTTTACAACTTTAACCTTTATTTCAATCGATACAATCTTGATTCAGTCAAATATATTTTTGGGAGTGTTTGACATGTAAGAGATTGCGAGTATTTTTATACGCGAATAATGATGTAACTTAAAAACTACTGTAACCTAAACAAACACATACAAGTAACACATATACATTCAAGTGTTGTGAAACGAATTCACTAAACTAAGCAAACACATATATATTTTCTGGATCCTTTCATTTAAAATGTATTTCAAATATTTGATCCTTCTTATATTTTCTGTATCCTTTCCCTAACAAAGATAAGGGGCCAAAACTTATAAACTTCAAACTAGCACTCACAAACAAAAATATAAAAAGCGTAAACCAGATCACATTTTATTTCTTTTCCCTTACTTCCGATAAACACACGCGGTCCAAAATTATATCATCGTCATCATCTCAACGGTAAAACCCTAACCCTAAAATTTTCATATTTCTAATTGGTTTCAATTCATAATTTCATTTATCTATAATTAATCCTTACGATTCAATTTAACATATATGTTCACTTATTGTTAGGTTAGCTTTTTAGGGCTCAATTTAAGGGGTGTTTGTTTTAACCTTATTTTTGGGCTTACGAGCTTACGCGGTTTCGGTTTATGTTTCGTAAACTCATTTTTTTCTCGGCGTATTTTGAAACTTATGACCTTTATACAAGCTTATTATGAGATGTCATAATAAGCTTATTTAATTAGTTTCAAAATACGCCGAGAAAAAAATGAGTTTACGAAACATAAACCGAAACCGCGTAAGCTCGTGAGCCTGAAAATAAGGTTAAAATAAACACCCCCTTAAAATAAGTATTGATTCGATATTTTGGTTGGTTTTGATTAATTGTTCTGTGTTGTTGGGGTTATTGATTGATTTATGGATGTGAATTGATAGGTTAGGTTTTTGAAGGAGTTTGGGTGATATGACGACGGCTGCTAGACCGACATGGGCACCAGCGAAAGGTGGAAATGAACAAGGTGGGGCGCGTATTTTTGGTCCCTCTCAGAAGTATTCCTCGCGTGATATCGCAGCTCACACTACTCTCAAGCCAAGGTTTAACGTTTTTCTCTTTAGGTTTTCTAATATATTACTATGTATGTCGAGATTGCACAATTTATCAATAGGTGGCTTTGATATTTAATGCATACTGTTGGTCTTGTTAGTTAGGTATTAGTTACGTTACGGCAGTTATAGATGCAATGCAGGCTATACGACTTTTTCATGATTAACAAACACTGTAGGCTATTTATTTATTACTGTTAGGCTCTACATATAAGACCAGTATTGAAAATGATAGTCATGTTTGGGATTAGTAGTATTTGGCTTTGATCAGAAGTATCGCCACTCACACTACTCTCAGGCCAAGGTTAACTTTTCTATTTTTTGTGAATATTTAGTCTAACTCGTAGATTTAGAAGAAACTAATTACTATGTGTGCGACAGCCTGAGGTTCTTATATGTCTAAAGTAGTGGGCTACTAATACCTCTCAGCGTGGTTTTTAGTTGAAACATGTAGGTGGTGGGCTAATCGTTTGCATCGGGATTTTGGGGGTGTTACAGAGCAGACAAATGTTTAAACGGTTTATTAATAGCAGGCACTAGTAACGGGGTAAACGGATGAGGTTTTCTTGGGGAGGGTGAGTTTTTGACTCAGATGTACGCCCCGTGACCGTTTCCGACCCTTTCCTTGGCCACCCCCAAATGTGTACTTAGTGAGGTTTAAAGTTTAAACCCTACACCTCTTGTGAGGACATCGGGTTTCTTACCACTAGGCCAATATGGTGGTGGAGATAGCAAGCTATGATAATTTGTTAGTTAGATATAAATTTGGGCTTTAGGTGGCCATGAATTTGGAGGAGCTGAAGAAGTGTACAATACTTGAAGTTAAAATTCACAGAAGGATGCCAGTAGTGGTTTGCTTAAATAGATTGCGACAAAGGTTTTTGTTGTGCTAGGCCATCAAGTTACAGCAAGCGTAGTTGCAGCGTAGGATATACTTGCTTTTCATGGTCAACAAGACAGCAAGTTGTGTAGGCTCTTAATTACACCAAGGCTTGACGTATACATCCAGTATGACAAAAGATGTTAAGATGGTCATGTTTGGGAATTGGGATTAGTATATAGTCTTTATCTTTAGTAAGCTAAGCCTAAACTTAAGTAAACACTTCGCTTTGATCATGGTATGCGTGAGCTTTAGCAGCTACCTAGTTGCAGATGTCACATATCTATCACTGCAAAATTTTCGTTCTCATTTAATTTGTTAGTTGATTGGTATATCTGTGTGGCCTTTGTAAATATTGTTTATGCCCACTCATATGTATAGCAAGTGTTAAAGCTCGCTTGGTCTATTATGCATCTTAACTTACACACGAGGAGCTGAAGCTCGTTCAGGTTGCGTCTAAAACAATGATTTATCGAAGCTTACTTCTGGAAACCTAATCTTTATTTTATTAAATGTTTAACAAGGCGGTAGTTAGATTTTTATTAGCCTCAACGTTTGGCTTTCTTATCTGAAATTAAGTTTGTTTCAATTCCTGATCAAATAAATGAAGCCTCTACAGTGTCACTCTAGTGTTTTCTCTATTTAACTTATTTCCACGATTTCACCATTTGGCTATTATTAAATGTCGGGCTGTGCTTGTTACTGCAGGAGAGAGGGTCAAGACACCCAAGAGGAACTTGAAAAGAGAGACCTTAGATCAGAGTTGGAGGAGCGTGAGCGGAAGCACTTCTCATCTAAAGACAAGGGTTATGGAAGTAAGTTCACGCTATCTTCATCTTACTTGTATTTTTGTTGTGGCCTTCACAAAATATTGACTTTCTTGTGCTGATGTTATTATGGTTTCAGAGGACCGAGATCGTAGAGAGAGTGGTCATCATCTGCTAGAAGGTTGACATTGCACCTATTATGCTGATCTTATTGATTACTTTTCTCTTGACTGATTATTACAGCTCACATGTGCAAAATATAATGTATTTACTAATTGTCAATTTATTATTATTAACAGGGTCAAAAAGAGAATTTGAGGAACGCATAGTTCCACGCAGTGCAGATGCAGATGATGCTGACGGGGATGTCAATAGTGACGACGATAGGTATTGCCACGTTTAACATGCTAATGTTAATTCTGTAGTATAATTTGGATCTTTTAGGAATGATTGAAATGCACGTCGTATTGTTTGTTTGCTAGCAGGTCAACCAGAGGTGGAAAATAGGGTGGGTTGGGCATGGTTTGGTGGACGTGAGACAATTTTTGTCCTGAATTTGTTGTTTTTTATCGTTAATTAGTCTCACATACATAGCCACGAGAACTGTATTTGCAGGGTGATAACATGAATTGTATTTGCAGATGATATATCGATAATTAGTGTCACATATATAGCTATGATAATAACATGATTTAGGAAGTTTAATGCTTTAAAAGTACTCTTTTGGCCACTTTCAGCACATCTGACATGCTTGCTTTTTAGCTGAACCGTTGATAGAAACATACCCTGAATCTATTATTCATAAATAAATGTGTCGGACTTTCTACCTCCAGGATCAGCCAATTTTTTACATCTTCTCTTATCTGTTGTTTCTGTTTAATCATTTGCATACTTGATCCAGCTTTACTCACTTTATAAATGCTATACATTTGGAGTCTTTGTACATGAACATCTATGCTGGTTAATATATGTGGTTTGGGGTAGTATTGTAGTAGTGCTATAAAGACATTGGTTCTGCATATTTTGCTGACATCTGCTTTTAAAATGGTCATCTGAGTAGTTTGCAATTGCAATCCCAAACACCCATAGTAACATCAATACCTTTATTAAAGGCCAACCAACCTTTTAGTTACCCTAACTACCCTGATATAATCCCTATGGCTGACAAATTTTTTCTGTTGTTAGTGATGAAGATGATGATGATGAGGATGACACAGAAGCACTTATGGCAGAGCTTGAACAAATAAGGAAGGAAAGAGCCGAAGAGAAACTGCGCAAAGTAAGTTTTTCTCAGTATGCCTTATTTGGTGCATTGTTATCATTCCTTTTTTTATTTTCTCAGTTTCAGTAAAGCTCTCTTGCTGCTTAAATTTTGCTGAACTGAGGGTAAAGGTGGCAATTTCGACCCATTTTTTTGTGAATGGGTTATGTGTATATATATACGACAGACCAAATGGGTGAATGAAACAGATTAGCTTATAGGAAGAGGGTTAGCTGGGTTTAACGGGCCACACATCATTCATTGTATATCTTTATTACAAAAAACTATTAAAGTCATTTTATCCAAAAAAATAAATTTATATTCGGAATAGTATGATTTTGTAACTGTACTTGACTGCTTTTATTGAATATAAATTTTTTTAGACAGACATATTTGTCACCTAAACTGTCATTTTGACATCCTTTGGGCTTTTTAAGTTCTATGTCTCATATGTTCTTTGTTTCTTGCTTGATGGCGGGATGGGTTTAAAATAATTATCTTTGATCTAGATTTCTAGGATAATTAGTTGGGAGAATATTGGGTTTTTGTGTGTATCACATAAACCTGTTTTGTGCAGGAACGTGAAGAGCAAGAAGAGGAGCTAAAAGTTAAAGAAGCAGAACTAATACGGGGAAATCCTTTGCTTAATAACGGAGTATCCTTTGGTACAACACGAAGGTTAGTTGCCCTATCTCCATCAGAATGCCCGATTAGGGCTATGTTTATCTCTTAACAGCTCAGTGAAATAAAAATCTTAGATTTGTTGGAGATTGGTCGAATTTCTCCAATATGTAATTTATAGGCTTTGCACCTCTCAATTAGTTCTACTATAAAAAAGATAATTATAATGACATAACTCTTATAATCGTATACAGTAAAATTAAAATATAATAATTTAAACAGAAATGTATTAGGAGGCTGCCCAATTCAACTTTTATGATTAAGGCCACAGAACTTTGAAACTTCTTCAAAAATAAGTTTGGTGTATACCAAATTCGAAAAACAGGCTCGATGATGAAGATAGCTTAATAACATCTTTTTTTGAAAGTAAAATTGAAGAGAATTTTCTTCATACTACACTTCTTTTTTTAAATCAGATTTGGTATAATAAATGAAACTGGATATGTACTTGTGTGTCTCAAATTTGTTTCAATCGGCTGGGTAGCAAATATAAAAAAAAAAGCTGAATAGTTAGGTCGCTTTCAATATTGTGGACAAGTGGGTTGGGTAAACAATGGACCCGTCTCAGCTGTCACATAAATTAATCCGTTTTGACTTGTTGTCTATCACACCTGGCAGATCAATTTTTTGCAACCTCCACCTGTGTGTAATCTTTCTGTTAATTGAATCCCGATAACTGTTGTTGATATCTAACGTTTAATATTTCAGGTGGGATGATGATGTGGTTTTCAAGAACCAGGCTCGTGGGGAAGCCAAGGCTCCAAAGCGTTTCATCAATGACACTATCCGTAGCGACTTCCATCGAAAGTTTCTGCAGAAATACATGAAGTAGAACCTTGTTTCATAGGTCAAGGATTGGGAATAGGAAGGAAAGTCAAAAAGATTCTGGTTCCTTAACATGTGGATCTCGTTCTTTGTATCAACTTTTGGCTATATGATTGTATAATACTCGACAGTATTGAATTTGTGAGCTTCATTCTGCAATGAAACACCTGGATAATTCTATTTGTAATAGTTTCCATGTACATCTACTGTTGAAGCTTCTTTTAATCCTTGTTACATGTCCGGTTGTTTTATATTATGCTGGTAGATCAATAAGTACTACTGAAAGTATGAAAAAGGAGACTGCAAGGTTATACAACTTTTTAACGTAAATGATTGATTAAACATGATTAGCGCATACTAGTTTGTGAGTAAGAAGGCTTGTTGAGGTAAATTATCAAATAACTGCATAAGTATAAGCTCCAAGGTTGAAATAGCATCGAGACAAGACAACTCATGCCAGCTGTTTAGATAAGCCAAACACCCAATTTTAGCAGCCACTGAAAATAAAAGAATTGAGACGAAAAGTTGTCGTGTATGAAATTTGTTTGTTTCATTATAGCTCATTTTGCCACAATACCTATAGCGGGTCAAAATGGGTAATTATTGTACGAGTCCGCCATACTTGATTTAACGACTTTCTACCCAATTTGACATGCGTAACCAATAGATCCCTATTCTTTTTCAGCTAAACTACTTTTTTTAGTATAACGTCCCTTAACTAAAGCATTGCCTAAATCAACCGAAAACAAATGTACCAAAATTGACATCACTGCTTGCAACATCAGACACACGAAATCACAACACATCATCTTTACAACTTTGTAATTACATAGTAACCTAAATACATACATACCAATAGAGCACAAATTCTAAAACCCGTACCTTTTACCCTAACAAAATCACTCGAGAAAAAACGTGCTTCTTAAAGGGTAGGTTGACAAGAATCCAAACAAAATACTGCAACTAACAATATACAACTGCAAACTGCTTTTTAACTTGAAATATCATTCGAGTCTTTTTCTGCTGTATCTGCTTCATCCAAAACAAACTCTACATACAAATCCTTGAGAGCTATAACAACTGTTGTTATCAATGGTCCCATTATCGCTCCCTACATCACCATATTTGACAGTAAAAGAACCCGTCAACAACACGAGAAAAGCAAAATATTAGTACTTACAAATACCATATAAGCATTTTGAAAATAAAAAATCATTAACATCTGATATTTAGCATGCCGTTTTCCTAGAAAACAAGATTTCATATTGTAGAAGCTCAAATCGCAATGCTTACTCCTATTCCTCCCATGTGACAGGAAGTGCATGGCATATATTTCATTGATATTGAGTAACATTAAAAAAAAAAAAAAAGAAAAACAAAAAAAGTAAATTTCTCAAGTTAGAAGCGGCAACTTCAACCCATTTGTGTAAAACTGGGTTGCTGTGGGTTCTATTTCATTGATAAGGTTCAACATATGTAGATTTGTCGATCAGTTTAAGTGTCACCCAGAGTAAAATATACTTGAATTACCAAACTAGATCATTGTCACGACTTAAATTTGCAGGTTGACACCATAAAAGTATAATTATCATCATGGACCACTTTGCAAAGCACGTTGCTATTTTATGAAATCTGCCCAGATTATTCATAAACGCAAGACAAATACGGACAAAAATTGGTGACAAAGCAACACGACCAAAACTTTTTTGAGTTGCTCTAAATATTGCCAACTTAGCTGGCACCTATAGTTCAGGTCTTAAAATTAGTACATACACAAAACGTAACAGATTGGTTTCCTATAGTGAATTTAAATGCACGGAACATTCATATTTAGCACATTACCTATATAAAAGTTAAAAGATGCAGATAAAGAAAGTGATTGCGGGTTAACCGAACCCGTTTCAACTCTTAACCCATTAGCCAACAAGTCCGACCCACACACGTACCACGATCAATATTTCAAGAAGTAAACCTTTAGTGACATAACAGTATGAGGGGTAGATTTGTAAACATACCTCAACTGCAGACGGAAACAATGCAACTCCACCAATGATACTAAGCCCTGTGAGATACGCACTATGACCCGGTATATCTTCTTGAATTTCCGACGCACCATACTCAATAAGCCCAATATGAATAAGCGCCAGACAGCACGCAAGTATGTATTGTCCTTCAAGCATCAATTCCAGCCATACCATGAAAGTCGAAACAAAATACGGAATAATCGGAAAAAACGGGCTAAGGACCGCTATGACAGTGGACGTATACAAAAATTGTATATCAAATAACTTAAACAAAAGCCAAGTAAGACACCCTTGAAAAAAAGCAATCTCAACTGTTGCTAAAAGTACACCCGAAATAGCTTTATTAAGAACTTCAACACACCGAGTTCGAGCTGGTTTTGAGATCGGTATCATACACATAACTTGTTCAGTAACACCACCAGAATCCGATGTTATCAAAGAATACAAAACCCAAATGAAAACCGTCATTTGTGAAACAAAATTTAATACACCTGCTGCACGGACACAATCAACTCAACAATGACAAAAACAAGCTTACTACTGCCACCAATTACCAATTTACCATTTGCTAACACACGTTGAATCACATCTTTCCCCTGAAAAGCAATAGCTTTTGCTTTTTGAGTAATATCCGCCCTGCTAATCACAACTTCTTTAAAAAGAACATTTATCTCGGGATATATCTCTCCCCATTCTCGATTAATAACACGTTTTTTCAAACTAAGAATTTTATCAGCAAACGGATTTCGCACAGCTAAAGCAGTCGAACGGGTAGAACTATTACTAAACCGAGGCGAAACAATATTCTTAATCTCCTCAACTATTTCAGTCATATTATACTGAACCGCCAAACTATCAATCTGTTCATAAACTGTTTCATAAAACTGATTAGTATACCGATCCACCATTACCGACACATCATTCTGATCCATCCATTGCTTCAAACCAATCTTTTCAGCATAATTACTTTCCTCAACATGAGACTTAATCGAAAAAACCGCGTCCTTACCTTCCACACCAACTTTATATGACAAAAACACAACCATAGCTAACGACCCAACAATCATCCCCACAATCAAACCAATCGCCACAATAGTGTCCAACCCATTCAATATCCGTTTAGTAAAAAAAGCCGAATACGGACTCCGCTTAAAACTATTAATCCTAAAAGACGACACATACAACATAGTATTATCCACACTACTACTAGTAAACATAAACCCTAACGCTAAAACACTCACAACGCCAAATCCACCAAGATTCTCATACAACATAACGAAAACCCAAAAAGCCACCAACCATCTTAACAAAATCGCAAACCCGGATCGTTTCCGCTTCAAAGCCCTTAACTTTCCGCTTTTCCGCCAAAAAACTTTTAACAAAATATCCCTAAACTGCACTAAAGCCCCTACGAAAACCCGAAAAACCGAAACAGGGATAGCTAAAACAGTCTCAGTCAAACCCATCTTTAGCGGCTCACCCCAAAAGGACACTAAAGTCTGCTGTATCCCTCTTAATGGTATCGAACAAAGTACAGCCCACAATATCGGTCTTAAATATTGCTCTAGCAGCTTATACACACCATAAAATATAAAAAAAGTGAGCACATAACCTGCATGTGCTGTTGCTATGTATAGTGCTAAACGGACCTGGCTGTCTTTTGTGGCGGCGGCTTCTGGCGGCGCCGGCGGCTGTGACGGCGGCGGCGGCTGTGGTGAATCTGTTTCGAGCATGTCATCACTATCTTTGGTGGCGGCTACTGGCGGCGGTGGTGGCGGCTGTGACGGCGGCGGTGGCGGCTGTGGTTTGGGGTTGAAGCTGTTTTGAACATGTCTTGCCATGGTGGTGAGTTTAAGGTTTGGTTTGGATCACTGTATGTAACTAGTTTCATGTCTTGGTTTTTTTGTTTCATTTTTTTTCTTTCTAGATGATGAAAATTTGAAAATGTTATCTTTTATAAAATATAATATAAAGTTTTTTTTGAAGAAGAAATAATGGAGTTTGAAACTTTGAATGGCTGTTGTGATATGTGTGGGGTAGACACTTGAAATTAAAAAAAAGTGATGTTTTTTACAGGCTGCTTTAAAAAGTGGTGAAATAAAGAAAGCTGGAGTTTGAATGATCTGATAACGTGGGGACATGAATATAACACATGGAAAGTAACATTTTGGGAGCTTTTTTGCTTATGGAATATTGAATACGACAAAATTGGATGCATTATTTTTGTAGCATGGAATCATCTTTTTAAAATGGGAATGTCTAACGGTTAAGATTTGTTTTGTTGTGGTTTTTAATAACTATTCAGGTGGGTCCTCGTCCAAATATGCAATTTTGTGTCAATTAAAAGGGCCATTTATGTAATTAAAGCTCACAAGAAGAATCTTGCTAACGCCCAGGCGTTGGTTAGACATTCCTTTAAAATTATGGTATGATTATGGATGTTTTGTAGATTTCATTGTCTATGAATTTTCTTTAATATTTCCTTAAATCATACGGTGCTAGAAAAGAAAAGGCATAGATGTTGAGGTTGTTAAATGGTGACATTGTGTCTAGGGGTGTCATAAACCCGAATCCGAACTCGAATATGACTATTCGAGTCGGGTTTTCAAAATTATATTCTTGTCAATTCGAATGACCAAGTTTTAAATAGGGTTGGGTTTGAATGTGTTTTTAATAGCCTCAACCCGAATTGATCCGAACCCGACCAACCCGGCTCGATTAACACTTTTACAATGTAAAATTATTGGACTAAGACATTTTTTTAATCATTTTACATATACTCGGGTTGACCCGACCCGAACTCGACTAACCTGAGTTCTAAATAGGGTCGGATTCGGGTACGTTTTTTAAGCCTTGACCCGAATTGACCCGACTCAAATTGACCCAAACCCGACCGAATCAACCCGAAAAACACCCCTAATTGTGTGTCTCATATCATTTTAGCTATTTGGATGGTCATGACAACAATAGTCGACGGGTCGAGGGATTTTATCGTTTCAACATGAGCTAGTTCATTTCACTAGATCATGCTTATATACTTTGAGATATTTTCTAAATCACGAGTCTTTACTTTTCACAGTGCCACCACCCGGTCATGTAAATGTGTCAAAAATTGTTGAGTTAAGGTTTCGGTGGGTTATGTCTCATGTCATGCTTTCTACGTAACTGCGCTTGGTTGGTCATGATTGTATCTTAGTATGTCATATATTCACTTTATTTTTGTTTTTTAGTAAGCATGGTTTCTGACTTTTTGATCGACTACACGAGGTTTGAACACACTGGCACACATACGCAAATCAGGTAAACTCATCTTTTTCATGAGGATGGCGTGACCCTTCATAGTTGTTCACACATAGTAGAAATTGAATTTGAAACTACACATTTTTAATGTGATAGTCACAAATCTCTTTGACACTAGGTCACTATCAGTAGTTGATATTAAACTCGCTTGGTCTTGTTTTGGTTAGCGTAATAGTATGATGTAGGGTTGATTTGTTAATGTTACGCCCCGAGCCCGTTTTGACCATAAACTTTAAACTTTACGCATAAAAGATTTGACTATAACGGATCTTCTATTACTCTTTAACCAACTGATAAAAATTTATAACAAAATAGCCATTGTGAAACTAGACTCGATTACCTTCGAAAGGCCGGGTATAAGTCAATATTATTCTGCCATCATTGCACAATTTTGATGTTATTTCTTAGCACAGTTAATTAAAATATACCCTTTTACGTGAGTGCAGAGTACTATGACCTTGGCGATCCTACGTTCGAGTGTAAAGAATGTCATGCCCTCTTATGGGAAGCAGAAGCAAAACAAGGAAATGCTAATCCGTTGGGAAAAGCTTATTCCATATGTTGTGGTAAGGGAAAAATTTCTATTCCACAAGCACCTCCAGCTCCAAAACAATTACTTGATTTATTCTTGAATGACGACAACAGAAGTCAAAATTTCAGAAACAACATTAGAATGTACAACATCATATTTGCGTTTACTTCAATGGGTGGCAAAGTTGATGACACAATCAACAAGAACGGACGCGGTCCGTATGTTTTCCGCTTACATGGTCAAACGTACCATAGTATTGGTAGTTTACTTCCGGAAAACGAGGCTCCTCCAAAGTTCGCACAGTTGTATATATATGACACGCAAAACGAAACCGAGAATAGAGCAGCTGCTTTAAGGTAATTTACATTAAATGTTTTATTATTGTGTGTACATATTTACGGAAAAAAAATACATATATTTACACTTTTACCTAATGTTTGTCCCATTACTCTATTAACCAGCGGTTCTAAATATGCTTCGTCTGGTAATTCTAATTCAAAGACACCTCTTGATCGAAACATTATCAATGAAGTGAAAGATATTTTGGATGGATCAAGTGATTTGGTCAAAACATTTAGAAGGCACGCGTGATTACTACACGAAGACATCGAGCAAAATATTAGAATAAAGCTCATAGCAAAGCGAGGCAAGAGTGATCAATACACTCTTCCAAACCGACGAGGTTCTTTGGACTTATTGTAAGCGACTTGGATGCATGCCAGAAGATAGGGATATTGTGATAGAAAAGTTTGGTGAAAGTTTGCGGTATCAATATTTTTCATCCTATGTACCTTCCTTTGCAATACCCTTTGTTGATGCCCTGTGCGCAAGATGGGTATTTTTTAGGAATACCACAAAGAAATAAATCGGGACAACTGGCCATGGCAAAACAGTTACTATGCGTGAGTGATTTGCCTATCAGATACAAGACCGCCTGAATCAAGAGAATTTATTCATACGTGGAGGTCGTTTGTTCCAGCAATTTCTTGTGGATGGCTTCGCTATGGTTGAGAGAGAGCGTATGTTTTTCCATTGTTCCAAACAGTCCAAACTAAGGTGTGATACGTATTCAAATGTGCGTCAAAGCGTCACATCTGGAAATAGCGACCCGTCCACAGTTGGAAAGCCTATCATTTTGCCTTCTTCTTTCACTAGCGGACCAAGGTACATGCATGAAAATTATATGGATGCCATGGCATTGTGTAGGTGGTATGGTTGTCCAGATTTGTTTATAACGATCACATGCAACCCTAAATGGCCAGAGATTGAAATATATATACGGGAGCATAACCTTTCATCTACAGACCGACCTGATGTGGTATCTCGATTTTTTAAAATGAAACTCGATCAGCTGATGAAGGATGTCAAAGAGTTGTGTTTGTTCGGACGTGTTCAAGCAGGTATGTTTTTTATTTATAGGCCACCTCACATTCATACGTGTAGTCTTATAACAAAATGTCTATAATTATAATTAAAACTGATATTATGTTTATTTGAACAATATTTTGCAGTTGTATACACCGTTGAATTTCAGAAAAGAGGCCTTCCACACGCACATGTTTGTTTGTTTTTACATAAGGATGACAAGCTGCCAAACGCCGAACATATTGACAAACACATATCTGCTGAGATACCAGATCCAAATGAGGATCCCGATCTGCACAAGTTAGTTTATGATTTTATGATGCAATGTCCATGCGGTGTTGATGACCCAAATCAGGTTTGCATGGATGATGGGAAATGTACCAAACACTTCCCTAAAAAGTTCATGCAACACAGTTCTGTTGACTCGGAAGGCTACCCTGTATATAAAAGACGTGATAACGGGATCCATGTTGTTAAGAGTGGACATAAGTTGCACAACGGTTATGTTATTCCGTATAACGCTACGTTATTGAAACGTTATCAATGCCACATCAATGTTGAATGGTGCAATCAGACGGGATAAATAAAATATTTGTTTAAATACATAAAAAAAGGTCCCGATAGAGTATCAGCACAGTTGTATGAACCAGCAAGCACCGAAGACGGTCAACAAAATGATAAACATGTTGACGAGATTAAGGCGTTCTATGATTGCAGGTACCTATCTGCTTGTGAAGCCGCTTGGAGAATATTTGGATTTGAGATCCATTATAGAACACCATCTGTTGAACGTCTCTCATTTCATATCGAAGGCGACCAGCCAGTTGTATTTGATGAGAACTCTGACCTTCAAACCATTATTCACAAACCAACAGTACTATGTTCCAATCCTGGATGCAGATGAACGAAATGTATCCATCAGCAAGGGAGTTAACATATGCTGAGTTTCCTACGAAATTTGTATGGAATCTTGCAAAAAGAATGTGGACACATAGGAAGCAAACATATGCAATTGGCAGAATTCATAATGTTCCAATCTCAGTTGCTGAAGGTTACTATTGTAGGATGCTACTCAATATGTTAATACAAATAAGCCGTAAAAACGTTTATTTATATTTTACGATCTTCTAATGTTTTGCCGATAACAAACGTAAAATCATTTTAATGAAACAAATAAAATACGTAAATGGTTTGAGCCAATAGTTTTCTAACACACTTACGTTTTCACATAAAACACTAAAACAAGTATAAGTGATTTTATGATTTAGTAATACATATGTACAACAACTAGTGTTTACATATTGGGCAAATATATACATAACTAGTATGTATTATAATGGTAATACAATTGGGTAGAAACTTAAGTATTTGACCCACTGACCAAATACATTGAATGTAGTTGGGTACAACCCAAAGTCCATGACCCATACCCATGGAACTTGACCCATAACCCATTGCATGACATCATGCTTATGTCATATATGGATAATATCCATGACCCATGGTTTTAATCCATGGCCCATAGTTTTAATCCATGAACCATGGACTAGATGCATTGCATCTTATATATACATTGTATCTACTTGGATACCCATGATCCATAACTCATGACCCAAAACCCATGGGCAAAAGGGAGCGTCCCACGGATCCCCAAGATATTACCGACGGATCCTCAGTGAGGGATCCGTGGGATCCGTGGAGCGATGAGATGTTTTTCTTTTATAAATAGTGAGCCATTTCTTTCTTTTGGGTTGCCACTCCCACACATACTTTCCCCAAGTATTGTAACTCTCTAACCACAGATCTTAAGGATCTTTCTATGTAGTTTGTCTTTTGTTTTTGTGTGATTCTCTAGGTTCCTCTTAAAGGCGAGATCACCACTTCTTGAAGTCGAGCAAGATCAAGTCCATGAGTTGCCATGCTTTGTCATCATCAAGACTACTGAGGTTCTCTTGTTGATACTTCTTTCTTCCTCCTTAGAAGTGTTGTGTCCAAGGCATTAGTGAAGGATGCCGAAAGAGTCAAGACGAAAGCATTAGTGAAAGGTGCTTAACGTCCGTGTCAAAAGCATTAGTGAAGAATGCTAAAGGAGTCAAGACGAAGGCATTAGTGAAAGGTGCCAAGCGTTCGTGTCAAGGGCATTAATGAAAGATGCCTAGAAGTCAAGTCAAGTGGCATTAGTGAAGGATGCCATGTTTGTATACTCGATGAGGTGCATTGATATACAAATAGAGATAGGTTGTTTCCAAGGATATTGATATCCTTGATGATGCTGTAATAAGGAGTTGGTCGCCTTTGGGGTTAGGTGTCGTGTAGTGTTGGGTAGTAGTTCCTCCATTGTAATGGAACTCGGTACTTAGCCTAGTCTTAGGATAAAGGGTAAGCGACGTTGTGGTAGGTGTCGTTCTCCTTTGTGAAAGAACCCTGGTTAGCCTAGTACGGGAAAAGAGTAAGCGACGTTGTGAAGGCTTCTCCGCCATAAGGAGTTGGTGTCGTGTAGTGATTACTGAACTCTCGAGTAGGTGACTCGAGGAGTGGAGTAGGGCAAGGAAGGTGTCCTTGTGGCGAACCACTATAAATACTCGTGTCGTGGTTATGTGCTTACTCTTTATCTTTCATTACACATTTATATATCTATCTATCAATGTCCAACATACACATCTAAATGGATTGACATAAGTCGATCTAAATATTTTAAAACGAAGTTTTAATTGGTAAAACTATTCAACCCCTTCTAGTTTTCCACAATTGGCATCATAGCTTCGTTACCAAGTTTTTTAGAGTATGTTGTACTTTAAAAACTTGATACGATCTGTGTATGTTTGAAAACTACAAAGAAGGAAATCTTTTAAAATAATTTTCTTCTATGTTGGATATTGATAGATTAGTCTAATATTTTTTTTCAAGAAATCTTCATGCTAGGATCTCTCCAAAGTCTTCATTTCTATTCAAAGATTAATGAAGTCAACCTTCAAGGAAGAACCTAAAAGTAATCACAATTTACTTTTTCTAAGTACTACTGATTACTTTAAAAGCTCATGTAGTATCTTCGGTCTTATGGTCTTCTTAAACCATACCAAGAGCATAAATGTATGTTCACTTTTCATTAGCTAGCTTACATCTACATGAATATGTTGTTACCTTTCTTTATTTTAGACATTATTAATTGCTAGTCTCTTAAAAGTCTATTTTCGCCACTTTCTCGACTTACTCATTATCGGGAATAGCATTCCTCTTGATCTCGTCAAACTAACGCCGTCATCACAAATGGATCCTTGATAATTATACTATCAAAATCCCGTTGACCAAACATTTGTTTTTAAACCCCAAAACTATTTTTGTTCCATAAGCTATGTTATAACTTATTACAAAATAATGCCAAACACCCTTTTCTCATCTCGGAAGAGTCGGATCCCTTTAGTTGTACTAGCCGGATCCCTAATACTAGGGATCCGGGGAACGATGGACGAAACCGACTATCGCCTTTCAAAATCAACCCCGCTCATTTTCCTCTCCTTACAAAACACAAAAACGACCCAAGAGCTGATTTCATCTCCATAGGACTCCATATCCTCAAGCATCCATCTCTAGAACATCATTGTAAGTAATTACACTAACATGTTATAATTTTCATCATCCTCATCCTAGGGTTTATGGTTTCTCAATTTTTCTTAATCAATTGATAAAATTAGGTTTTCCAAAATTGATTACTAGAAAGGGTTTTTCCCATAACTAAGATTACATTGTGCTTACAACATTGTTAATACAAATCAAAACCATAAACCCATATCAAAACCATAAACCCATCTCAACAAATTTTGCCTAATTGGAATATTTGTTTTTCTAGGACCAACCATGCCTAAAGCCACCCAACAAGACCACCATGAAACCGTCCATTACCTCACCCAATACTATCGTAAAGAGGGCTTGTCAAAAACCGATCGCAAAGTCTTCAAAAGACTTAAAAAACGACTTATCCACGAAGGTCGTGTGGTCAAGGAATGTTTCCTTGAAAATACCGACATTCGTCAAGTCTTCTTGGCAATCAACTTTGATTGTCTTCTTGATATTGATGAACAAATTTGTCCGGTATTCATTTTTGAATTCTACAAAAGTGTTAGGCTCATTCGAAACACCGATGATAGCATTTCAATAGCCTTTATCATCAATAAACGAAACTTCACTCTACCTCTCAACACATTCGCTCAAATCCTTCACATTCCTTGTGAAGGAATTTGTATGTACTCTCAAGATTGGGCAATATCCACTCAATCTTTTGCTCTTGATCCCAAACCAATATACCATACTCCTCTTGATGAACCCGAAACCGTTCGAGACACTATTTTCAAAGTTAGAGCCGACCAATCCCGTTTCAACCGAAACAAAGAGCTCATTCACCATGATCCCTTTCAAATGGAACTCTTCGAAATGCACCCCATTTTTAGAAAGTGGGAAGAAATTCTTACGGAAAACGTCATTAGCTCGGTCGGTAACAAAGACCATCCAAATGCATGTCTCGTGCAAATGATCTATTGCCTTATTCACCAAAAGCTATTTAATCTCGCCTATTACATGGTGAAGAGAATGGTCGAGGTATTCAAAGTTGCCAACATGGTACTTCCGTATGGTATGCTCCTAACACGACTCGGTAAGTATGTTAGTGCATTGCAACCATCTCCTATCAATGATGATCATTTCCTCTCCGACCACGTCATGGTACCTCTTACCAAACAACCCTCTAAACGGTTCATGGTCAATGGAAGGAAACCTAAGGCTCTCCCGGACTCCTCGGATGAAGAAGAAGTAAATGTCAACCCCGAAGCTAACATCGACTTGGACCCCTTTGACTACTATCAACAACTTCCAACTCTTCCAAACGAGACCGCAGAATTCAAACAACTAAAGGGTATGATCCAAAACCTAGCTAACTACGTCATGAAGTCGGGAAAGAGGAAAAGAAAGGATTGACAAAAGAGACATTAGGATTGTGCTTGTCTTTAGACTTTTGGCTTATGTATGAATGCTCCTGTTTTAGCACACTAGTTTGTGTTAGTTTGGATATTGTCTTTACTACTCTCAACTATGATATGATTTATGCGTTATCATGCTTGTGTTGTTGTTCTTTGGAGTAGAGTTTAATAGAAATTAGTGTATATAGTATGGTGCAAAATCTGCATTTCTTTCTGTGATGTTTCTGATCTGCATTTGCCGGATCCCTAAGATTATACTAGATGGATCCCTCCTTTGAGGGAACCGTGGGATCCGCGACAACAGATGAGCAGTACAGATTCTCATACATTTAAATAGCTCACTAGATCACTTCACACTAGTTAAACATAAGACCTTAGAACCACCTAAGTCTTATTCAAGCATTAGAAAGCTTCACACTCACCCATAGCTAACCTAGGATCTAATTCAAAGTCGCTTTTGATTTATCAACTCATCAAAACTCACCATATTTCCGCTTTAATACTCACACATTGCTTCTCACATCTCAAAACACTTAGGTGGATATCTTTATCAATTTTAAGAAATTGGTTCTAGTCATCCTTATCTCAAAATGGGTCAAAAACTAGTTTTTCAACTCTTTTATTTTTTTGAGTATTTTTCAAATTTTATCTCTAGTTTACATCTGATCTCTAGGATCATTTATTATGCCTTGACACCATCAAAATTCCTAGTGTCATCCTTGAACACCCATTGGTGATCATAAAGTCTCACTTTCCTTCCATAAAAGGCAATTATTAGCTGCATCACTCATTGCCCTTGATCATTTAAGTACCCTTTCATTTAAGATACTTAGGAAGACTGAAACACTCAAGGAAGTATAGGTGTTAGACTTCACAAACATCCTCTTTTCTTTTTTTTTCTTTATTGCTGATAGCCGGATCCCTCAAAGGAGGGAACCGTGGGATCCGGGTGACAGATTCATGTCAAGTCTAGCTTAAACAATCATTTCAAGCTCATCTTGCTAATTTGAACACTCCACCTCATCTTAATTGAGTCCCTAGATCAGTACAACTCTGAAGTTGACTCTTGTGCATGCTAATCATCACATTCCAAAGGATCTTAGTGGCTTAAGTCTTGAATTCACTTGCCAAATCCTTCCCTTTATAAGTCATCCTGTTAGAATCCCTTAGTCATCAAACACAACATAATTCTCAGCAATTAGAAACATTTTCTCATGAGGAAAGCTCCTAGTGCTAACTCATCCACCCAAGAACCACCCAAGAAAATTGCTCGTGTTGTACACAAAATTTCCTCAACCGAGTCATCTCCGGTTAAACCCACAAATGCTAGGATTTCCCCTCCACTAACTCAACCAATCAAACCAATCTTTAAGAGGATTGTTGCCACAAAAATATCATCACCAAACTCTACAATTCCTACTAAACCAAACACACCTTTCTCAACCCAACCAACATCATTGGTGCCTAGAGCCATATCATTTACCACTTCACAATCACCTCCACATTCCTACAACTTAGAGAACTTACCCCCAGGTCATCTCATTCTCCACCATTACCGACACACTCTTCACTAGAGAAGATTGTACAACAAAACCAAGGTGTTAAATCAACAGTTGCACCGATGTCAATTTCTCCATTTCCCTCTAATGGTCCAATTTGGATTATAAGGAGACATCAAAGTCAACCACCTAACCACATGGAAGTTGACACTTCCCTACCTCCACCATCAACTCTTGTTGAGCCACCAATTAATGTGCCGCCACCAATCCCTCCTTCATTTGAGGATCCCCAACCTTCTTCACTTGAACCTTCACATCAAGTCGCTCCATCTTTACCACCACCGTTTCAAAACCATGACAAGGATTGCTATCATTGTCAACATGTTGAATGGTTGATACATGAACTACGTGAGGAGCAACGTTTCATGTTTTATCACCTCCTCGAACGTTTCGATGAGGTCAACAAACCCAAACAACCATGAGCCTAAGGATTAAAATGGTGTCCTAGTCTCAAACTTAACTTAGATCGTTTAGGAATCCCATTTCATGTTTAATCATCTTATTAAAATATTGGACCAAATCAACAAGTCTACTCATCCTTAGACTCAAGCACATGGTTGCTTCTTAAGTTTTGATCACTTATTAGCATTAGTGGATTATGTATTACATGGCTAAATCATTCTATTAGTTTAGAGATTTGTTGATTATCTCTTATGTTTTATTGAATGATAGTTTATACGCCATATTGCTTTGAGTATATGTTTGTTGGTTAAATACATATCTCATTTTGATGTTAACATTACTTGGTACATCACCACTGCTGAATTTTGTTATCAGATAGACGGATCCCTGAGATTTGCCTAGACGGATCCCTCCAAGGAAGGAACCGTGGGATCCGTGCAACAGAAGACCAATTTTCTACTAACTTGAGTCATATTTGCAGGAAATTATGCACTATATACTTGTTTTCTAACATTTTTTTTTGTAGATTTTCAAAATACACATGAAGACTTTGACACCGTAAGCTAGGGGGAGCTTTGTGTCAAACAATACATTGCAAAACCATTTGCAATATAATCCTCATATGGATTACATTTCGTTACATCCCCTTGCAAAGTTGCAATCATCAAGGGGGAGCATTATCGTCACTAAGACGAAACCATTTGCAAACATAGTTGCAATGCACTAGCTTAGTAGTTTTTATTTACTTTATGCCTCACAAAGGGATGGACTCGTCAAGGGGAGTTAAGACGAGGACTCTTCCCGTCACTTGCTTCTATATATATATATATATATATATATATATATATATATATATATATATATATATATATATATATATATATATATATATATTTTTTTTATTTTTTATTTTTTACATGTTTTCTTAAACCATTGTGTTAGTTTCTTTTCGACGCTCTTTTGTTTTGACAAAAGGGAGAAAAAGAGTAAAACTCAATTCGAACTTTTACAATTTTAGTTTTTACTTAAAATAATTTTATGTTTTGTCATCAACAAAAGGGGAGATTGTTAATACAAATAAGCAGTAAAACGTTTATTTATATTTTACGATCTTCAATGCTTTGTCGATAACAAACGTAAAATCATTTAATGAAACAAATAAAATACGTAAATGGTTTGAGCCAATAGTTTTCTAACACACTTACGTTTCACATAAAACACTAAAACAAGTATAAGTGATTTTATGATTTAGTAATACATATGTACAACAACTAGTGTTTACATATTGGGCAAATATATACATAATTAGTATGTATTATAATGGGTAATACAATTGGGTAGAAACTTAAGTATTTGACCCATTGACCAAATACATTGAATGTGGTTGGGTACAATCCAAAGTCCATGACCCATACCCATGGAACTTGACCCATAACCCATTGCATGACATCATGCTTATGTCATATATGGATAATATCCATGACCAATTGATAACGCTACACGCGTCGTTCGGGTCAAAGGAACTTCCTTTTAAATCGAGCAAGTTTTTCAACACCCCAGGCGTGAGCCTAATCGTTGTAGTGTAGTATTAGGGTAAGCCACGGGTATCGATATCGTTCTCTGGGGAATAGGAATGCTAGTGAGAAGTTACTACGCTAAGGTTGGGGTTGAGGAAGATTATTTTTATCTTTTTATATTTTTAAGGAAAGGAAAGGTACTGAATCTCGGGGTTTGAATTTGGGGGTTGTATTTCTACCGATTACTCTACTTATCTAATTATCTAATCTAAGGTGTATGTAGTCTATGTCTAATTAATGTGTGCTCGTATGATAGTTTAAAGATGTGTTTACTTAGGTTTTACTACTCCTTAATTATCTCCTATTGGTGGTTGAATTGTCACGTCCTTATTCCTAGTTCGTTGTGTGTCTAAGGTTGTAGGGTATGCGTTTCTCCTAACTCTTTGAACTTACCAAAGGGTCTCGTCTACAAAACCCACTAGGGATAATAAACTCTTACTCTAAGGCACTCTTTGGATGGTTTAGCTTACAACTACTCAAGGAGTCATATTCTAAGGTTCACAAAGATTTAATCAAGCATTAAGTACATAACGAATGACCTATCGCATTACTAGATCATTAATCAACTAAGATAAGAGACAACCAATCAATATTCAATAATTAAGTTTCATATTCCCTAAGCAAACACACAAGTAAATTAGCCGGACATGGAGAACATGCAAGCATACACACAAATAATCAAAGACATAATTGTATTAATGAAGTAAAACACTTATCTTGGTGTAAGATAGGGTTTGGAACCCTAAAATACTTGTACAAGACAGCCTTGGTTCGGTTTAGGTTTTACTCCAAAAGACTACACACTAAATCTTGAAAATTCGGATTCTATATATACTATTACATATGCGTGGCGTCACCTTATGTTTTGTGACTCCGTCGTGTCGCCGTCATTAGGGTTTCGTCTTGGCCACGTTAGACTTGCGACGCGTCACCTTATGCTTGTGACGCCCTCTTCACTTTCGGCCCGTCTGGATTACATCTAGGCCGTCGAGTTGCGACGGCCTACTATTTTATAACTTGACGTCGTCGCACTTGAAAATAGGAGTTTGGCTTCGTCCGTCACAAAATCCTCCGACGCGTCGCAATTAACACCGACGCCACCTTATGTTTTCAGCTTTGAGTGTCTCGATTATGACTTTGGCCATTTTCTTCAGATATTCGCGCCTTTTCGTCAAATAAGTGCTATTCCAGCATTTTGCCTTCAAGAGACCTAAAAAGTGAAAAGGAACGATATTAAGCAATAACGGATACAAAAGTGATCAAATAAGGGCTTAAACGACCCCTCAAAAAGGTTCCTTTTAAAACCTTATCACCAATGGTTTTAATCCATGGCCCATAGTTTTAATCCATGAACCATGGACTAGATGCATTGCATCTTATAGATACATTGTATCTACTTGGATACCCATGATCCATAACCCATGACCCATGACCCAAAACCCATGGGCAAAGGGAGCGTCCCACGGATCCCAAGTATTACATCGGACGGATCCTCAAGTGAGGATCCGTGGGATCCGTGGAGCGATGATGTTTTTCTTCTATAAATAGTGAGCCATTTCTTCCTTTTGGGTTGCCACTCCCACACATACTTTCCCCAAGTATTGTAACTCTCTAACCACATATCTTAAGGATCTTTCTATGTAGTTTGTCTTTTGTTTTTGTGTTATTCTCTAGGTTCCTCTTAAAGGCGAGATCACCACTTCTTGAAGTCGAGCAAGCTCAAGTCCATGAGTTGCCATGCTTTGTCATCATCAAGACTACTGAGGTTCTCTTGTTGATACTTCTTTCTTCCTCCTTAGAAGTGTTGTGTCCAAGGCATTAGTGAAGGATGCCGAAAGAGTCAAGACGAAAGCATTAGTGAAAGGTGCTTAACGTCAATGTCAAAAGCATTGTAAGTGCATCTTTAAAACAATCGTACTTGTGGGATCACTGCAAAGTCTTAAAATTAACCGCTAATATGCGCCTTACTGTTGGATCATGCCCTGAGGATGTAACTGAGATAAAGGAATTTGCGGAATGGATATTGAAAGTAGGAGATGAAGATATTGGAGGACAACACGACGGAGAGGTTTTGATAGATATCCCCGAAGATATTCTAATACATGAAGCTGATGATCCGTTACAATCTATTATATATTTCACTTACCCAAACCTTTTGGATAACATAGATGATCCGTCATACTTCCAGGAAAAGGCCATTCTTGCTCCAACCAATGAAGTGGTTGATACTATTAACGATCATTTGCTTAAAACCTTTCCTGGTGAAGAATTGGTTTATCTTAGTTGTGACAACATAGATAAAACTGAACGTGGTGGTGCTATAGATCAAGCCATTTTTCACCTGAATTTATCAACGGTTTAAAATTTTCGGGTGTCCCAAACCATAGGCTTGCATTGAAGGTCGGTGTCCCAATAATGTTGTTGAGAAACATTAATCAATCACAAGGTTTATGTAATGGGACAAGGCTTCAAGTCACTAAATTAACACGTACTTCTATTCAAGCCAAAATAATTAACGGAACACATTTTGGGAATACGGTTATACTTGCAAGGTTGAAAATTACTCCATCGGATAAACGTTTACCACTCAAGATCGTGCGCAAACAATTTTCTGTGTCAGTTTCTTTTGCCATGACGATAAACAAGAGCCAAGGACAATCACTTTCGAATGTTGGTTTATACCTACCATGTCATGTTTTCACACATGGACAATTATACGTGGCTCTTTCACGCGTAAAAAGCAAAAATGGTTTGAATGTTGTTATTTCTGATGCCGAAGACTACTACAAATGTAGTCTACAAAGCGGTTCTTCACGGCCTTTGATCAGTTATCAAGAGGTATGTACGAATATTCATATAATGCGATATGCATTTGTTTTTTACATGTTTTATCATTGACACAAATGTTTTACTTACACCTTCTTTTTATGCTTTATTAGGTTCTCGACAAATTTTTTTTGGCTTACCACTTCATCAACTTCCTACTACATACGCTTTCTTTTTAAAGGCTGTCAAGATTGAAGCTCACGTGAATGACCGTTTATTACATTATTACTTACAATAATTGTACTCTATATTGTAATTGACTTATAACTTCATATTAATAAATAACTGATTCACTCTTTTTACTTTCGTTCTTTTTCTTATTTTGTTTACACACTAATTTTCCATTTTTTTGCAATATCTCTTCTAAAAACCCGTGGATTCCACGGGTCTTATAAGTAGTTGCATATATATATATATATATATATATATATATATATATATATATATATATATATATATATATATATATATATATATATTTGGTATAAGTTTTTAATGCACATGATACAATGATTTGTATGCGTGCTTTGGATATAAGGGCTTTTGTTTAAACTAAAATCTTGATATCTCTTTTTCTTATGAAAAGGTGAAGAGGGTTGATACTCACATCATTTATTTTTTTACATATACCACACTATACAACACTGCAATGCACAATGTACAAGACAGTAATGCACAATTGTGATGTATGTATAAAAAAATGATGTGAATATCAACACCCAAAAGTGAAATATGGTAGGTATCTCCAAGCCATTATATACAAGTACAACTGTCAACTAATTCACGAGTCTGAACATGTCCTAAACCATTTTGGATACCATCACTTGTCTACATAATAAACAATGGGCTAATTATGCAAACACACCTTTTGCTCAAGGTGTCAAAACTTTCTAGGAAAAAAGTTGGGATATCTCTTAAATAGACCTTGAGACTTGCGACTTTTTCCTTCCAATCAAGGAGCGCCAAGTGTCCTTCCACTTTTCTGAACCCAATCATTGAAAGTTGCTTTTCGTACCTATGATTTATAATCGACTTAGATCCAACGAATTTTTAAGATTCGAGCGATTTGTTTTTGCTATTTTCGAGGAAAAAGTCAAACTTTGGAAACTATTATTTTATTCCTTTAGACCCTTCCCAATGCTGAGCGACTTAAGCAAATTAATTTGAGCACCTTTTTAAAATTTGTACTTTTTTACTCTTATCCTTTTTTTACAGAACTGTAAAATACTTTTTACTTAAGCGTAATCCTTTTTTTTCAGCGCTTTTTCATATCACATATCTTTCATAACCTTTATTCGATGAATTAGAATAACACATATATTACAAAATACTCCCACAAGCCAAGATCTATCCGTCTTCTCGAAATCCTGCAAAAAAATGTTTCGTATTCGGGTATGTATTTCTATATTCATATATATAAATTGTTCGTATCTTTGTTTTTTCCGTATTTTATTTGAAATTAATCATGTTTAATCGTAGTTTTGCAACAACAATTTAGTTTATTTAAGTTAGCAAAGGTTTTTGATTGTGTTGGGGTTTTTAATTTATCTTGTGTTTGGAGATGTGATACTTTGTTGTTGTACCTTTTGCAATAAGTGCATTAAGGAATGAAGTAATATATGGTATTTATTACAAAATTATACAATATGCATTAATTGTAAATAATGTGCATGCTTGGATGATTGTACAATATGCTTGGATGATTAAATGCAGCTTTGTTACTCCCCTTATATGTAATTAAGTAGAATATGTTTTTGATTTTTTTTATTATTTTTTCATTTGTAGGAATATGAGGCGAAAATCATCATCAGAAGTAAACCAAACTACTTTTCTTTAATAAAATCCAAGTTGGATAAAAAATGAAGGAAGTTGTTTCGGGGAACTTGTTTCGATAAATGGTTGGACCTTTCTTATTTTGACCACGAAGCACATATGATAGATTATATTTTACAAAACAATGTTATCCGAATGAAAATCATTATGATATGCCGATTGTATATTATATTGAAGACCGTCCCTTACATTTCGGTCGTCGAGTTTTCGCTATCAATGGTTTTCATTTAGGAAAAGTAAGTTTTGAAAATATAGGTCTCGACACCTCAATTTTAGGTCAAGGGTTTTCCCAAAACGTTCGTGTTCAAAATTACAAACTTAGATATTCTTGGTCTAATTGAGGATGAAGAGGCATTTGGTATCATATGCGACGAAGATGCAATCGCCTTTGTCTATTGTTAGTCGATGAGTGTAAATACTCATCATTTTGGTCAATCGAATCGCAAAACATTTAAAAGCGCCGAAATGCATCAAAATCTCGAAAATATCTCAAAATTGCATTTTATATGTTTCGGATGCAAAATGTTTAAAATCGGATGAAAACGAGCTAAGTTTGCATAATTGGCGGTTTAGGTCCCAGACTTTCAAATCTTGTCAAAATAGTCCCTGAGCACTTATTTTAAAAGAAAAGTCACCAAAGGTCCTTTTGAAATCATAAGTTGTCATAATTAGTCCTTTGGTGAAAAATTTCATAAGTTTTGAGAATTTACAAGTTTGGTCCTTCAAGTTTCAAAATTGGCAAAAATAGTCCTTGGAAGTTTAAAAATGTCTATTATGGTCCTTGTACTATTGAAACTTGTCGTAATTGGTCCCTTGGCATAACTTTGCAAAATTGGCAGAATTGGTCCCTCAAGTTTGGAGAATTGCAGTTTTGGTCCTTGTATTATTTAGAAACAAAACACCTTTGGACCTTGACCCTTCCCATGAGCCTTGAACCCTCCTTTTGAACCATGACCCCCTGCCAAACCACTTGACCCCCTTGACCTGTGAACCCCCCTGTCTAATATATTAATCCCTAGTCAAACCCAGTCAACTCCCGCTCACGGGTTCCCTCTTCCCTCATCATCACCTACACCTGCAACTCCTCCCTACTCCATCATCATCACACCCACCTTATTCCTACCCTCCAAACACCCTAAGCCAAATGCATTAAAAGCTCCTTCCCATGTTACAAGTAATCAGTCCCAACTGGCAAAAATAGTTTTCCCGCCAAAATGCCATCAACGGCTTAAATCCTCTCAAGTGATCCAATAGCCAAGATTAGAGGTGGGAAAAGCTCATAGGAGAGAGAAAAAAGACTTTTGCTATAAAAAGGAGGAAGAAGAGAGTGAAAGAGTAGTCTTTAGTTTTAAATATTCATGTATGTCGTTTTTTAATGTTTATGTTTTAATTAAGTTCTAAGTTGTAATCTTAAGTTTTCCTGAATTAAACTAAAGTTCCTTAGTCGATGTAATTTACTTTAAAGTATTAATTTGAAGTTTTATTGAAGTTCCATATATTTTATGTTCTTTGTCATAAACTCGGTTTAAATGTGTTAAACCAAGCTTCAACTAGCTTGTTTCTTAATCAACTAAGCTTGCTTAAGCTCTAATAGCTTTTAGCGAGCTTATAGGTCGATTCAAGTAGCAATTATACTTGGTCAACAAAAGTCAATCGTGATCAAATGGGAGTTGAAATGGTTTAGATACTTGATGCGATGATTGGATATGGGTTGATAATTGGTTTAGGATAGTGGTTACTTGTGTTGTTTGGCAAGCCATTGTGCTAGGACTTTTGTAAGTGTTTGAATACTATTTCATTCAATGCCATTATTGCATTAATAATTTAGTAGCTATTTGATAATTGTAGTATTGTTATCTAGCATCATATAGGTAGTTTAGATGCATTCTAGTATAAATCATAGCTTGGATTTGTGGATTAGTAGTAGTTAAGTTCAAATCGGTTAGCTAAAGTGGTGTTTGGATCGCTTAGTATAATTAAGCTTGAGCTTTGGTTTGTGCTTAAAATCTGTCTACTCGGTCTCAATTAGGTCCACTTGAATCATTTTAGTCATCATATTGCATCTGCACTCTAAGAAAGTCAAAATCAATTTGAATCTGCTCATATGAATGCATTAGTTAGTATAGGATAGAATCATCTTGCATATTAGGTCTATATCTGTTAGAGTTAGCTTAAACTGGTCTTATTGCATCTTTATTCATCATTTATAATCAGTAGGATTGAATCAAATCTCATTTAAGTCAAACTTTGTAAAATATCATTTCAAAAGTCAAAAGTGAAAAACCAGTTTTTACCCACCCTTTGTTGATTTTTCATAGCTTCATTATTGGTTCAATTCAAGTGAAACTTTGGGTTTAAAAACTTCAGTTGGTCAAGAATTGAAAAGTGATTTTTGGAAATTTTTTGTAAGTCCTTATAAGCTCCAAATCAGCTCCTCAATAAGCCACTTTTGCCCTGTTCACACTCAGTATTAACTGAGTGTGAATCATGCATTCTTGCAGCCCTTGTACAAGCTTCAATAGAGCTTTTCTCAGGCTCATTTTTGGTTTATAAGTAGCTAGCCAGGTCTACTTTAGGTTCCAACTTCTGGTTTTCTGATTCAGCTTATTAATAAGCGGCTGCATAAAAGTTGAGTTAAGCACCTCAACTGATTTTACTTGTTTGATTTTGGACTCATAAGCTTATAGCTGGTTAGCTTGAGGTTCGAGTAGCTGGAACAAGTTGTTTTCACTTAGTTATAGCTTAATCTAGCTTCGCTTTCATTTGGTAGTCTTTAGTGCTTATTTGTTTATTTTTAGTCTTATTCATAAGCGGTTTGCCGCAGACTTCATAATCCTTCACATAAGCCATTGTTCTTATATTTTTCTTAGACTTAGAATATTATTTTAGACTTTTCCTGAATTTTTCATAATTTTCCAGTACTGTTTGCTATTTTTCTTTATTTTAATCAGTTTTTAAGCCTTTTTAATTAGCCTTTATTGCAAATAAATCAGAAAAGCTTCAAAAAATTAAGTTTTCAATTTTCATATGTTAAGATAAATATAAAAAATCAAAAATATTTTCCAGATTTTCTTAGTTAAATTTGTAATTTTAGCCATTTAATTAGTTTTAAATAGTTTTTAATTCATAGAAAATAGAAAATAATCGAAAAATATAAAATTAGTTTTGAAAATTCTCTTTAGATATTTTAGATTTTCTAAGTCATAATTTCACTTTTCTAGCTTTATTTCATATTTTCTTATATTTTAGGGTATTATTAAATAGGTAAAAATAGTTTTTAATTAATAATAATTAAATAAATAGTCATAAAATAATTTTCTTTTTCTCAAAATTTTCTCTTATCATTAGGTTTGTAAAATTTTATTTTTATATTTTTAGGATTAATATGTTTCAATTTCACATTTTCTTTTTATACGTTACGTAGTTTTTAATTTAAATTTATAAAAGAAAAATCAAGAAAACATCATTTTAAAAATAGTGATAGCGTTTATTTAATATAATTTATCTTTTAATTTTCTTTAATTTGCATTTAAGCCCTGTAATTTACAAACTTTCTTTAGGTATAATTATTCATAATCACAAACCTTTTCCCATTCAATATCACCGCATCACTATCGTTTGATTATTCAATTCGCACAACTCGTTGGGACTTAACACTGGGAAACACTATATTCCTCTAGATATTCATTGCATTGGTTCCGAAATTTGTTTGAAGTTTATTACGGTTGACCATTCACAGTGGTTAGCTTGTGTGATAAAACTCGACGGTTTGGACCCAATCAAATTTTAGCGCCCGCATGAAGTTGTGCTAATTATCTTACGCTTAGCAGTTAGTGATTTGAATATTCATTCCTTGTTTATACCATCTATATCTATATATATTTTCTTATAAAAATCCAAAACCCAAAAACATCTTAAAACGTATAAAACACAAAAATATTTTTCTTTGTTTCTATATATATAAAAGATAAAAATACAAAAGATTTGTCGTTTTCTTTGTTTAATAATAACAACATAAAAATTACCACCGCAAACCAAGGCAAGGTACTACCTAACCTGGGTACGACCATAATAAGTTCCAGAACCAAAGATTAAAACTTGCCTTTGTGTCCTTGTGGTGGTGTACCTTTTTCAAAGAAGTCATTCATCTTGTGATTATTGGTTTAAGTTCACCGTCGTTTTGCCTCGATATTGTTTTAATTGGATTTGTTGTTATATCTACTTTTCAAGACCATAAAACTCAAAAGATTCTTCTTTCCCATTTTCATAATTCCTTCCTTAACTCTCGAGATTTCTTAGAGTTAACTCTAGTGTATCGCACTCGCTTCTTCTAGGTCCGAAGCCCATTTCGTGAGCTTGTCGATTCCAAGAAGGCGTGTCCAGAGACGTTCGCCCCATCGCCGGATCGAGATCCGGATCGCTCCACTACTTCCGCTATCATGGCGGAAGAACGTCCTATGCGTGAGCTTCTCCAGCACCCATCGATGGGTATTTGTCACAATTCTCATTTTCCGGTCATTTCTCATACTCCATATTCATCATTTCATAACGGTTCATTCATGATTTTACATTTCACATTAAACGCGTAAATTTTATATTAAATAAACGTTAACGCGTGAGTTATTATTTTGAACATTTAATCCGTTATTTCTAAAATGATCCCAATATATTTTTATGCTTACAATTAGTTTATAAAAATATTATTATTAGTTTACCCGGTGTTTTAAATTTATTGCGTATATAAATTGTTATGTTTATATAAATTACGACGGTTTTCTTAAATTCAACCCGATAAATATTTATTCACTCAAATCTTTCAAGAAATGTATTTTTATAATTTTTACGACTTCAATATATTTTATCTTGACCCGTTAAAATTTATTTCTAGTTAACGCTACCCCAAATACCTATTTTAAATTACAACTTACAAACTAATCTTACACCTTTATAAACCTACTCAAACTACCAACTATATTTTAATACATCTCTCAAGATATCAATAAATTATTTTCTTGGTCTTCCTTACTCATTCACGCCAACCCCATCCTTCATTTAATTTCCTTGCCTACTTGTCTTTAGATATTGGATATATTAGAGATGTATACTTAAAAATCTTATTTTTCCACAATAACTACACAACATATTTTTTTTTCTTCTATTGTTTCGTGGATTCGCGACCTCCACAAACAACCTCAAACACTTAATTTTGATCTTGGTTTGCTAGTTTGTTTCATCACAAGTTCAAGTCTTAAGTTCCCTATTGATTGCTAGTTCTATCTATACCACAAGTAAGTTCTAAATAATATTTCCTACTCTTTCAATATCCATACTTGCTCTATTTTATTTTTTTAGAAACAATCATGCAAGTTTCATGTGTATCTTTATACCATTTTTAAGGTTTTTAAGAGTTATGTATATATAATCCATCCTATAATTATCCCTTATTATATATTGATCTTGATGATGTCTAGGAACCCATGACACCCTAAGAAGGTGTATGGTAGGATTAGATTAGTTTTGGAGTTGATTTGAAGGGATTAGAATAGGTTTTGTCCGAGAAAAACTATTTTCGATAACTATATAAATAGGTTCTGTCCTTGTTTCGAATTTCTGGAAAAACCGACAGTTGGTACGAAACTTTGGCCTTGATTTTTAGAAAATATACTTTAAAACGAATCCGTGGCCGCTTGAACGGATAAAAACGGAGTTATAACGAAGTCGTGGTGAATTTTTAAAGTTTAGCGACGAAATATATTATTTTTCAGAAATTCAGCAACATATTTTTGTATTATTCGAGTCAAAAACGAGCCTTAAGCTTCACAAATTATTTCGACTTATCAAAAATATATTAGTATACTTTGATACGAAGCTAAGGACGTATTATACGTGAAAAGCGGTTTGAAACGACAAATATATGCACGTTTTATAAACTTGCAGTAACTATTATTTTCAAAACTATATTATTTTTACGATACAAGTATTTTAGTAGCTATAACGTCCATGTTTGCGGCTGTTTTAACCATGATGTGAAACTTTTGGAACGAAATGTCTTCTAGTAAAATCAAGTTCACCGAGCATATTTTTCAAAACAAAAAACCGTTTGTAAAGCGGAGTTATAGTAAATTATTTACGGATGTTCAAACTTGGCGAAACTCATTTTTAACCAACATTTTAGCAAAAACCACCATCTTTAGCCCTTATTATCTTTATGATCGAGACCTTTTGGACGAAAACTCCCGAACTGAAACTTCTAGATATCGATGCAAACTTTCCAAAACCGTCGAGTTCGTTCTCTAACGATCGGCGTACACCATTTTACGACTACTTTTCCAAAGCCATTTTGTTAATTTCATGATTTTTCCGACGACATTGTTTTGCTGACGAAAAGTGGTAATTTCACCAAAAATCATTATAAAACCATTGTAGGATGACATTTTGACGTAAAACTTGTAAAGTCATTTTTGAAGGGTCTAGGCGTCAAAAGAGTATTTTTCGACGATTAGTAATATTTTCAAAATTCGCTAATGGTATAAATAACATACGAAGTGCATGCATAACATTACATTGCAACTCATGACATATCATATCATTCGTAATAGGTCCGGTTGACGATCACATTATACCTCGGTGTACTCACTTTTGTCATCGCCTCGGTTTACCAAGTGAGTAATCACATCCCCCTTTACCGTTTTACTATATTTTGGGGTGAATGCATGAACCATACTTGAATTAAATTGATTACTACTTTTGTGAACTCTTTTGACTAGAACTTGGGAACTCGAATCAAATCCTTGAACTTAATTACGAAATTATGACTTATTTGAACTTATTGAACCGTCGTGTTATGACCTTGTCCTAAAGTCTCCAATGTTCGAGCATCACTATAAAGTCTCCCATGTTCGAGCATCACTATATAGACACCTTTGTTCGTAGTGTATCTTTGGGAAGAGGCACCCAGGTGTATCTTTGGGAAGAGGCACCCAGTGTATCTTTGGGAAGAGGCACCCAAGGTGGGTCTTTGGGAAGAGGCACCCAAGATAACTTTGGGTAGTGGCACCCAACTTAATTTGGTTTCATCGGTAGCATTCACGAATTATTATATTCGTGGTACTATATTGGGAACTATTATGACCACTTACACTTGACTACTTGACGCTATAATTTTTGTGCAATGGGTTGTGTACACACAAAGTTGCAAGTTTTGTATGGGCGAATTTGGGCCGAGTGGATACACAATGCCTTTGCTTTGAGAACTATTTTTCGTTGACCGAAAGCTTTGTATATTTTTATTTTTCTTATTTCACTAAGCGTGTTTACTCACCAACTATTTTCATAGTTGACCCGTTTTCTCTCATGCATTTCGGTGATCGTTAGTAAGCTTTTCTATCAAGTCTTGCATAAAGAAGTTTTCACTTGTCGCTACAAGTCGTATGTAATAAAACTCAATATTTTGGAATCTAAACTTTGTAATATATTTGCCGATGACGACTAAACTAGTATTGTAATGGAGTATTATTTCTTTTAATCTTAATGTTGGTATGTTCTATTATCTTGTGCTTATGTTCCTTCCGTTACACCTCGTGTTTCCGCCTCCGGCGGTGTGACAGATTGGTACCGAGCCAAAGGTTATAGAGAATGCCGATTTTCAAAAATAAAAATCACGGCTATAACCGGAATAAATTTTTTTTTTTTTTTTATATTATTTTATTAAACATTGAACACCATTCGAGTCAACTAGTCCTATCGTTGCATCGTTACTCATAAATTATACATAGCCCGATCAACTATGTCTAATTTATGAAGAACCATGCAATGATAAGAAGGTAATTTTAAATCATGTTTAGTCGAGTCTTTTGAGTCCGGTCACCAAGTTGCATTGGTCGGGTGGGTATGCATGGCATGTTTTACGTTCACGTCTACATTACCGTACCTTGTTCATATCTTCTCTTTTCCATCTTTCGACTTGTTAGACATAGCATGTCTCTGCTCTGTCATGTTTCGATCACTATAACACATTACCACCGTTCGCACCTCATCGACTTCGTTCGAATGTCGTTTACTCAACCCGATGTTTTGGTCCTCAGCAGGATCATGGTGCAAGAAACACACGCTCGGGAGGTAACAACAACGGCAACTCAAACAACAATGACAATCCAAACAACAACGCTCTTTGAAATAGCGGATCTACTCACTCAAATTATAACACATCTCGATGCTAGAAGAACCAACAACGGAGAAGGTACTTCAAACGCCGGTCAAGGATGCGACTACAAAACTTTCATGACATGTAAGCCAATGGAATTTCATGGTACGAGGGTGCCATTGAATTTGCTAACTTTGGTTCGAGAATGTTGAGTCGAAGCTTAGTATCACGAAATGTCTTGAAGGAAACAAGGTTGAGTTCTCTGTTGGTCTACTACGGTCGAGCCTTGACTGGTGGAACAACCAACTACGAGACTAGAGGAAGAGGGCTGCAAATGCATTATCTTGGGAAGCATTTAAGAAACTACTAACCGATGAGTCTTGCGAGAAAAGATGAAGTGCGAAATTGGAAGAAGAATTTTGGAATCACTTGATGGTAGGAGTAGAGATCGACAAGTACGATCCGGTTCCACGAGCTAACTAGGATGGTTCCTCACATGGTTTCCACGTGGAGAAGTTGATTGACCGATATATATGGGATTGATACCGGAAATTAGGAGGGATGTCACTGTCGAAACCAACCACTCGCAAGTCACGTGAGTATGGCGTATCGCTTGACAAATGATGTGATCAGTGCGGAGAACTAACAAAAGCAAACGACAATGGACGAAAGCGGGAGGATCACCGAAGCCGAGACGAGAATCGGCAAAACAAGAGGCGTGAATAACCCGAACTATGGGCGACCACCGGGAGCGCAAAGGATATGCAGTCCACATCCTTTGTGCACTCGATGTAATTATCATCACTCGGAGGCGCGAAGGTGCGACAAATGTGGACGACGGGCCACTTCGAAAATTGCTCAAGCAGGCGGGAATCAAGGACGAGAAAAAGCATGTTACGAGTGTGGAAGTCTAGATCACCTTCGCAATACATCCAAAGTGAAAAGAACTCCCAATCAAGGAGGTAATCGTCCAAACTTGGCATTGGCAATAGAAGGCCCACAAGATCGAACATTGAAATTCCTCCCACGTGGTCGAGCATTCTATCACGGGTACCGGGAAGCCCGCAACGCTTAACGGTACATTCTTTTGAGCAACTACTTTATTTACGTGCGACATGATTTTGAGTGCATAACTTCCTTCCAATTCTTACCACGTTCACGACATTGATTAATTTGAGACCTATTGATATCGACCTTAGTTGTTATATATTTTGTTGATTGGATTTGATTGTGTAAGCAAATCGAATATCGGCGAATCTTTCAAAAGACTTCATTCAAGGATGTGGAATCCTACCTTTCTAACAACTTGTTTCCTAGCTTGATCTAGTAGCGGTTCTTGTTTGATGAGTTGCGAAAATCAAGCTAAGAGACAAGTTTACTCAAGTCGGTTTAGTTTAATCTCATGACGGTTCTTGTTTGATGAGTTGTGAGATTAGATTATAATCGACAACCTAAAGGTCTTTTGAGAGCTAAGTTCGATATTGGGCAAGTTTACCTTATCCAATCTAATCACGGGCACGTACTTAGTTGAATGGGGAACACATGCGCATGGGCATTGATATGATCATTTAGACTGTTAAATACGAGCATGAACTTTTAGAACTCTTGTCGAGGTTCGGACCATAGTATCGTTAATCGAATCACGGGGCGTGATTCGGCGACATGGGAAGAATGTCACAATTCTCATTTTCCGGTCATTTCTCATACTCCATATTCATCATTTCATGATTTTACATTTCACATTAAACGCGTAAATTTTATATTAAATAAACGTTAACGCGTGAGTTATTATTTTGAACATTTAATCCGTTATTTCTAAAATGATCCCAATATATTTTTATGCTTACAATTAGTTTATAAAAATATTATTATTAGTTTACCCGGTGTTTTAAATTTATTGCGTATATAAATTGTTATGTTTATATAAATTACGACGGTTTTCTTAAATTCAACCCGATAAATATTTATTCACTCAAATCTTTCAAGAAATGTATTTTTATAATTTTTATGACTTCAATATATTTTATCTTGACCCGTTAAAATTTATTTCTAGTTAACGCTACCCCAAATACCTATTTTAAATTACAACTTACAAACTAATCTTACACCTTTATAAACCTACTCAAACTACCAACTATATTTTAATACATCTCTCAAGATATCAATAAATTATTTTCTTGGTCTTCCTTACTCATTCACGCCAACCCCATCCTTCATTTAATTTCCTTGCCTACTTGTCTTTAGATATTGGATATATTAGAGATGTATACTTAAAATCTTATTTTTCCACAATAACTACACAACATATTTTTTTCTCTTCTATTGTTTCGTGGATTCGCACCTCCACAAACAACCTCAAACACTTAATTTTGATCTTGGTTTGCTAGTTTGTTTCATCACAAGTTCAAGTCTTAAGTTCCTATTGATTGCTAGTTCTATCTATACCACAAGTAAGTTCTAAATAATATTTCCTACTCTTTCAATATCCATACTTGCTCTATTTTATTTTTTAGAAACAATCATGCAAGTTTCATGTGTATCTTTATACCATTTTAAGGTTTTTTTTAAGAGTTATGTATATATAATCCATCCTATAATTATCCCTTATTATATATTGATCTTGATGATGTCTAGGAACCCATGACACCCTAAGAAGGTGTATGGTAGGATTAGATTAGCTTTGGAGTTGATTTGAAGGGATTAGAATAGGTTTTGTCCGAGAAAACTATTTTCGATAACTATAAAATAGGTTCTGTCCTTGTTTCGAATTTCTGGAAAAACCGACAGTTGGTACGACATTTTGGCCTTGATATTTAGAAAATATACTTTAAAAGCGAATCCGTGGCGCTTGAGCGGATAAAAGCGGAGTTATAACGAAGTCGTGGTGAATTTTTAAAGTTTGGCGACGAAATATATTATTTTCAGAAAATTCAGCAACATGTTTTTGTTAATTCGAGTCAAAAGCAGCCTTAAGCTTCACAAATTATTTCGACTTATCAAAATATATTAGTTTACTTTGATCGAAGCTAAGGACGTATTATACGTGAAAGCGGTTTGAAACGACAAATATATGCACGTTTTATAAACTTGCCGTAACTATTATTTTCTCGAAAACTATATTATTTTTACGATACAAGTATTTTAGTAGCTATAACGTCCATGTTTGAGGCTGTTTTAACTATGATGTGAAACTTTTGGAACGAAATGTCTTCTAGTAAAATCAAGTTCACCGCCATATTTTTCAAAACAAAAACCGTTTGTAAAGCGGAGTTATAGTAAATTATTTATGGATGTTCAAACTTGGCGAAACTCATTTTCGCACAACAATTAGCAAAACCACCATCTTTAGCCCTTAATATCTTTATGATCGAGACCTTTTGGACGAAAACTCTGAACTGAAACTTCTAGATATCGATGCAAACTTTCCAAAACCGTCGAGTTCGTTCTCTAACGATCGGCGTACACCATTTTACGACTACTTTTCCAAGCCATTTTGTTAATTTCATGATTTTTCCGGCGACATTGTTTTGCGACGAAAAGTGGTAATTTCACCAAAATCATTATAAAACCATTGTAGGATGACATTTTGGCGTAAAACTTGTAAAGTCATTTTGAAGGGTCTAGGCGTCAAAAGAGTATTTTTCGACGATTAGTAATATTTTCAAAACTCGCTAATGGTATAAATAACATACGGTGCATGCATAACATTACATTGCAACTCATGACATATCATATCATTCGTAATAGGTCCCGGTTGACGCATCACATTATACCTCGGTGTACTCACTTTTGTCATCGCCTCGGTTTACCAAGTGAGTAATCACATCCCCTTTTACCGTTTTACTATATTTTGGGGTGAATGCATGAACCATACTTGAATTAAATTGATTACTACTTTTGTGAACTCTTTTGACTAGAACTTGGGAACTCGAATCAAATCCTTGAACTTAATTACGAAATTATGACTTATTTGAACTTATTGAACCGTGCGTGTTATGACCTTGTCCTAAAGTCTCCAATGTTGAGCATCACTATAAAGTCTCCCATGTTCGAGCATCACTATATAGACACCTTTGTTCGTAGTGTATCTTTGGGAAGAGGCACCCAAATGTATCTTTGGGAAGAGGCACCGGTGTATCTTTGGGAAGAGGCACCCAAGAGTCTTTGGGAAGAGGCACCAGTATAACTTTGGGTAGTGGCACCCAACTTAATTTGGTTTCATCGGTAGCATTCTGAATTATTATATTCGTGGTACTATATTGGGAACTATTATGACCACTTACACTTGACTACTTGACGTGCTATAATTTTTGTGCAATGGGTTGTGTACACACAGGTTGCAAGTTTTGTATGGGAATTTGGGCCGAGTGGATACACAATGCCTTTGCTTTGAGAACTATTTTTCGTTGACCGAAAGCTTTGTATATTTTATGAGTTTTCTTATTTCACTAAGCGTGTTTACTCACCAACTATTTTCATAGTTGACCCGTTTTCTCTCATGCATTTCGGTGATCGTTAGTAAGCTTTTCTATCAAGTCTTGCATAAAGAAGTTTTCACTCGTCGCTACAAGTCGTATGTAATAAAACTCAATATTTTGGAATCTAAACTTTGTAATATATTTGCCGATGACGGCTAAACTAGTATTGTAATGGAGTATTATTTCTTTTTAATCTTAATGTTGGTATGTTCTATTATCTTGTGCTTATGTTCCCTTCCGTTACACCTCGTGTTTCCGCCTCCGGCGAGGGTGTGACAATTGTGGTGTCGTGAGCGAAAATTTTGAACTCAAAACCGGGTTCTTGAATATTGTAACCTCAAGTCAATTCTATGGTTTTGAGAGGATGATCCTCATGCTCATATTCGATGGTTTAACAAGATTGCATCTACCATCAAATACAAGAATGTCCCTACCGATGCTATCAAGCTTCTTCATTCCCATTTTCCTTGAGGACAAGCCGGTTTGGCTTGAAAAACAACCCCTCAATCAATCGAAACATGGGAAGACACGGTGAAGAAATTTGTGAGCGAGTTTTATCCACCTTCCAAAACCACGAGTCTTAAAAGCGAAATCATCAAATTCACACAAAGTTTGATGAATCCTTGATGAATCGTGGGATCGTTTTAAGGAGTTGCTCATGAAATGTCCTCACCATGGTTTCTCCGAGTTAATGCAACTCGATACTTTCTATAATGGGTGAGTCAATCGATCAAGATTCTCTCAATTCCTCCACCGGAGGAAACTTCTTGAGCAAAGCGTAAAAGAAGCTTTAGCGATCATTGAAAACAAGTCTAAAGTCCGCAATGCACGAAGCAAACCGGTTGTTTCCCAAGTCATTTGTTGGTCCTTCTACTTCATCGCCGGTGAGTCAATCTAGCACCGATGCTAAGATTGACAAACTCACGTAAGCAATTCAAGCTTTGGTTCTCTCTAACCAAAGAAAGTTTCTTTCCACAAACTTCACCTCCTGTGAAGTTAAGAAAGTGGAAGTATGTGTTACTTGCGGTGGCCCCATGCCTACTACAAGCTGTATGGCCACCGATGGTAACCCTTTGAAAACAAGCAGTGGGGGGATTTCTAATTCGGAGGCAACCAATACCGTGCTCCTATAGACCCGAACCACCGTCCTAACCACTACCTGGACCACCGGTTTCAACCAAAACCAAAACCGTAATCAAAATCGAATAGAGCGAACCAAGGTTTTCAAAACCAAGGTAATTTTAGTCAAAATAACGGTTTTCAAAATCAAAGTCAAAATTTCCAACACCAAGGAAACTTTAATTGAAACCGAGGTCGGGAAATTTCAACCTGTGGTATTTTCATGGCAATAATCAAGGAAATTTTCAAAATCAAGGCCCTAATCCAAACAATAGAGGCGAATTTTCCTACACAAAATCAAGCCATTGTTCCAATGGACCATCATCGATGAGTTGTTGAAGCAATTCATGAAATCGAGAGGAAATGAATAGGTTGTTGGTTAGCCGATTTCTTACATTAAGAAGTCTTTAAATGATCGACCCTCGGGCTCGGTACTTTACCTAGCAACACGATCGCTAATCCGAGGCGATGCAAAGCGATCACAACCGAAATGGTGCTTCATATGATGGACCCGCTATTCCTACTACCTCTTCTTCTTCTCTCCCGAAGGTAGTGGAAAGTGAACCCGAGGCAACAAATGACAAGGAACTTCCTACTAATAACGGAGGTACCAACGATGTCCATCCTCAAGTTGTCCCGAAACCCAAAACCAAACACAGGTTGTTTTGAACCTCCGGTTGAAAACCCCAATCCAAAACTTCTATTCCTTACCCATCACGTTTAAATGAGCAAAGCTCATGAAAAAGCCGGTCATCAAATGGAAAAATTCTTTCAAATTTTCCAAGAACTACATTTTGACATAAGCTTTGCGGATGCTACCATCTTGATGCCAAGTTTGCATCAACTCTCAAACACATGTTAAGCAACAAGGAAAAAGCTGTTGAAATGGCTAAAACTCCTTTAACGAGAAGCGCTTTCGTGATTCATTAAAAGCTTCTCGAGAAGCTTGGAGATCTGGAAAATTTCTTCTTCCTTGTGTTTTCGGGAATGATTGAATGCTTTGCCATCGCCGATCTTGGTGCAAGCATCAATCGATGCCTTATTCGAGTATGGAAGAAGCTTTCTCTTCGAACTTATTCCTACCGCATGACTCTTGAGCTTGCAGATCGTTCTATATCGCATCCTCTTGGCATCGCCTAGGATGTATTCGTGAAAGTAGGAAAGTTCCATTTTCCGGTGACTTTGTGGTTGTTGATTTCGATGCGATCATCGGGTTCCCTCATTGTTGGACGAGGATTACGAGAGCGAGCCGTGCTCTCATTGATGTATTTGAGCAAGAAATCACGTTACGTGTGGGTAATGAAGTCATCACCTTTAACCTTGATCAAACTTGAGGTACTCCTCTAATTATGATCTTTGAATCGGTTAATCAGTCGATGTAATTGATATTGCTTGAGGAGTACTCTCGAGAGTTTGTTGGTTATTTTCATAATTACGTGAGTGGGATCCCACCATCTTCTAAACCAATTATTGCCGACTCTTCCCCTCTTTACTCCGCTTGAGGAGGTGACTTCTTTGGAAGAGATCGATGAGTTTCTTGCTAATGATGAATCGATTCCGCGGGGAATTGATGGTGTTTATGATTCGGAGGAGATATCCTTTATCTTGAGCAATTCTTAAATGAAGATCCATTACCTTCACTCCTCCGAAAGAGATCACAATTGAGGAAATCAAATCGATACAAACATCTCTTGAAGAATTTCCCGAGGTTGAACTTAAGGACCTACCTCCTCATCTCGAGTATGCATTCTTGGAGGTGATGATAAATTACCCGTCATAATTGCTAAAGACTTAAGCGAGGAGGAGAAGATCTCATAAAGGTCTTGAAGTCACACAAGCAAGCAATTGCTTGGAAACTCTCCGACATTAAGGGTATCAACCACGAGTTTTGTACTCACAAAATCTTAATGGAGGATGACTTCAAGCCGCCAATCCAACATCGAGAGAAGGGTGAATCGTAAGATTCATGAGGTTATCAAACAAGAGGTTCTCAAACTTCTTGATGCGGTTTAATTACGATCTCGATAGTCCTTGGGTCGATCCCATCCACGTGTTCGAAAAAGGGTGGCATAATTGTTGTCACAAATGAAAAAACGAGTTAATTCCAACTCGATTGGTTACGGGATGGCGTGTGTGTATTGACTATCGCAAGTTAAATGAAGCCACCCGTAAAGACCATTTTCCTCTACCCTTCATGGACCAAATGCTTGAGAGATTAGCGGAAATGAGTACTATTGTTTCCTTGATGGTTTCTCGGGGTATTTTCGGATCCCCATTGATCTAGGGATCAAGAAAGACCACATTCACCGCCCATACGGAACTTTTGCCTACGGGCGTATGCCTTTTGGCCTATGTAACGCTCACAGCACGTTCCAACGATGTATGATGGCAATTTTCCACGACATGATCGGGGAAACAATGGAGGTGTTTATGGATGACTTCTCGGTCATTGGGGACTCATTTCAAACATGTCTCTCCCATTTAGATAAAATGCTAAAACGGTGTGAAGACACCAATCTTTGTCTAAATTGGGAGAAGAGCCACTTTATGGTCAAAGAAGGCATAGTCCTTGGCCATAAGATTTCCAAAAATGGGATTGAGGTTGATAGAGCAAAAGTCGATGTTATTGCTAAATTGCCTCATCCTACTACCGTCAAAGGTATTAGGAGTTTTCTAGGTCATGCCGGGTTTATCGCAGATTCATACAAGATTTTCTAAAATCGCTCGGCCTATGACCCATCTTCTTGAAAAAGATGCTCCTTTTATCTTCTCACTTTGAGTGCATGAAGCTTTTGAAACATTAAAGAAAAAGCTACGGAAGCACCCATTCTAGTTGCCCATTTGGGATTTACCCTTTGAACTCATATGCGATGCAAGTGATTTTGCTATCGGTGCGGTCTTGGGGCAACGAAAACCAAGCATTTTCGGCCTATCCACTACTGCGAGTAAGACTATGGTGAAGCTCAAACCCATTACACCACTACGGAAAAAGAATTATTAGGCATGTGGTGTATGCATTTGAAAAGTTTCGCCATACCTAATCTTGACCAAATGCGTGGTGTATACGGATCACTCGGCTCTCAAATATCTCTTTGCAAAACAAGATGCAAAGCCGAGATTGCTCAGTTGGGTTCTCCTCTACAAGAATTTGATATCATTATACGTGATAAAAAGGAGAGAACACAGGCTGCGATCATCTGTCCTGTCTAGAAAACCCTCACGGGATGTGTTCGAGAAAAAGGAAATAAGCGAAACATTTCCTCTCGAAACACTCAATGTGGTTTCTTTTCGTGGAGACTCTTCTACCCCATGGTTTCTTGACTTTGCAAATTACCATGCGGGTAACTTTATAGTGAAAGGGATGTCGTCCCAGCGGAAAAACAAATTCTTTAAAGATGTAAACATTACTTGGACGACCCTACTTATTCAAAATTTGTGCGGATCAAGTCATCGAGCGATGTGTGTATGGTCGGGAAGCCAATGACATTCTCAAGGCTTGCCATTACGGACCTCTTGGGGACATCATAGCCCCAACTACACCGCCAAGAAGGTGTTTGATTCGGATTTTATTGGCCCGATTTACAAGGATGCCGAATTTGTCAAAACACATGGCGCTTGTCAACGTCAAAAATATCTCACAAAGAAATGAAATGCATAAGCGCCATTCAAGTGTGTGAGATTTTGACATCTGGGGCATTGACTTTATGGGGCCATTTCCTTCATCTCGAGAAATAAATACATACTCGTGGCGTTGACTATTTGTCAAAATGGGTTGAAGCGAAGCTTTGCCTACCAACGATGCCCGAGTTGTTGTGAAATTCTTAAAATCTCTTTTGCTAGGTTTGGAACTCCACGAGCTATAATCGGTGATCGTGGTAAGCATTCTGCAATGACCGGTTTGATAGAGTCATGCAAATGTATGGTGTAACTCACCGTCTCTCTGCGTACCACCCCGAACAAGTGGGCAAGTGGAAGTTTCTAGCGAGGGATTAAAAGAATTACGGAGAGGCGGTGGGTGAAAACCGTGCCTCTTGGTCGGATAAGCTAGATGGCGCGCTCTGGGCCTTCCGTGCGACTTATAAAACACCCATCGGGTGTACTCCATACAAGCTTGTATACGGGAAGGCGTGTCATCTGCCGATTGAGCTTGAGCACAAGGCATACTAGGCCTTGAAACATGCCAACCGATATTCAGACATTTGGTGATCACCGAAAAGTTCAAATGAATGAATTAAATGAACTCCGTGATCAAGCATACGAGAACTCTTTGATCTACAAAGAAAAGACAAAGAAGATTCATGACTCCAAAATCAAAAACCGCGTTTTCAGCGTCGGTGATCGAGTCCTTCTTTTCAATTCAAGATTGAAGATTTTCTCGGAAAACTAAAATCCGGCTGGCGGACCATTCACCATCACTAAAGTATTTCCTTATGGAACCATTGAGTTATCTCAACCCGATGGTCCAAACTTTAAAGTGAATGGTCATCGGTTGAAGCATTATTTTGGAGAGGACATTCCTCCCGTGGTTGTCCGGATCTACAAACTTTCCCCATGAACCAATGAATGCGGGGATCGAGTCAAGCTAGCGACTCGGGAATCAAAACAGTAGCACACCATATGGGTTTTCACCCATATTTCGACTTCTTTCTATTTTCTACCACCCTAGTGTGGGAGTTGCCCCTCTTTGTATATAAAGTTTTCAAAAAAAAAAAAAAAAAAAAAAAAAAATCTTTCAAATAATGGCTGTAGTATTTCCCTTTTACGTTCTATGTTTCGTCATAACAGCCGGTACTTTGAATATTGTGGGCAATATTCATTTCTAGTGTGGGGGGAATTCTCACGAATTTTATCATGTAATTATACCACCTAATTCCCCCATTTTTGGCCAAAATTTTTTTTTTGAGTAAGTGTTTTGCACTTACTCATCTTATGGTTATCAGTCCGCTATGTCTAATAAACAAAAGGATTGGCTAATCCATGATCAAACGGCTCTTGGTAAAGATATCTCAAATCCGTTGACGGCTTGCAATTTGCCCAAAATTGCATGATGTTCATTCGCCCATATCTTTAATTAGTAAAGAGTTGGCTAGCCCGCAAGTTTATGGCTTGTGGTAAAGGCGATTGGAAAACCATAATTGGTAATCAACTCACCAAAGATATTTTATCTAAGAGTTGGCTAGTCCGAGCAAGCGGCTTCGGTAAAGACAAATCAAAATCGTTGAAAGGCGGTGATTTGCTCAAAATCATTTGGTTATCGTTGTACCAAGATTCTTACTTGAATCGAAACAATTGGCTACTCCGAGTAATGGCTTTTGGTAAAGAGATTCAAATCCATTAAGTTTTCTCAAAAGATTGCTAGGGACTAGCAATAGTTTAGTGTGGGGATTGATGAGTGTGTAAATACTCATCATTTTAATCAATCTGAGCGCAAAACATTTAAAAGCGCTCGAAATGCATCAAAATCTTGAAAATATCTCAAAATTGCATTTATATGTTTCGGATGCAAAATGTTTAAAATCGGATGAAAAACGAGCTAAGTTTGCATAATTGGCGCTTTCGGTCCCAGACTTTCAAATCTTGTCAAAAATAGTCCACGAGCACTTATTTTAAAGAAAAGTCACCAAAGGTCCTTTTGAAATCATAAGTTGTCATAATTAGTCCTTTGGTGAAAAATTTCATAAGTTTTGAGAATTTACAAGTTTGGTCCTTGAGTTTCAAAATTGGCAAAATAGTCCTTGGAAGTTTAAAAATGTCTATTATGGTCCTTGTACTATTGAAACTTGTCGTAATTGGTCCCTTGGCATAACTTTGCAAAATTAGCGAAATTGGTCCCTCAAGTTTGGAGAATTGCGGTTTGGTCCTTGTATTATTTAGAAACAAAACACCTTTGGACCTTGACCCTTCCATGAGCCTTGAACCTAATAAGCTTGCTTAAGCTCCTAATAGCTTTTAGCGGGCTTATAGGTCGATTCAATGTAATTATACTTAGTCAACAAAAGTCAACTGTGATCAAATGGGGAGTTGAAATGGTTTAGATACTTGATGCAGTGTTGGATATGGGTTGATAATTGGTTTAGGATAGTGGTTACTTGTGTTGTTTGGCAAGCCATTGTGGCTAGGACTTTTGTAAGTGTTTGAATACTATTTCGTTACTGCCATTATTGCATTAATAATTTAGTAGCTATTTGATAATTGTAGTATTGTTATCTGCATCATATAGGTAGTTTAGATCTGTTCTAGTATAAATCATAGCTTGGATTTGTGGATTAGTAGTAGTTAAGTTCAAATCAGTTAGCTAAAGTGGTGTTTGGATCAGTTAGTATAATTAAGCTTGAGCTTTGGTTTGTGCTTAAAGTCTGTCTACTCAGTCTCAATTAGGTCCACTTGAATCATTTTAGTCATCATATTGCATCTGCACTCTAAGAAAGTCAAAATCAATTTGAATCTGCTCATATGAATGCATTAGTTAGTATAGGATAGAATCATCTTGCATATTAGGTCTATATCTGTTAGAGTTAGCTTAAACTGGTCTTATTGCATCTTTATTCATCATTTATAATAAGTAGGATTGAATCAAATCTCATTTAAGTCAAACTTTGCAAAATATCATTTCATCAAAGTGAAAACCGGTTTTACCCACCGCTTTGTTGATTTTTCATAGCTTCATTATTGGTTCAATTCAAGTGAAACTTTGGGTTTAAAACTTGAGTTGGTCAAGAATTGAAAAGTGATTTTTGGAAATTTTTGTAAGTCCTTATAAGCTCCAAATCGGCTCCTCGATAAGCCACTTTTGCCTGTTCACACTCGATGATAGCGAGTGTGAATCATCATCTTCAGACCCTTGTACAAGCTTCAATAGAGCTTTTCTCGGGCTCATTTTGGTTTATAAGTAGCTAGCCATGTCTACTTTAGGTTCCAACTTCGGTTTTCCGATTCGACTTATTAATAGCGGTTGCATAAGTTGAAAGTTAGCGCCTCAATCTGATTTTCACTTGTTTGATTTTGGACTCATAAACTTATAGTTGGTTAGCTTGAGGTTACGAGTAGGTGGAACAAGTTGTTTTCACTTAGTTATAGCTTAATCTAGCTTACGCTTTCATTTGGTAGTCTTTAGTGCTTATTTGTTTATTTTTAGTCTTATTCATAAGCGGTTTGCCTTCTGACTTCATAATCCTTCACATAAGCCATTGTTTTATATTTTCTTAGACTTAGAATATTATTTTAGACTTTTCTGAATTTTCATAATTTTCCAGATCTTGTTTGCTATTTTTCTTTATTTTAATCGGTTTTAAGCCTTTTTAATTAGCCTTTATTGCAAATAAATCAGAAAAGCTTCAAAAAATTAAGTTTTCAATTTTCATATGTTAAGATAAATATAAAAAATCAAAAAAATATTTTTCCAGATTTTTCTTAGTTAAATTTGTAATTTTTAGCCATTTAATTAGTTTTAAATAGTTTTTAATTCATAGAAAATAGAAAAATAATCAGAAAAATATAAAATTAATTTTGAAAATTCTCTTTAGATATTTTAGATTTTTTTAAGTCATAATTTCACTTTTCTAGCTTTATTTCATATTTTCTTATATTTTAGGGTATTATTAAATAGGTAAAAATAGTTTTTAATTAATAATAATTAAATAAATAGTCATAAAAATAATTTTCTTTTCTAAAATTTTCTCTTATCATTAGGTTTGTAAAATTTCATTTTTATATTTTAGGATTAATATTGTTTCAATTTTACATTTTCTTTTTATGCGTTACGTAGTTTTAATTTAAATTTATAAAAGAAAAATCAAGAAAACATCATTTTAAAAATAGTGATAGCGTTTATTTAATATAATTTATCTTTTTAATTTTCTTTAATTTGCATTTAAGCCCTGTAATTTACAAACTTTCTCTTTAGGTATAATTATTCATAATCACAAACCTTTTCCCATTCAATATCACGGATCACTATCGTTTGATTATTGATCGCGACTCGTTGGGACTTAACGACACAGGAAACACTATATTCCTCTAGATCTTCATTGCATTGGTTACGAAATGTTTGAAGTTTATTACGGTTGACCATTCACAGTGGTTAGCTTGTGTGATAAAACTTGACGGTTTGGACCCAATCATTAGCTTTGGAGGTTATCTTCATGGGGATTATTGGTTCGGGAAGTTGATGATACTCATGCGATTAGTTGAAAGCCTAGATGATTGGGATGCCTTTCCATGGGAGAGCATATTTGGAGGCATTTGTATGATGAAATTTTGGATGTTGCGAATAAACACAGTGGGATTTCCTTGAGGTATTAACAAAGACCACAAGTTTGTTCCAACCTATACAATTCGAGGATTCGTTTAGGCTTTCAAGGTTAATATTTATGTATTAATATACTGAGTCATTTTATGTATCAATATTTTATGTTATTATTTTTCTTGAACTTGCAAAATCCATTATAGATATGGATCTTGAGTCATTTGAAAGAAGCATTCTATGGTGGAACAAAGTTCCCGATATTATGCCAAGAGGAGTAAGCGTGGTCAAAGAATACACCTTCAAAAGATCGATTATAAGTTTCTTTTGGAAAGGTAAAAGTCTTCATCAAATTTTTCTTATTAATGCAATCTTTTATTCTACATTAATGCAATCTTTTATTCAACATTATTATTTCATTTTAAGGATTCCAATCATGTTAAAGAACTTACAATCGACAATAGTGAGAGGAGATCGGTTGGTATATAAAGTTTGGCGTTTTCCATGATTACATACCTAGAACTCCACGGTGAAAACCACGCATCTTTCTGACGAGTGGTTGAAGAAGATGGCCATGACATGCAAGCGTGGCAAGGCGAAGGAAACATTTACCTATTATACGCGGGGTGAGAAGCGGTATAATAGAGATCGTATATCTGGGATGGTGTTATTACGAGTTAAATAGCGTTTGTTCAAACTCGAGGCAATTATTCAGTTATTTATACTTTATATTCTCCTCATAGACCCATCAATAATCACAAGACTCTTGATAATAATATCGTCCTTAATATTTTGTATCATTTATTTCAGGTTCTTGCTCGAGAAAGAAATGGGGTAATATATCCTTTTTTTCGTATATATATACTTTGACATCCTTTTTGTTGAGCGTCAATTGAAAGTGATTTGAAGATCAATTAAATGATCCGCAGCGTTGATTTGGGGAATAAATATGTTTGCACCAAATTTACAAAACAACCCTCAGTATCCATTATCGAGGAACACGCTAGCGATGGATTGAAAACCACTAGCGATGGTTTGAAAGACTCTAGCGATGGATCTGACAAATTTACAAAACACCCCTCAGTATCCATTATCGAGACACGCTAGCGATGGATTGAAAACCACTAGCGGTGGTTTGAAAGACTCTAGCGATGGATAAAGCAACCACTTTATTTATTTATTTGTTTATTTTTTTTAAATAATAACACTAAACAAACAAAAGCTCAAAAGTATACAAACAATCCTTCATATCTGCATATCACAAACATAAACCAAACACTGAAAGCATTTTTAATGTTAGCGATGGTTAGAAAATAACTAAGTGGATTCAAAATTAATTTATTTTCGTATATATGCTTTTTATAAATACTTTTTTTCATTCTTAGGAGAAATTGGGTTAACTAATGATCTTGGCATCTAAGTGCAGTTTTGTGATGAGCTTAATCATGATTTTCTTGACTTGTTTGAGTCAAGTCGATCAAGCATTGATACTAGTTCATCGGTAGCGGCTAGATGATTTTTCGATGACGATGTTGCAAGGTAATTTACAAAATCGGTAAACAAGTGTAAAACCCTTTCCGTACCATAACATATTATAATGATAGTAACTATATAAGCGTTGGCGAAATTTATTATCCAAGAAGAATTAAGGTTGCGACATGAAGAATTACAAAGTGCCGGTTAAAAAGCGTGATTGATGCAACAAGAGAAGAGGTTAAGGATGGAAGATGACAAGTTGATAATGTGGGAAGAGCAAAAGAGGTTGCGGTATGAAAATGAGCGAAAGAAAAGGGAGAAGCAATCATGAACTCGGATCATATGAAAGCGGTGAGCGCATTTTGCGGTTTCAAAAGGAGTGAACAACGTTCGGGTGAAGCTAATTAGTATTATTGGACCAAGGCATATCTTTGAAAAGAAAAGCGATGCTCTAGCTTACGATCCGGATATGAGTGAAAACTTAAAATTGTCACGCCTTGGGTTGAGGTATGAAAAATACTTCTTGACAACGTTTTAAAATATATCTTGTTAATGACAATTGATTATAAGTGTAATCGTTTCATATACTAGGATCTTGCGCTCCGGCAACACTTTGTCAGCAGAGTTCATTTACAAATGAATTTGACAATTTCTTGGACAAATTGGACCGATTAACTGCAAGTTTCCTTGGTGTGACGATGTGTGTGTGGATAGAAGGTTTTGGGAAAGTTTGGTTTGTTAGACCCGTCTAGGAAAGGTTGGCTAAGGGATGAGGCAAGTATTCATACAAGCTGTACCTATTGAATTGATTTCTTATAACGTTTATCACACTCATTCATGTTTGAAATTCTGACACATAGAGTTGTGGGTTAATTACCTTTGGCATGTTAGACCCGTCACGGTGATTGGGCGATGGTTAGTAGCTATTTTGTTCGAACACATTACTAAAATCGTTGCCGTTGTGGTATGCTAATGGTGAAAGATACTCTATTCCATGGTCGGCGTTAACCACGTAAGTGACGATATATATATATATATATATATATATATATATATATATATATATATATATATATATATATATATATATATATATATATATATATATATTATTCTAGTCGATCTCATTCATATAATTAACCTATTTAGCTTTTGCCATATATTAATGTTATGTTTGTGACCCAAACGTTGTAGGTTTTCATGCCTATTAATGAAGTGAAGCTCATTGGTGTCTTGCAGCGTTTGGAGATAGACACGAGCATTGTTACCTTTATGATAGCGGTAAAACTTTTGAAGAGGAATGGCGAGAGTTTTATATCAAGCGGGGAGTGTTCTGAGTTTGACTATTTATTCATATGTCATAAGAATTAATACAAAACCGTTTAACCAGGTTTTAAAACATTAGATTTTTTATAACAGTGTAACTTTTGTCCACAGCTACAATTACCTGAGGTCCTAGCACAAGCGCAAGTATTTGAGAAGAAAGGCATTGATCCGGCAAGTTATTTCATTACATTTACTATCGCTGAACAAGTACCGAAGCAGGCCGGGATATTTGGTGACTGTGGTATTTGGGTATGTATTTTTTTATACCGCTTGGCTTTTGGTCTATCATTGGATGTGAAGGATCCTATTCAGGCTGCGCTTTCATACCGTGATGTTCTATTTTTTTATACCGCTTGGCTAGGTTTTTTTTAAACACCGTGTTTGTGTTTAGTGATGTTCTAGTTTGATGTATTATCTGAAACAAATTGATAACCATATGCTCCCTTGAATGGTTTTAATTTTTGTATTCAGTATGTTGTATTATATTGTTTTCTTCAAACTAATGTAATAGGATAATTAGACACACTACAAATTTGTATACTAGTAATATTTTTCTAAAAAACTAAGAAAAAAAAAAGCACACACCAAACTATGGATATACAAAGTAGGGCAAACCCATGCATGCTACTTTACAAGTATTTTCCATTGGGTAATAGCTATTTATGCATTATCCAACATGTAACTAAGTGACTTTGTCTTGGTATGGGTGAGTTTGACTATATCTTACACATATCATTAGATTTATTAACCAAAACTAAATTTTATCTTACATATATTTTGTGTTTTTGATTTCTACTAACTATGGCATCACAAAACACATAATCAAAGGCTGTGGTGATTTATGGTATCAAGAATGGGCGTAAGTTTGTCCATTTACTTTTTACATTAATGTAAACTAAAGTTGGTTTTACAACAATATTTTGTTTTCTTGAATTATTTCCATTGTTACAGAGATATGCGAAAGCAGTCAAGATCTTGGGTTTGATGTTTATCATGGCGATCGGTTCTTTTTATCCTTAAGCTATTTAGGTGGAGATGTTTTACATTTGAGGTTACCTAGGTTGAGTAGGTTATCGTATTCTCAAATATGTGACATCTTGTTGAAAGAAATTAAGGAGGATGTTTGGGCTTGGTATTTTTGTCTTCCAAGTAGTAGTCTAGAGGAAGGGTTGACCCTTGTAGATGGTGATAATGATGTCAAGCGTATGTCATGGTGAGCTCCATGGTCTAGTTGAGATCTATGTTTGTCATCGACCACGGGTTCATTTAGTTAGCTACTATCACAAGAACATCTTTTGATTCCTCAGACGATGGTGACATCTAAAATTAAAAGTCACGAAAAGAAAAAAAAGATGTCGGTATCATCGTTTGAAGAACTAATGGCATGGGAAGAAGAGGAAAAAAATTCACCGACTTACCTTAGGACACCTTATGTCAAGCCTTTTGTTGAGGCTAGTTTATTCGAGAGGAAAATCAATTTGGTGGTAATAATGACCTTGAATACATTCATCCTTGTTTAAGGACTACGGTCCGACCTTATGTGTCCAATGACTTTGAAGATTCTTTAACACAAGTCCACTTTACAAGTGTTTGTCAAGCGAATGTGGGTTCGAGTTTAGTCCGTTAAAGGTAAGAACCTTTTAACGACTTTCGGTGCTTTGGTAATCATGACCTTCGGGATCCACATGCTACTAGTTTACTCCCATCTATTCAAACCGACCCTTTAAAGTATAAGAGGCTTTTGATGATATTGATGACCTTCCTACAGTTGGAAGCTCTCGTAGTTCAATATGTGTCCAAGAAAAGTCGTTTTGAAGCTGGTACCTTGAAATCTAGGAGATTATTTGATGAATTTGAGGCAGGTTGCTAGTAAACAATCGATGATATGAAGGGTGATGAAATGATCGGTTTGTGGAAAACGGAAGGGGGTTGAATAGTTTACCAATTAAAACTTCCTTTTAAACTATTTAGATTAACTTATGTCAATCTATTTGGGTGTGTGTGTTGGATGTTGATAAACAAGAATTTAAAGATAAGTAATGAAAGGATAAGGGTAAAGCACAAAACCACAACACAGTATTTATAGTGGTTCGGCTACAAGGACACCTTCCTTGCCTACTCCACTCCTCGAGTCACCTACTCGAGTTCGTAAACACTACACCATTCTCCTTATGGCGGAGAAGCCTTCTGGCGATAAGCAACCTTTTTCGGTGCAAAGCTAAATACCGAGTTCTTTCACACCAAAGGCGAACCACACCTAACACAACGTCGCCTACCCTTTATACGGTGCTAGGTTAACCACCGGTTCTTTCACACCTTAGGAGAACTACTCCTATCACTGGCGTCGCCTACCCTTTATTAGGTACTAGGCTAAGCACCTAGTTCCATTGCAATGGAGGAACTACTACCACACTACACCAACGATTAATCCCAAAGGAGATCTACTCCTTTACAACATCATCAAGGACATCAATATCCTTGGATCTAATGCTAGTCTATCTAGTACATCGAAACACACCATATCGAATGTACATCTAAGGCACCTTTTACTAATGCCTTTGACTAGATCTACTAGACACCTTTCACTAATGTCTTGTGTCTTTACTTTGAAGCACCTTTCACTAATGCTTCAAGTCTTGACTTCTAAGCACCTTTCACTAATGCTTCTTGTCTTGACTTCTAAACACCTACCACAGTGCTTATCCTATAAGCGATAGATATCCTTCACTAATATATTCGTCTTGACACTTGATGTCTTCAACACTACACTTCTTTGAAGAAGGAAAGAGATCATCAACAAGAGGACTTCAATAGCCTTGATGATGAGAAAGCATGGCAACTCATAGACTTGAGCTTGCTCGACTTCAAAGGTGGTGATCTTGCCTTTAAGAGGAACCTAGAAGATCACACAAAAACAAAACTACAAACATAGATCTCTTGGATCTAAGGTTAGTGAGATTTAACTCGGGGAGAAAGTGTATTGGAAAGGGTGAGATATAATGAAGAAATGGCTCACTATTTATTGAGGAAAAATCCTCTGTTTCCCGGATCCACGGATCCTTCCACTTGGATCCGGCTAGCACAAAGCCGAGGATCCGTGGAGCGCTCCTCTTTGCCCATGGGTATTTTGGTTATGGGTCATGGGTCATGGGTTATGGGTTGATCCATGGTTTTCTCTCTAGATACAATGAACTTGGTTAAGTGGTATATATAAAACCATGGGTTATGAGTCAATACAATTTGCTAGTTTTTACCCATTTAGTATACTTAGTTTAAGTATATGCTTACCCAATATGTAAACACTAGTTGTTGTACATATGTATTTAAATCATAAAATCACTTATACTTGTTGTTGGAATCACTCCTAAACCTTAATCAAGTGTTAGTAAATCATATGTAATAGTTAGCTTAATTATGGCCTTTATGTTTGTTATTAGCCTTAAGCTTATGTAGAAGGCCCATGAGCTTAGGCCCAAGCCCATAGGAGAAAGGATGGGAACTAGGGTGTTGCCTAGCTTCCTCCTATAAATACTCTTGTATAACCCTCACTTGAGGGTTGGTTGTTCAATTTATCCTTTCACTCACATCTCTACGCCAAACCGTCTAAGTCTTACGTGTGTGTGTGTTTGATTTATTGTTCAATCGCCTTTATCTCTTTCTATTAAGCTTGTGTTGTAAAACTAGTGACCTAACGGTGGTATCAATCGCTTTGATAGTTGGGTGAGCGTTTGTTTGGTCTCTGGCGTAGAACATACGCTTGGCCTTGATACTTTGGTTCGCTTAAAAACCGTTTTTACACTTTTAATCCAAGATTCTTATACTTTCAATGTTTTAAGGTGTTAAAATACTTGTTTTGGCAAAAAGTTTCAAACTTTATGCGTGGATCTACGTTTTTAAGCTAGTTCTTGTACGAGAGTTTCATCCTACGCGTAACTATTTTAGAGGTTTTGGATCATCAAGTTTCACACTTTTGTGCTATTTTGGTGATATTGAAGCTATTTCATCACAAAAATCTGGTTTAGAAACATCTTTGGGCAAAAGTCATCTTACGAGTAGAACTACGCGTATCAAAACCCTAGTTCTACGTAACTTTATCCGTGGTTTGATCTTTAGTTTAGTGGTTTACTCCGTGTTTTCTTGCTTGGATAAGCACTGCAAATCGTCGACTTTGGATATCTTTTGCCTTGTGATAGTGTAAAGATCACTTGAGATAAAACCCTAAAATTACGCATAAGGATAAAGCTTACGCGTGAAAATCCTCGCATAAGATTCATCTTCGCCTAAGCCCGGTCTTCGCATAAGGTAATCCTACGCCTAAGTTTCTCGCCTAACTTTGTGTCTCGCATAACTTTAGTGTCTTTTCCCTACTTACGCGTAAAGCTAAACCTACAGCGTAACTCTTGATTATTCTGCGTAACTTTGGTGTTTTACGCATAAGTGCTACTTGGCTATTGTGATTTCTCGCTAAGGATACTTCATCAACAAAGGTTCATTCGACTACAAAGATCCATTTTACCAACACAAGTTTTCAACATGTCACAACCACCATACTCTAACTATTTCCCTTACACTTATTCTCAACGACAACAACAACTAAGTCCACAACATCAACAATGGAATCAATAACAAGCAATTTATCAACAACAATTTAATCAACAACATACTCCACAACTTGGAGCAATTCCTCCACCACAAATGGTTCAAACACCACCAAGTCTTCAAGTTCAACCCTACACAAGCGATTTCAATCAACATCCATAAAGGAACACTATGAAGGAACCTACTTGGTTTGCAAAGATGTGTGAAGCTTTAAGCGACCAACAATCAATTCATGAGGTTTGGATCACTGATAGACCTCAATGCTCACTCCGAAACTACGATCAATGGGTAATTAGGTTCTTTAGGTTTTGTGATCGAAGAAGCCACATGGAAAGTTCTTAAAGAAGGTTATTTTGGAAGGTCCATTTCGGATGCCTCTTTGTCATTGTGCAGGAGATCCAAATACTAATCCACGAGGATGAACAATCAAACATTGCTCTTGTGCGGACACGAATCGGAAGAACTTCTACACTATGAAGGCGATGAGCTTGCAATGTAATATATCCTTTTAGGATTACCAAACCCAATTCTTAGAAGTGTTGATGCTCAAAAGATCGCAAAGGCAATGTGGGAACACATTCATCTACTTATGGAAGGATCTGCACTCAATCGGGGAGGATATGGAATCCAAAATTTACTTGGCTTATGAACACTTCTTGATTGAACACGGAGAGACACTAGAGTCTTATCATCATCGATTCTCGGACATCATCAATGATTTGGATAAACACAACATCATCATGCCAAGAATTGCGATTAATACTAAGTTCTGAGTAGTCTTGGTCTGAATGGGAGAAGTATGTCATTTTTCTCCGTCGAGAAGAACATGCATCATTCTACATACGGATTGTTGTACGATTATTTGAAGCCTCATGAAAAGGAAGTTGATAGGAAAGGATTCTTAGTGCTCAAATTGCTTCACCTTCACATCCGGAAAATCAATAACTTGCCTTGTATGCTCAAGCGGTTATCCTCCTCGAACGGACAACTCAACCAAGCGCCACTATTACACCTAATGATCAATCACAACAATCTCAACATAATCAATTGGTTCCATACAACAACAACAACAATGCTCAAGCATTTGTCGATTGAAGCTAATGAGGAATCCGATCCGTTCGAAGCATTGCAACAAGGATTTGTTATGATTGCTAATGCTTTTAGCCGTTATACCAACAAATCCAACAATCGTATTCGATCCTCATCTAACACACGGAATCAAGCATTGTGAACAATGGACAAGTTGAAGTTCGAAATCGTGGTTATGGTGGTCGGATGGCGGTGGTCAAGGGTTTAATGCTATGGGTAGGAATAACAACGAGCTCAGTGGTGGAGCAGTAAATGCTTAGAATGGGTTGAATGGTCTTGATGCTAGAGCGCAATGAGAAGGACACTGGCTAATGCATGCCCAAAGTCGAGGACTAAGGCGGTGCTTATTTCAAAGAGGCTCTTCTTTTGGCTCTTAAGGATGAAGGCGGTGGAACTCTCACGGACAAAGAACGAGTTTTATGGCGGATCACGAGACTCGAGATGATGATATGGAGGACTTGCGAGGCCAATCATTTTATTATGTTGATGGCTAATATGCATGAGTTACACATGAGGTGACACGAGGCCCGTGTATGACAACGATGGCTTGTTTGGTGCCGAACAAACCATATTTATCTACGATCTAATATCTCCGCCAACATCCGAATCCGCAGGCTCAAAATGTTCAAAATGAGTCATCTATATCTCATTCCGACGATTTTCAATTAGACCTCGTAGTTACATTTGACGATCAAGGCGACCTTATGGTTTCCTTTGATAATCAAATTGACTCCGTGGTTATACTTGAGGATCTAAATAATGATCATGTTGTGACTCCCGTTGAACAAACCAAACTTTGCCTCATCGGATCTTGCTCTTTTACTTAAAGACCGGCAATCCCAAATTGAAGAATGTTGTGAATTAAATCGGGACTTAAAAAGTAAAATGCCTTTATTAACCAAGGATTTTGAATGTTTAAAAATGCAACTCAACTTTTTCAAAACTCAAGAAAACCGTGAAAAGGTTTTGAAGCCGCTTTGCTAAATCTCATCAAAGCGAAAAATATTTAGAGACGGATCGTGATCTAGCAGCTTCAAAGAATGCTTTGTTATGCGAAATAGAACAATGAAACATGAACATAAAAAGCAAATTAACGCTCTCGCCTTGGAAAATCAAAAGCTATGGCTAAAACATTAACTTGCCAAAAGCAGTTCTCTGCATACAAAAGCATTCCACGAAGCGAATAGATGATCATCTTGAAGAAATTATCGACACAGCGCAAACTTAAAGAGTTTAAAGCATTGTTTACAAACATGGTGAGTCGATGCTTTGCTATTGAAAAGTTTACTTTAAAACCAATCCAAATGGATATGGACGAATCTTAGCGATTACAAACCTAAGCTTTCAGCCAAAACATTCAAACCAAATCACGAAGTTTCCGGTCAAGAATATAAAATTGATAATTACATTATGAGTGTTGTTGAATATCATCGTCAAGAGGAATTAGATCACGAAGGCGAGTCGATCAAAATTAAGCTGTTGTTTACAACAAACCTTTTAATTACTCAAAACCGGTCACTTTTGTCACAGCGGATTCTTCTAACACACCAAGGGTTATCATAAAAGCGTCACGGAGTCTTCTAATGTTAATCCCCAACGGATTATGCATAAATTTATGGTCCTTTACCTTCCATCGATGAAGTAAACTCAAAACACGAAAATCGCAAAATTCTTAGATATTTTGACATTTTCATAGGTGACCTCAAAACTTTACAACATGAGATAGAATATCATTACGAAATCAAAGTTCAACATTTTCAATCGCCTCGGCGCGAGAACAAAGAGACATCTTTCAAAAATCTTTTACCAAATGTTAAAAATTTGAAAATTGTGCATTGTCTTAGTAGCGGGACTTTCATAAGGAACTTGGAGTGATGAAGGTCGTTTCGAGAAAACAAAACGTCTATTTCTAATACTAAGCGTAAAAGAAAATGTTAAGAAAAGATGTTGATCGACTCTTGAATGATGTTATCTGTCGATATCCATAATGTTGTGTTATTGAATTACATGCCATATGCATCGATTATATCTCTGCGTCTTGTTGACTCTGTAGTAGCGTGAGAATCACGATAATGTGCTTTAGATCGAGTCTTTAAAAATGAAAATGAGCGATTGCTTGAACTTTCCAATGCAAGCGTCGACTTAATTGGTGTCAAAAGATATTCGCAATCAACAACTTGTTTTCAAAACAAAATCGCTCGATTCGTGCAAAATCTTGATCCTAAAATTGAGCAATGGATGATCAAAGCGTGTCTTTGAAAAGTCAAATCTCAAAATATGAACAAGAACTTGTAAAAGTTAAGCGAGAATATGGTGTCATATTTGATTTACTCAATAAGACTCGTCATGAAGCATCAAACGAACTTGATCACTATCTTGCACACACTGAAAGTAATGCATTTCTTTGGTAATATTAGATTACGAAAATCAAGATTTGATTCATACTATCTTTAAGTTAAGAAATGTTAGGAAAGTATGAACTACTTCCGCCTACCGTGATTAAGAGAATAGCGTGATAACAACAGTAATCATGAACCTATGTAAGATATTGGATTTCACAATCATACTAAACCATAATCACAAGTGGCGTACAAGAAGGTTTTAGAGAGAAAGTTAGAGGTTTAGGGAACTTAGTTAGAAAAAAAAGATCTTATTATGAGCTCGAACTCTCTACCTTGGAAGGTAGAGTATTTATAGTCTTACAATAAAGCAGCACACTGTGGGTGTGGATCGAGGCATCGGATGGGTAAAGACCGTCCGTCCTCACGGTGTTACTTAACTAAATACTACTTAGCTTAAAGAACTATGACTACGAGCTTTCTAACGATTACATATACTAGAGGTGACCGACTCTTTAATACACGGAATTTCTAATTCCTAACAATCTCCCAAAGGAGGTTACCTCAAACATATACTAAAATTACATTGAATACAAGCAGATATTACAATAAAATTGTTCTTGCATTCTTAATGTAGCACTTTGCTCCAAGCTCGTAGTCATTGATTCTTCTCATTGCATGTTTGGTTAATCCAGTGGAGGTCTTTTACTAATCCAGCGTGATAATAATTTTGAGCCGACTTTTGAGATCATCGGCTAACAAAAATCTACGAGACATCCATTGTGGTGTTGATATTATGTGATGTTGTGACTTTCGGACCGACATGCTCACATTACGGATAATGATATCTTCACATCGGTGGTGAAAGCTTTCGTTGATTCATGATATTGGCGTGCGTGGCGAAGCATGGAGTGAAAATATCGAGTCATTGATGCACTAATCATGATTTCTTTTGAGATGAATCGTTAAGTGAGCATGCGGCTATGGATTGACCGCTTCATTACGATCTGCTGCAAGCGTGGGGCGTGCACCGCATACAGCGATTAGCAATAAATCGCGCGAAAGTGTCTTTGATCACTTCGTTGAATTGAGTACCGCCCGCGGTTCCCGTTGAGCGATTACAAATCTTTTGTGATCGGTATAATTCGAAGAATTTCTTTGGCGAGGTTTTGCGGTTGCTCTATTTGTTCTCAAACGAGCGTCTCAAAGACAACACGGGTGAGTGAACGGCGAATAGAAATTCAGCGATTGATGAAAAGATATTTGAAAAACAATCGTGTATTGCTCGATAGAAATTGTTTTTGCAATACAGCGAAGGTTTTAATGAACATCAATTATCAATCATAAAACACCTTTGATTTGAAATATTAGTACCGGTCGATGTGCTAAAGAAAAGAGTTTTTAAGCACAATGACGGTTTTCAAAGGTATCCGTCAATCCATAACTTTGAACGAGATTGATTCAAAGATTGAATCTCCCATTGTTTACATTCGGTTGTCACAAGGTTGATCTATTGGTTAGATCTCACATGCCACCCACCGGGGAGCTTGTTTGATGTTGGCTCGAGAAGGCTTTCCATCTTCATTGTGAACATGTTTGCATATCACTCGGATGTTACGGCAATACCACAAGGATAATCGTGGGACTCGAGATATAGTCTCTCTTTCCACATTGTGTGAAACAAAGAGTCTTCATTGAAAGTGTCCTAATGAGATTTATTGATGATCTCGTGGCTCTAGACTCAATTTGTGCATATTTGGATCTGTGGGAGACTAGGGAGAGGTCTCCTTCTTGATATCAACAATCTCTAAGAGAAAGTTGATAGGTTATGTAGGTTCCCGTGAGAATAAAACAAGCCCTTTTAAGAGGAACTTGAGTGGTTTAGGAAGTTGTAGTGTGGGCGTCCTTTGGGTCCATGCGTCTTGTCTTCAATACCGATGTTACCATCGGTAGCATATGAATTGTACCGGTTTACGCCTATGGTTGAATAAATGGAGGCTATTTCTTTTCACCCTTTTCTCATTCAATTCTTTTCATTCTTGACCCCTTGATGCTTACGAGACTTCATAGCAAGAACCTTATTGGGTTTATTCGATTGCTTGCTCTGTCTCAATCCGCACTCTTCCCGTATCTCATTTTTCTCCTTTTATCATCATACCTAAGGACTTCTACACTAACTAGTGGATTGTCCTGGGTAGATCCCTCCGATTCTGGCGGATCATGGGAACAAATACCTAACCTTATCATCCTTATATCACCGTACATAAAGTAAATTTGGTCGGTCTATTTGGTATTGTTCATACGCCTTTTGAACCAATTGAAAACCATTTGAAAATCATCCGGATACTTGTGATATTATCAAAGCATTTTGTACTGAATTGTTTTGATATTTTTAGAACAAGTGCTCCCCAACATGTGCTTCAAATGTTTGAAATCGTTTTGCACCGGAGGCAAGAGAAAAATTAACTTCTTTGATTACCATTTTCTAAAGATATCAACATCACTTCCCAGATCAAAACAAGTAAATAAGGCATTTTCGGGAAGGATAAGGTTTTCATAATTTGCTCCCCTCAATATGTGCATCAAGATTTGAAAAGAGTTTTGCACATACTAGAGGAACACTGCACATTGAGATAAATGATCACGTTTCAAATCATTGTGGTTTAAGATAGATGCTCCCCCTCAACATGTGCATGGAAAATTTGAAATCGTTTGGCACATGTGGGAAGGAGAGCTCGTACAACCTTATAACACCATTTACGAATTATCGGTTTAAATCCAATTTAAATCACAAATTCTCCCCGATCAAAATTATCAAATCCTTTGAGATTTATGATCTCTTGTAGATTTAAATTGATTTTGAAAGCTTTTAAGGAGAATTGTGTCTTGATTTTCAAAGCGTTTTAAGCGATAAGGATCGGATTTAAGACTTTAAACTCCATTGATTAAACATGCATGAATATCTTTTGAAAACAATTGAATGACAAATAACTTTTAATTTAATTGAAATCATTCTCCCCTCGATCAATGACAAAGGTTGTTGATTGAGAGATAGATATTTTGACAAATAAGTCGAGATGATTATCAAAAATAGAGTATTAGTTATTTTTCAAAGCGGTTAGTTTTATTGGATAAAAGTTTTATAGAATCAGAGCATGGAATTTTGAAAACATGATAAAGTGTAGCTCTGTCATTTCTTTTAAAAAGCGGGTTACTGCCTGAGATGACAATAAACCATTTTATTCTCTTTCTCCCAAAAATATTTTTTGATTTTTTGATTTTTTTTTTAAATAAAAATTCGAACAATATCTAAAGTCCCGTGTCATTCTTTAAATGAAAACACAAAGACCGTAGATATTATCGAATCAAGAAAAACATGACAAAAGACAACTTTTTTTTAAAAATTTTCAAATTTTATAATTTTGTATTTTGATTTTTGAAGGTTTTATAATTTTGTATTTTGTTTTTGAATAGATATTTACAAGAGATAGATGAAGAAACCTTTTACTCCTCGTCTTCCTCACGAAGGCGTTTGAGTGTTACGGTGAAGGCTTTTCAAGCCAAGTCGTGGAAGAATAAACTCAAGCGTTCTCTTGGAAGAGCTTTGGTGAAGATGTACGCTAGCGGTATTGAGACCTCGCAAAATAGAGTTCCACCACACCTTTTCCACTTGTTCCACGATGAAATGATGTCGAATGTCGATGTGCTTTGCTCTTGAGTGTTGTGCGTTGTTGCATGAGAGAGCAATAGCACTTTATTATCACGTCTGCGGAGGATTTTGTTAAATTCAAAGCCATAGTCGGATAATTGAGATCTCATCCATAGGATTTGAGCACAACAAGATGACATGGCTATGTATTCAACCTCTGTAGAGAAATAGAAGTACTCATTTGCTTCTTTGAAGACCGACTCACAAGCTTATCACCCAGCGTGCACCTCAGGGCGTGCTTGACGAGTATCTTGACATCTGCATGATCGGCATCTGCATGGTTTGTTAGTGACATACTGGTGTCCTTGGTGCAAAGTCCCATATTGATGGTTCCTTGGAGATACCGAAAGACCCGTTTAACCGCTTCAAGGTGCTTTTAGTAGGCTTATCACGGTATCTAGCACACATGCAAGCAATGAACAAGATATACGGTCTACTAGCTATGAGGTACATCGGGATCCATCATACTACGATATTTCGTTTGGTCTACCATGATCCACAGTGGTCCTCATCTAGTTTGAGTACGTTCAATCATGGGAGTGTCAGCGGTCACTTGAATCAAATCCAAATTTCTTTAAAATCTCATTTGCATATTTAGATTGATTTATGAAAATGCCTCCGGGACTTTGTGAAATTTGTAGTCCTAAGAAAAATGACATTTGTCCCATCATTGACATTTAAAATTTAGAACCCATTTCATTTGAAAAGCAGTCACACTCATTGGGGTCGATTGAGGCAAAGATGATATCATCAACATAAATTTGAACATGAATTAAATGTTTGCTGCCTTCTGGTGAACAATGTTGGATCATTGCTCCTTTTCTAAATCCGGTAGATAGAAGGAACTTTGATAGCGTATCATACCATGCCCTTGGAGCTTGCTTTAAGCCGTAAAGAGCCTTCTTCAAGCGATAAGCGTGGTAGGATGCTCTTGATTCGCAAATCCTTAGGTTGGGTGGCGTGAGCGACTTCTTTAAGATCTCCGTTCGAAATGCCGTCTTTACATCCATCGATAGACTACCATGTTCTTACTAGCGGCATTAGCCAAAAGATTACGATTTCCTCGATTCGAACAAGCTGGAGCAAAAGATTCTTCAAAGTCAATACCTTCCTCTTGGCGGTATCCTTTAGCAACTAATCGAGCCTTGTTCTTCAACACATCACCATGCTCATCAAGTTTCACTTTGAAGATCCATTTTAGAGCAATGATCATAGCACAATATGGGCGGTACTAACTCCCATACATCAAGTCGATCAAACTCATGAATTTCATCTTGCATAGCATTGAACCGGTATCTTCATTCATGGCGGTTTAACATCCTTTAGTTCGATCTTAGAAATGCGGAGTTGAAGAAGCACCATAAGGCATCGGTTGCAAGTTGTTTCCGTGTTGATCTTTGGGCGAGAGGATTTCCAATGATGTTGTCTAGTGGATGATCGTGAGTCCATTTTCTAAAGTGTTCATGTGGCGGTTGTTGAGGGGTAGGTAGCAGTCGATGTCTCTGAAGAAGATGGTTACGATGATGATTGAGGAGCAAATATGTTTTCAAATGGAGCATCTTGAGGAGTAGCAAAGGATTAACTTCATCATTGAAGCGAGCGGTTCCATGATGTACATTCGAAGATTGATGATTTGTTGATGAGGCGAGTTATCGACGCGCTTCTTCTTGACTTAATGACATTGAGGCGAAGGATTGACTTCATTCTCGGGAATATGACGACCTACATTGTGGGAATTGACGAGTTCATTAGCACTTGGCTCATAGAGTTCATCAAACATAGGATCAAACAATTTCTTGAATCATCTTGATTGGAGGTACATATGGAATAGGCGGAAGAATTTGGTACAAAGGATGAACCAATGGGGTTGTTTTGAAGTTCGGGTCTGAACTTGATTGTCCGAGCCATTTGACGGTCGACTCATCAAACATAACGTGAATTGTTTCCATGATATCTCGGGTTCTCTTATTGTAGATTCGGTAACCTTTTACATTTGGTGCATAGCCTACAAATACTCAATGTCTACTTTGGCTCTCGGTTTTCCTAAATCTTGACCATGATTAGTTGGAGAACATAAAGCACCAAACACACGAAGGTATGATAGATCGGGGTTTTCGATTGTGGACAAGCTCGTATGGAGTCTTTCCATGAGATGTGTGAATTAGAGATCTATTTTGAGTGTAACAAGCGGTGGCAATAGCTTGACCCATAGAAACATTGGAACCTTTGAGTAGATCGGCATCATCCTTGCGGCTTCTACAAGAGTTCGGTTTAGTCTTTCAACTACACGTTACGTTGAGGAGTTCGAGGAACACTTCTTTGAGGCCGATTCCAACATTTCATAAAATTCATTGAGTACTTTATTAACAAACTCGGTTCCATTGTCGGTTCGGACGATTATTTGTTTTGTTGAGTCGATCTGAAGTTGTTTAATGAGTTTAATGATGACATCGGAGTTTAGTCCTTAGTCCTCAAAAACTTAACCCAAGTTAATTGGGAGTAGTCATCAACCACTACTAACACATATCTCTTCCCATTAGTATTTTCACTCTCATTGGACCCATGAGATCCATATGAAGGGTATGAAGAACTTCCATTCTGAGTTTGTGGGTTTTGGTTTGTGGGCATATTTAGTGCTTTTCCCAATTGACAAGTGAGCAAAGATGATCTTTTCATATTTTAATGCGGGTAAGCCTCGACTAGATCCTTTACGGAAGGTTGTTTATGGTACCAAAGTTCAAGTGATTGAGGCGGCGATGCCATAACCAAGACTTTGTTTTAGAAGCCTTTGACGACAAGCAGTTGGAGGACTTCATCATGTCATCGATAGATATGGTGTATAGGTTTGAACCTCGGGTACCTCTTAACAATTCTACACCATCAAGTTCTCTAACGAAACAAGTATGTTTTAAAGCTACTTCTAGATCGGAATCACAAAATTGACCAGCGAGAGAACAAATTATAACCAAGACCTTCCACATAATATACCACAATTACACTTTTACCAACCACATAATCTCCATAACCCATAATAGCTCCAAAATGGTGGTTCCGAATCTAAGCGTCCCGATGAATTTACTCACGAAGTTCATGAGCATGACCGGTCATGATCATATGCTTGGAGCAGTAGGGTCCGGTACCCGCGAGCGATTTGAGCGATCTGCGGTTGAACACAGACAAGAATGGATAAGCTGGATAATTGGGATCCCATGCAAGAATGGGTTCCATTTGGTTAATGTGATGATTGGAACACCGCATCGAAATAAAACATTCATATCGGAAATTGAGGCAATGGAATCATTATGAATAGATGCGGTACTAGTGTCCGTATTTGCCCTATTCAAAGTATGTTCACTTCTTATGGAATAGTTCTACCGGTGGGCATCCATTTTCTAGTGGGCGTTGCACGATTAACCTTATGGCTCAACAGGTATCCATTGATAACCTATCTTACTAAATATTCTTCTGTGGGTTTCCTTTGTTTTCTAACTCTCTTTCGCCTTTGCCTTTTAGCCTTTTTAACATGATGTTTTCAATAGTAATGTTAAGCGGGGTTATAATGACATTAGACAAAACATTCACACCACATTCATGATTAGAAGCAATTCAAGCGGACATCATTACAAGGTTTGCAAATAGTATCGAATTCGAGTTAATTCTGATGCGCCTATGGCTAATACTAGAATCAACACGATTCGTTTTATTCGACTCAAGCTTAAAGTTCTAGGTTGGTCTTACTCTCTTCCAATGCACATTCTTAGCTTGTGAGGTCCTATCATTCCTTGTATTGTCTTGAGACTTTGACACCTTCGCTTTAATGTCATGATTACTCTGTGGGGAATGGGAACATTAGTTGGTTTGCTACTCTTTGCATCTCTGTTTAGATGTCTTTGGGATCTGAATTACATGCAGGCGCACTAAGATTCACTTTCTTAACACTAGAAGTCTTTGGGATTTGTACTCTAGAAGCACGCAAGAGTTAGCTTTCTTAGCATTATGGATCTGGAATCTGAACTACTTAAAGGCACACTAAGGTTCACATTCAAAACATTGGGCATCAGTGAATATCATACTTGGCACTAGGCATCGAACATGGAATCAAAGGATTAACTCTCTCACCTAAGAACTTTGGGCATATTGTGATTAAGCATTCTAGAATTTCTTGAGATCGTTTGGCATATAAGCATGCATGCCCAATTGCATTGTCAAGTGGTTTCTCAACTTATCCTCTTCAACAATCTCACGGAGACATTCTAGACAATCCTTAAGGGATGAGAATTATGTTTGAATAGCAAGTTTGTTATTCACGAGATGAGGGAACATATTTCACAGACAAAGCATATTTATTACAAGTGAACCTTTGATACACCATTCTCCCCATTGGTCGATGGCATTTTCCTTTTACAGCTCTTGATTCTCAATTTCCTTTTGCAATGAAGCTATTTGTTCGTTGTTTTTATTCTGAGTGACCTTTATTGATTCAAATAACTCATTGAAATGACGTTTAACCTTTTCATTTTCTTCTAGAAAACTTTCGTTTTCCTTTTGTAATGCATTTACTAAGTTTTGAAGATGAAACGTTTGAGAATTCCGAGAATCTAAAGGAGGAGGCATTTGGGAGCATGTCACATCATTCTTTTGACCCTTTAATTGAGAGATTTGGGCTTTCAACTTTCTGATCGTGTTACAATGAGCTTAAATTTGTTCATCACGTTTGTTAATTTGAAAAACTGCATCAAACTCCGGAGCATCTGAGGATGTCTTGATATTTGAAGTTTTGACATTTTCTTTAAGATGTTGATATTTTAGTTGTAAATTAAAATGCTCAACCTCTAGTTTAGAAAAATGTTTAACTAAATTGTCGTGATCATCTGTTCAATTTTCTCATTTAGTTTAGAATTAGTCTTTTCAAGCTCAATGACACGATCATGGGAGACTTTCGAGGCGTGAGATAATTCAAGAAATTGAGAAGCGTTAATGGAACAATTTGTAGCGATGAAAAACACATCTTGAGCAACACATTCGAAATAAGAGTCTCATTCAATGTATGCAAGTCCTTCCTCTCAATCTCATTATATTTTAGTGCACGCTCATAGTCGCTAACCTCAACTATCATTGCATCAAATTCCTTTTCCATTTCTTTAATGTCTAAATTCATTCCCTTTTAAGACTTTCAAAATGATCTTTTAGTTGTTTAAAGAAAGGCATGACTTGATTAAATAACATTCTTTTTTTGCTCAAAACCCTTTCCCTTGATTATACGATGGGTGTGATCCTTTTCTTACAAGTTTTCTCAAAATCAACAAATAGTTGAAAAATAACATATTGGTGATTAAGGTCTTGCTTTTAGTGGCAATAGTTCTAGGAACTAGATGCATTGGTGTATTGGGAGGATACCTGATCGCTTTAGGCATTTTCCTAAGGGAGAGTTTGTTTCAACAATATTTTCCGCTTTACGCTTATCTAAGTCCATTTTCCGAACACTTGTTGAGGAGTCAACAATGTTTGAGGCTTAAACATGTTCAAGGAGATCAATTCTCCTTTTTGTAGTCATAGAGGTGTGATAATTATTTTCTTCTCTTTACATTTAGGATCATCTAGTTTCTTGTTCATCTTCTCCCTAGTGACTTCATCGATTTCTTATCTTCCTCTATACACTAGCAACTAGGTTTTGTCTAGGTTTAAGAATCTCATTGCCATCATAGATTACACTTTGAGTGCTTTTGCAATCTTTCCGTACTCGAGGTTGGGTTTATCTATAATGGGAACACTATGCTTATCGCTTAAAACTCTATGCTTAGTGATTAAGTGGCGATCTGAATGGTATTTCCTTATACGTACAACTTATTTTCAAGCTTGTTTTTAAGGTTTTAGATTAGAAAAATCATTCAAAGTTTTGATTCCTTAACCTGAATTCTTGCTTAAGCATTTAACATTTTCTTGAAGTTCTTGTTTTTGCTTAGCGTTTTAGAAAGCTTTTCTTGTAAGGAGTTTAACTCTTGTTTTAATACTTTTCTCTAAACCTACTTTTCTAATAGTTAAAGCATTTGGTCATCCATTTCACCTTTCGGGTGGTCGACTCAAATTTTGCGTTGTTCATAAATAGCAACACGTTCTTTATAGGCATTCGATTCGAGATAGCGAGAATCATCGAGGCATCATGCGGTGAATTCATCAAAAACATAATCATTATTGATTGCGAAGATGCATCACTTGGTACAATCTCACTTACACTTTGTTTCACATATTGATCATATGGGACAACATTGATATTACCCATATTTTCAATATCGATTCAATAAATATAGTTGATTGTGCCCGTTATGTATCTTTTGCTCATCAACTTCATCGTATAATTTTAATACCTCGGAGATGAGTTTGTCTTTGGATGGACCGACTTGTGGTGATGAAGAGACTTTAGGAGAGACCATTGGAGAAATGCTAGCCATGAAGATGGTTTGTGCGATGGGTTCTTCATCAACATCAGTCGTATGCATCACAATACGCTACTTGAAGGCATTCGATGATTATGGCCTATCTCACGAATTGGTTGCTCATCCACATCGCATCATATGTCTTAGCATTTCCCTCGACCAGAACAACAACTCCTGTTCATCAGTGCACCATTATCCACGAGCTTGCCTGAGCAACATCTTATCCACAAGTACTCGGCATTACGAGGGCATTTTGGCGATGTGCGGTTCCTTGCAATGTGTCCTCACCTCTACAATTTTAACATTTGATTGGCTTTGCTTGACCACGATTACCATTCCTTCCCCAATACGATTTGCGGCATAACCTCTACCGGCTCCACCTCTTGCTTGTTAAATCTTGTCGTTCTTGAGCTAGTTTGCACCATAACCTTCCATCTCTAACGGTGGCTTGATTATGTCGATTGGAAGCGATTACGAGATTGTTGTTGGTGTGTGGAAGAGTTCATGTTTTGACTAATCGGAGAGCTAGTTGATTAATGAAGTTTCCAGCGTGTGCATCGGCATCGACTTGTTTGAACATAGGATCGGGAATGAGTTTTTGATTACCATTACCCATGGGTATGACATGTGAGCTTTGGTTGTGATTACGATGTTTGAGTAGAAGGCGGTTGAATCATTTGATGAGCTTGTCTCTCCACGGTTGGTTTTGAATTGATTAAGAATCCTTTTTTCAAACATAGCATGTCTCTCATTACGAAGGAGGAAGGCATAGAGTTGCTCATAGTTTGTATTCTTCAATCCTTTGGTTAGCTTTACGGTGACAAACTTGTGCCATTCGGGTTCATGTTGTTCACAAACTTTGAGTTAATTTGAATGTTTATAGTCATTCGATGTTCCTCATATCATTCACAAGCTTGTGAAATCTCACATAGTACTCATAAACACTCTCATCGGTTTCATTTGAAGTGTTCAAATTCATCATAGAGTTGTGATTCTCTATCTTCCATAGTTAATTGAAACACGAGAGGAGCATCTTGACATTATCCCATCTGCCTTTGCTTGGTGTTGTGATTGATCGACTTGTAGATATCTTTTGGAAGACCTTGAAATGCGATGTTAGAAGCCACGATATCGACATCGAATCTCTTTTCTCCTTATCATCAAGCTCATCATATGTCTTTGATGCAGCAATTCCATAGATCATTGTTCCATCTTAATTTGTATCAATTAAGTCTCTAGTAGTCTCGACCCGATATGGTCCTTCATCGATGGATTTGAGAATGTTGACTCCATTTTCCTTTCAAGGCGATGCGATCGATTCGTTGAGCCCAAGTCGTAGTCGGTTACATCAAGCATGGGTGGGCAGTGTCACGAACCGGTGCTTGAACATCCTCGACAGCGGTGGAGATGATTGTTGGAGCGTTGGTAGACATGATGATGATTAAGCGAGTTTTATAACTCTATGATTAAGCGGGAAATAGATTCTTTTACGAGTTTTACTAAATCAAGAAAAACGGTATTGAAGGATATCACCCAGTCGCTTGGAAACCTTAAACCAAGTCGCTAAGTGCCAAGTCGCTATATAACAACTCGCTACAATCCAGTATTAGCAAAATTTTGTGACAATTAAGCTAAGCACCAAGTCACTAATTTGTCAAGTCATTAAATAGCAACTCGCTGGGTACCACTCGCTAACACCAGTCGCTAACAATATAAAGTACAAATCATTAACTTACACCAGTCGCTCGTGTAGTGGAGAATCCACTATGTGTACTTTTATTAGAACTTATCTCGATGAACAAATCGCTAGCTCGACTCGCTAAGACCTTAAACAACAACTCGCTGCCAAATAACAAAGCAAATTGCTACGAGATAAACTATCCGTGGCTCAGTCGCTAGCTAGAAAATCACAAAAACACTACTTTTCAGTCCAAAACAACCCAACCACGATGATTCAACCCTTCAAAATGAAAACCTAAACACTTGTGATGATTCTAAACACAAAGTACTATCAAAATTCAAACTTTAACACTAGAAATCACCGAATGATGCAAAAACCACTAAACTTTTCAAACTCAAAACCACTAAAAACCACTAGAATCCAAAGATATGTGAGATGATCTAACCATGGCTCGATACCAATTGTAAGATATTGGTTCACAATCACACTAAACCATAATCACAAGTGGCGTCAAGAAGGTTTTAGAGAGAAAGTTAGAGGTTTAGGGAACTTAGTGAGAGAAAGAAAAGATCTTATTATGAGCTCGACTCTACCTTGGAAGGTAGAGTATTTATAATCTTACAATAAAACCCCACACAGCGGGTGTGGATCGGGCATCTGATGGGTAAAGACCGTCAGTCCTCCACGGTGTTGCTTAACTAAATACTAAGCTTAAAGAACTACGACTACGAGCTTTCTAATGATTACATATACTAGGGTGACCGACTCTTTAATACCTAAATTTCTAATTCCTAACAACCTAGAATCCCTCTTGCCAAAAACACAAGTTGCTAACGTGCTTCCATACTACTAAAGCAGGAATAGTTGCGTCTTTTCAAACATCCGCACTTCAGCGACCTAGGAGCACTACATCGAAGAATAGGAAGTTGCGACCTAAGAAAAGATCAATAAGGAATGCTAAAGTAGAAGAACACCCTAGGACTATGAATAAGACTCACGTTGCTTCCACTATAGATATTGCGTCTTGAAAATGTAATAGACATAGTGATGTAGCGAATGCTAAACTCTTAAGTACTTTTGATATTGATCGATGCACTTGTGTTATTTGTCGTAAAAGTATGAATTACGATTGTCATGACAAATGTGTTGCTAAAGCTATAATCTCGTTTACGGAATCCTAAGAATCGGAATACCTCTAGACCCGCTAATCATTCTAAGTACATGTAGCAGTAGACCGCCTTCTTTAGATTCTAAAGCAACCATTGATGTCCACAGTAGCTCCGGTTTCACCTCCAAAGAATGTAGTATCACCTAGTGCATTCACTAAGACTAAAGCAAATAGTAGTTATAGATGGCGAAATGGATATATAACACACTAAGTTTAAATGGATGCCTAAAGTTATTGATGTGTGTATGTCTACTATAAGCGCTCCGGAACCCTCTAACATTTGGGTTCCACATCTACTTCTATTCCATACGTGTAAATGCGTGTGTAATCACGGTGATCTGAGATCATTCTGGATTGTTGATAGCGGATGTTCACGACACATGACAGGCGACCTTAAACTGTTATCAAACTTTATTGCAAAGTTCATTGCTTTGTCAGTTCGGGAATGATCGCCATGACTATCATGGGCTCTGGAGATTATATCAATGGGAACATCGAAATTAGCGAGGGTTAATTATGTGGAAGGCCTCGGTCACAACTGCTTCGATGGGTCGGGTTACGTGATGGGGATTTGGAGGTTGCTTTGAGGAGAAATCTTGTTTCATTTGTGATCTACAAGGAAGCGACCTTATGTTTGCTTTTCGTAACTCAAGTCTTTACACTATCTCTATGCAAGACATGGTTGCTTCATCCCCATCCGCTTACTTTCAAAGGCAACATCAACAAAATCTGGTTATGGCACCGTCGTCTCGCATTTAAACTTTCAAACTATAACCAATCTTGCTCGACACAAACTAGTTGAAGGTCTCCCGATTCCGGTATTCTAAAGATCACCTTTGCTCGACATGTGAACAAGGGAAAAGCACTCGTGCTCATTTTCCTTCAAAGGTGGAACACAACTCTCGACATGTGCTTCATCTTCTTCACATGGATTTATGTGGCCCGTCGTGTGCAAGCGATTAATGGCAAATGCTACATCTTTGTAATTGTTGATGACTATTCACGATGGACTTGGGTCTACTTTCTTGAAGCAAAGGCCAAGCTCCACAAATGATCATCACCTTTCTCACACAAATTCAAGTTCAACTCAGAACACCGTCCGCCAAATAAGAGCAGACAAAGGCGAATTTGTTAACCAAACTCTTCATGAATTTTATGAGAAAGTGGGAATTGAGCATCAAACATCTATTGCACGTACAGAACAAAAGCGGAGTTGTTGAAGAGCGAAACCGAGCGTTAGTGGAAGCTGCAGAACAATGTTAATCAATGCTAAACTTCCAGATTACTTGTGGGCATAAAATTGTATCTCTGCATGCTATACTCAAACCGTTCTATGATTACAAAGCATACAACAAAACACCTTTCGAGCTTGTCCACAACCATAAACCGAATCTCAAACACTTTCATGTATTTGGATCCCTTTGCTATCCGAATAATGATCATGATAATTTTAAAGCTCAAAGCCAAAGGCGACATTGGAGTCTTTATTGGATATTGTGAGAATTCTAAAGGTTACGGATGCGGAATCGTCGTACAAGCGAGGTTATGGAAACGATTCATGCTCATTTTGATGAACTTACGGAAATGGATTACGAGTATAACGACTTGGAACCGGTCACAACCGCTTAAACTTTCCTTAACCCCATCATCGGTGAACAAAGCCCCCGACTCACTCGTCAACAAATGGAAAGGTTATTTGCTCCTACATTCGGTGACGATATTGATGAGCGTGCTCGGTGTATCCATTGTTTCATTGCTCAACGATACTACTCTTATACCGATACACTGCTACAACAACTACATTGACGAAGCACCACCGATTGACTCTACCACAGCAGTTGAACAAACCGCTTCCAACAATGATGAACAGTGATGATGTTCTTAATGAAGTACCCCGCTGCAGATTTTGATCCAAATCGTTCTTTAACCCGTTTGCTAATGACACCGCACACTGATGTCGCGGAATCCTCAACAAACCATTTGAATCTCGAGAATGCGCACAATGTATACCAACATCAACCCTACGCATCGATGGACAAAAGACCATCCTCGGCAAATATTATTGGCAACCCGAATCAACCGGTCGTTACGAGACAGCGTCTCCACATGGATGGTGAACATTGCATTTATGCACTCATTTGTCTTCGATCGAGCCTAAAAACATTAAAGACGCAATGACAAAAGACAATTGGATTGAATCCATGCAAGAAGAACTCAACCAATTCAAACATCTTGAAGTATGGGAACTGGTTGAGCGACCAACGGGGTATTGAAGCGAGCAGACCTTGATAGATCTTGAGCTCGTGGATCGTTATATATGCCTATGTAATCACAAGCACAATAAAAGACAATCTACTACTTATATTTATCGTTGAATATAAACACAAGTAACAAATAACTAAGAACTACGTGATCCTCTATGGATCTTTTATTAACTAGAACTTAGTTTTCCAATCGATACATAACTCATTCTAATGTGTTCCTTTTATAGACAAGGAACCTAAACAATATCGCTAAACCGTTTCCCAAGAAGCGTATAAACATAAAACTAAATAAGATATACACAATCACTTCCTAATAAAGCTCATGTATATCCACTAAATAAACTAAACACGGAATAAACACTTCGCACAATGACTAATAACTATTATACTTCATTGATTATGTCTTGTAAATCCACTCTTCTTCGATAGAAACACTTGGCCGATAATTTCAAAGATAATCCAAACTTCACATAATTCCCAACAATCCTCCCTAAAGCTGGAATTTGACTTGGTTAAGTTCCGGTTTCTTGATAGATCCTTAACAAAACGACTCCGGAGGATTGTACACGAACAATATCGACAAAAAATCCAAATAAGAACATCTCTATGATGATAAACTTGAATCGCCGGATCTTTGCGGCAACAAATGACAATAGTACATCAAAACAAATTAGTTTCATACTATTCTCATCACATCCGGTGTGTTAACTCTGTGAGAGGTGAATCATTGAAAATAATGGATTTGATGTCTTTTACCAATAACCATCACTCTTTGGAGTAGCCAAATGTTTGATTCGAAAACTATGGTACATCGATAACCATCGATTTATTGGCAAACCGAAACCATAAAGCAGTTTGAAATGTCTTTACATGGCCGTTTGCTCGGGACTAGTCAATTCTTGGATTCCAAAAGGAATAAACCATGGTGAATTGATGACCATACAACCTCGACAATTAAGCATGGGTGGTTGCATACCCTATGATTTTGAGCAAACCATTACCGCTATCAGCGGAATTGATGTGTCTTTACCAAAACCATTTGCTTTTGGACTAGCCAACTCTTTGATGGAATGTCGTCATCATCATGGTGAGTTGATTACCATTTATGGTTCATGACCTTTACCACAAGCCATAATCCTTTGGGCTAGTCAATTCTTGTGTCGAGAAAGACATCTTTGAGATGAAAACCATTAGTTGTGTGGTAATTAACCAACACCAAAACCGCAAGCAAGAAAAGAGAAGCGAACACGAGACGGGTTAGAGTTTTTTTTTTTTTTTTTTTTTTTTTTAAAACGAATTATAAAATAAAGAAAAAATAAATAAATAACAAAACATGGAAAATAAACCATCAAGCGAAGCAGAAACCAAAAGCAGGTTGTAGTGTCGGCGAAACACTAAGCCTCCCTTAGGCGTATGAGGATCCAACATCTGCAAAAATAGTTGAAGAAAATATACAACAATAAGCCTCCCTTAGGCTTAGGCCTCCCTCAATCAATGCACACGACAAAGATTATTGTTCTTGGGTACCCGAATGAACCGTTTCTTTGAGTTTTCCAAGAATAACCTTTTGAGGGCTTAACAACAGTTACCACACTCAACTCCACCATGTGCCATATTCATATGAGATACATAAGGTGTATAGGATCGAAAATAAGAACTAGTAGGTCTATATGGCTTAAGTCTAGCATTCTTGTTCCACCCCTAGTAGTAACTCGTGAAGAATATCCTCCACGGAGGGGCCGAAAAGGCCTATTAAGGCTTTCGGTGAAATGATGCATACACCTTAGACTTACTAGTGGGGCGGTTTACCCGCTCTCACATGAGCAACTTTGGGAATAAATGGAGGAATCACCGCAACATTAGTCCATTTTGGTTTAGAAGTCTTATGGCGGAGGAAACACCCATCTTTTTCTCATGATAATCACGGTCTTTAATAAGATGGAGTTTACTACCATACACAAAACAAGATTTCTTCTTAAAAGACTTACTCTTAACACAAGCTGTTTATTACATTTAAACTTATCGAAACAAAATTGGAAGCAAAATTGTGTTCAATGTAATAAGTAATCGGCTTTGTTTTGGGCTCGGCAATATTAGGCTCGGCATCGACTACTTTGGACTTGGGTGTGTGCTCGGATAAGTCGGACTTTTCACTTGAATCACATGAGGCATAGTCGGTGGACTTTAGGTCGATGACTTGTCACTTTCGAACAAGAGATGAGTCATTAGTTTTGATACTAAGGTGCGCAAGTCACTTGACTTTTGCCATATAAATGGTGTGATCCATCAAAGTCATTTGTAATGGAAAGGTCAATGGGCATGTGCTCTTTCTAATAGGTCCACGTCAAACATGTAGTTGACCTTCTTTGATAAAATTAGCTAATTTGGTGGTGTAGATTTACGTGTGTCATCCCTAGCTTCTAAGCCAACATATTTCTTAAAACCTAACGCCACTGTAGAGTTAGAAGCTTGACTACTATAAATAAAACCAGCTAACTTATTTCCATTCATTGTCCATTCTTTATGCCTAGCAATTTCCTCATTAAGTTTCTCCTTAAGCTCTAAATTTTCTGACTCTACATCTGCTCTTAACTTCTCAGACCACTTTAACTCATTTTTAGCACATTCGAGATCCCTTTCTAAAACACCTATTTTCTCATCATAAGCTATTTGATTCTTCCGAAACCAAACCTTTTGTCTTTCTAGTGTTTTTAAAGCACTGTTTATAAGCTTCAACTTCCACATAGCATTCATTATATTTAGGTTCCAAAATATCATAAGCTTCTTTGAGTGTATTATAACGCTCACTACAACCAAACAAACAGGTTTTGTACACGAGAGATGCCCATCAAGGCAATCGATCATGCCTATCCTCTGAAATCGACTTGCAATCAACCCAACATTATCGGGACCATCATTATCGGCCTCCTCATGTTGCTTCCAACCACATTGCTATCGGAGTGACCAAAGCGGTGAACCCTTTGAAGTTCTGCCTCCTTACGTCTGGCGATAAGAAGAGTATCTTGTCTCATCACCGCTTTCTGTCTTTGCATTCTCTAGAAAAGTGACCCATCTGTTGGCATGTGAAGCATTTAACCTTCATCTTGTCAAACCTTCTTTGGATCTAGTCCTTTGAATCAAACCTTCGCGACTGCGCTCAAAGTTCTTGATATCCATGGAAAGCATGGCCACCGCCACCTCGGCTTCATCTCTTCCATCTCAATCGGGTCCACCCGATCAAAATCCTCATAAGCGGATCCTGCGAGGATCATAATCAAGAAAGAAAGATCCTAGAACATCTTCCATAATGTTACTCGATTTAGGTGAGAACTTGATGAAGGAGCGACATAAGATGATGATGGATATGGGCTTGGACCATAACTTGTCTTAGGAGTAGAGGCTCCAACGAATGCAGTGTGACTAGCGAGAAGAAGATGATCGAAAAGGGCTTCTTACATCATGTTCAAGAGCTTTAAGTTTGTGATCTGACTCATCAAACGTAATCATGTCCAAACCACCTTTAGCTTTTAAAGCTATGCTTACGTGTAGCTGTGATGGAGGTAAAGACCTCGAAACTTAGAGTTACAATCATCATTATCTCGGCTTTGCTGCGGTGATTCAACCGACTTAAGATCTTGTGAAACTTGTCATAGCCCTTGTGTATTCCTTCCTCTTCAGATTTGAAAGTCCTGAACTGTTGTCTCAAGATGGACTTCTTGATCTCTAGACTCCTCATTCCACGAACTTTGCCTTAATTGCTAACCATATATCCTTAGCATCTTGCATGAAGTGAAAATCACTCAAGTGATCCTCGTGAATAGCTTGTAGAAGAATGGTTCGACCTTGGTTTCTCTCTCGAACCGCCAAAGAACTCTTCAATGAGATTGGGGAACATTCATCATCTTACCCGTAGCATCCGTGGTAGTTCTCTTCAAACTGCTTCCTTCAAGACTATCTCCATAGATTCCAATCAATGTTGGAGATCCAGTTTTGCATCTTCATCGCCTAAAGATCATATTCCTCCTTTAAGGTAAGGAAACTTAGCATTGCTATTAGAGAGACTTAGTTGTTGCAGATGGGTGGAGTTTTGGTTGTTGGTGATTTCAGATCAACATCCGAACCGCATGATGATTTTGTTGTGGTTGTATGGGTGTTTCGGAAAAACTTGTCCTTAGTATCGTAGAGACTCTCACGAGGCTCGATACCACTTGTTGAAACGAATGCACCTTGATAGATCTTGAGCTCGTGGATCGTTATATGCCTATGTAATCACAAGCACAATAAAAGACAATCTCTACTACTTATATTTATCGGTGAATATAAACACAAGTAACAAATAACTAAGAACTACTGTGATCCTCTATGGATCTTTTATTAACTAAAACTTAGTTTTCCAATCGATACATAACTCATTCTAATGTGTTCCTTTTATGACAAGGAACCCTAAACAATATCGCTAAACCGCTTTCCCAAGAAACGATAAACATAAAACTAAATAAGATATACACAATCACTTCCTAATAAAGCTCATGTATATCCACACTAAATAAACTAAACACGGAATAAACACTTCGCGAAATGCACTAATAACTATTATACTTATTGATTATGTCTTCTGAAATCCACTCTTCTTCGAAGAGAAACACTTGGCGGTAATTTCAAAGATAATACAAACTTCACATAATTCCCAACAAGGGGTCTACGTCATTGGTCTCAAATGGATTTGGAAAAACAAATTGGATCTTTGAAGGAACGTAATCCAAACAAGTCACTTCTAGTTGCTAAGGGTTATCGTCGGGAAGAGGAATAGAATTTGAAGAATCTTTGCTCCGGTTGCTCGTCTTGAGGCTATTCGGATATTTCGCGTCATGGAATATGACGGTCTTTCAAATGGATGTCAAACTGCGTTTCTCAATGGACAACCTGAAAGAAACGGTTTATGTCGACCAAATGAAGGATTCGTTGATCACGAGTTCCCGAACCATGTCTACAAACCGAACAAAGCTCTTTATGGTCTCAAACAAGCTCCTCGAGCATGGTACGATAAGCTATCATCTTTCCTCATTGCTAATAATTTCACCAAAGGTTCGGTTGACCCTACTATTTTTATACAATATCACGGGGCACATATCTTAATTGTTCAAATTTACGTGGATGACATCATTTTTGGTTCTACACATAAAAAGTACTCAATCGCTTTTGCAAAACTAATGAAGAAAAATTTTGAAATGTCCATGATGGGTGAACTTACGCTCTTTCTAGGACCGCAAGTTCATCAATCACCCGTGGTATTTTCTTGAGTCACCCAAATATGCCCTTGAATTGTTAAACAAATTTGGAATGAAAACTCGTGACACTTATGCCACACCAATGACTCATACCAAGAAGCTAGACCGATTTACATGGGAAATTAGTGGACCCTACCAAATACCGAAGTATTATTGGGTCTCTCATGTATCTAACAACTAGTCGACCGACATTGTTTTTGCCGCTTATCTCGCTCCGTTATCGGTCAAGACCAACTAAAACCCACCTCTCGAGGCTAAAAGAATCCTCCGATACATCAAGGGAACCATTAACTGGGATCCGTATCCGGGATTCGGTTTGAACTAATCGCTTTTTAGATGCTCGATCACGCAGATGTTTAGATTCACGAAAAAGTACTTCGTGAGCACTACAATTTCTTGGTGATAAACCGGTGTCCCGGCAATCGAAGAAGCGTGGATTGTACATCGTCATCAACCGGGCGTAATATGTAGCCATGTCGGCGTTGTGCTCAAGTCATCCGGATGAGAACACAACTCAAAGACTATGGTTACGTATTTGATGAATCCATGTATCGCGACAATCGGAGCCATTGCGCGCTCTGCAACTCGATTCAAGACTCAAATCAAAGAACATCGATCTTAGCTATCATTTCATCAAGGACCACGTAGAATGTGTACAGTTGAATTATACTGCTGGTGCAGAATACCAATTGGCGATCTACTCACCAAAGCCTTGCCTCCCGCTAGGTTTAATGAGTTGGTCCACCGGATTGGTATGCGATGTTTGACCCAAGAGGAATTGGATGAACTCTTAAAACAATCTTAAAATCACCAAACACCAAAATCTCTTTGTAAATATTTTCAAAACAAAATACAAAAATATAAAATCGATAAAACAACAAAATATTCTTCTATCTATTTTTCTTTCAACATGGCAAGTATATTTTTCCATCAACACTTTAATCTTTCAAAATTCAAGATTTTTCCGATCAAGTGTTGAGGGGAGAAAATCATTTCTTAATCATTACAAAATAACGTGTACTTGCATGTTACTCTATCCCTGCTGTTTCTTTTATAACGGTGGTCACATGTCCGGTTTTTACACTCCTCGAACTAAAATTTCTTAAGTCGAGGGGAGTGTCGCCAAGGTTCTTTCCTAAAAATCTTTCGTTTGGTAACCAAAATGGAAGTTAAAAGGCTTTGGATGAAAATGGAAAAGGTGGAGGGACCATAATCGCCAAAAGCTTAAAGTTACTTTTAATAAAACTCCTCCACCTAACCTTTCACTTCACATTTATTACTCATAACCTAACAAATCCTACGCTTTAAAATCGCTCAAGAAACCGTGCTTTTGATCATCATATTGTAAGTGTTTTCATAATCTAAACGTAATTACAAGCAAGGGTTTTGATTTTTATGCAAATCCAACGGCTAAAACGTGAGATATGCGTGATTGTGTGTTCTACGCATAAGGGTATGAACACACAATCATTGGTGTGTGTTTGTGGTTAAAACAATTGTTTCAAAACGTTTCAATAACATCAATGATACTATGTTCATCCTCAAAACTTACCCAGAAACACGAATTGATTGATTTTGAAAAACTAGGGTTTATGCATAAAATTGGGTGTTTTCATGTGTGAACGTCTCTGGCTAAATGGTTGCTTATAATGTGTTGTTTAAGTGATGAATTAACTAGATCCATGCTTAGAACTTGCCCTGAAACAACAAAAGTGAAAGAATTGTAATTTAGGGTTCTAGTTCATACGAATTGGGTATTTGTGATTCACATGGTGTTTGATGTTAAAACTTGAACAAAACAACTCAATAGGCTTCTAAGACTTCCCAAAAATGATTTGGTGAAATATCCATGGCTAGATTTCTTAAGCGTAATTCTTGAAATTAGGGTTTAAGTTCTACGCCGTAAGGTTTTCTACGCTTAAACTGCTTAACAAGTTTTCATGCCATGATCCGTTATAAGATGAATGTATGGGTTAATATTGATGATATGATGAATTTATTTAAGGTTTGTTACAAGTGAGAATTCGAATCAAGGTTCTAAGCAAACACGATAAGGATCACCTTACGCGTAGCATGTTATGCGTGAAGAATAATCTTCGTAGCGCCCACGCATAAGGTTCTACAATGGACCACGCGATCCCGTGAAGGATATGCGTGTGAAGGATCCTCACGCATAAGGCCTACTCTTACGATTAAGCCTTACGATAAGGTTTTTATACGCCACTGCGTAAGCTCTACGCATAAGGTCCCCTGCTCCTACGCTGTAATATTTCTTACGCGTAAGTCGTGATCCCACGCATAAGCTTTCGCTCACGCGTATAACACCCCGCTTCACGCATAACTTTTCCACTTTTACGCGTAAGCCTTGATTGACCTTAATTATGCTTTGTTACGCGTGCAAACTTGTAAATAAACAAATCATAACGTCACGAAACCAATAATGTCACTAATAAACTTAAACGCTTAATATGTTGTGTTAAATAAGTGATAACATAAACTTTAAAACTTAAAGTTAACTAACTCACTTAAACTTATCACGACGTCATTGGACTATTAAACAAACAAGTGACTTTGGACTCAGAATAATCATTAACATTGTACATTCAATAATTAGTCAATAAACCTTCGTTGACTAACATAATGTATTTCGATATGTTAGTTCTTTTGGCTAATGTTATTTCGCATCACGACATGGTCGCTCAAATGAATGTGGATGCACCAGATGTTCTCACGCTTGCCGATATCTTTCCTAATGGTCGTCTCGAGGAAGATTGGAAAGAACAACCTTGGTTGACTTTGAAACCTCACCTATTCGTAATCTTCCTGCTTGATTGTTGTGGATATTCTAAAGAATCATCCTTACCGAATATGCTCTCACATTCTCGCTACAATACCGAGATCTACATTCAACAGCCTCGAATTCAATGCAGAGGATCAAAGGTCAAAGTGCAAAGATGATGGACGCCAATCACAAACAAGTCACCATCACACATGCAGACTTACGGTCGTTCTTCTCATCCCCGACATCGAGCCAACCGACTTCTATGCCACACCGTTGAAGAGACATTTTGCAATTCTTGATTGATATTGGCTATGATGAAGCGTCGTGGAATTATCACTAAGCATTCTCATGTGGAGCTTAAGAACATTCTCAACCGTGGAGAACTCTACATCATCATTACCAAATCTCTCGGTCGTGATAAGCGCCATGAGCATCCCAAGCTCATAGAATCGCAAATCTTTTGGTCATTAATCAACATGAAGCACATCGAGCTTGAAGCTCGATATGGGATGACATGATGTCATTTCTCAAAAGCTTGGCTCAAATATTCCTATGTCGATACACTAAACTGCTGATCCAGAGAGCACTTGGACTTCATCATGATATTCCCAAGAGGCTTAATGACCCCGACAATCACGACATGTTGACCGAGCCTATTTTATCCGCCGTAATCAAGGAATCTTCAACAAAGAAACAAGGTCTTGTGTTGCTCGATCTCCTTCTCTCGGATGAACTCAAACAACTTACTCTTACAAAAGATATATGGTAGATGTGAAAGAGAACAAAGTTGGCTTTCTTGATGAAAAATCTTCTGCACGCCTACTAGAAAACCGTAAGAGGAAGTGCAGGAGTCTTTGCAGCATCGAGCCTCGTGAGGAAGTTCCCAAGAGGAATCCTCCTCGTAAAAGACTGTTCCTTCTAAGGAAGTCGGTCCTATTCCCATTCCAAAGCTTGAACCACAAAGAAAGCTAGTGGACGAAAGCTCAAGATACCCAATCGGACAAGAGGTCTTCTACTCGAATCAAGAATCAAGCACCTCCTTCAAAGAGCAAAACCTCCCAGCCCACCAACAAGTTATAAGCAAAGGAAGACTCAAGATTGTGCCATATGAAGAGGATAGCTCGTAAGAAGAGCAACCGGATACATCCTACAAGAAGAAGTTTAAAATCGTTAGACATCTACAAAAAGCTAAAGAATTTGAACAAGATCAAATGCGTGGCCCCGAGGGTCAAGTGGTGGTGTCCTCTTCACCGGATCCCGATGCGTTAATCGACCCGATAAGGAACTGTGCCACCACTCTTGTGCAACAACAAAAGCTTGTGGAAGACTCATCGATTATAACATTGAGGAACCGTAAAGGAGAAGTCTCGAGAAAGATAAAGTCGATGAAGAAGCTAAGTCTAGAAACGATGAAGATGTTGATTATGAAAAGTTTCTTCACGGTCCCTGATACCTAAGGAGGAAACTTCAACCACCAAAGGACCCGAGTCTCCTCACATCTTATCATCATCCTGATTCATCTTCTCATTCCTCACCACCACCATCTAAAAGATCAACCAAATCAACATCCAAATCGTGAAGAAACCAACAGACTCTTGGTTATCCCGGGCTAAAACAAGGATTGTTAAGTTTGCCAAGCAAGTACGGAAGAAGGATGTTACCAACAAAAGTGAATCAACTTGTCGGCTTAATCAACCTTCTTCAAGACGGGATAAAAGAATTGTTGACGAAAGGAACAAATCCGTAAGTTTATCGGTGGAGATTTCCAAAAGGAATTGGAGAAGATGGCAAGAGAAGACACTCACAAATTCCTTCTCGACACCATTCCTAAAGTAACAAAGGAGTTATATTCCAAACTTACTCCAAACATCGTTACATTGGTCAAACATATCATGGCCAAAGAATCTTACTCAAGATGAATTGATTTCTAAATTAGTGATGCAAATGTCAAAAGAGTCGGAACCTTCACTTCGGATGAAGCTAAGTTTTTGAGACCCTATTAGACTATCAACTCAAGTCTTCATGCAAAGAATCAAGAACTCAACCAAAACGACCAAGAGACGACGATGATAAGGACAAAGACTCGCACCTAAATGCCCAAGAAGTCCGGTGAATCATCTTCTATGCAACCTCCACCCAAACGGACTCAAAGACAACAAAGGTCTCCTCCTCGCTCTTCTACCGAAAACCCCGTGATTCTTCCGAGTTACCACCCCGACTCGGAAAACAGTGATCACTTTGAGTATACGGGTGGTGACGACGAGGAATTCCATGAGCCCCAACAACAACCCGCCTCTCCCGACAAAGTACGAAACCGTAATCCTCATCCGTGCCTAAGAAAAGAAGAAGAAGGCGCCCAAAGTCGATGTCGTATCATGGCTAGATGAAGATGACATCAAGAATTTGAATGGTTTTCACACTTGTTAATTCCACCCCTATCCAAATGAAGGTCAAGAACCTGTAGACGGTAATACATAGGAGCATGCTAAATTCTTGCAAGAAAAATTCCATTTGAAGAAGATGACGAAACCGAGTTGAAGCGAATCAAGAATGAAGCATTTCAACTTCTCAAAGACACCGGAAAGTGCTATTGAAGTTGAGTATCACCTTGACAATATAGCACGAGCCATGTCTAACAATATGGATTGGCTCAACCTAGAAGCAAACATCGACTTCACCAAACGGACAACCCTCCATATTACAATCGATCGGTCTAAACCTCTATCGACAATTGGCCAACCAGATCGACCAAAGATTCCATTTCGCTACTTCTTCAACAGAGACTTGGAATTTCTTCTACATGGCATTGATGATTCAAGGAAATATGCTACATCTCCGACACTTCCGCTTCTCGGCACCATATACTCAAACCGTGATAGCCATCGAAAAAGGCTACCCACATGTTTTCTAACAATGTGGAATTGTATGACCGTGATGCAATGTATGGGATTCACCATTGGCCTAACGCCGAGCGAATCTACTACGTAAGATGCCAAGTTCAAGTCTCAAATGAAGTGTTCAAGACTAAAGGAATCGTTGTTTGTTAAACATGTTGATCTTTCGCCTAAATGGGACTACACTTTTCTCAAGAATATCGTGGTCAAAAGACAAGACGAAGAGATTATGCATTCATGAAGCGGACTTTCGAATTTGTCTCTCAACGACATTGAAGATCCAGATCTTGCCAAAGCGTGGACGATGAGACAATTCTCGACTAAAGTACAACGTGAATACATCAAGTCCTTGCTAATATTCATCGAAGCATAGTCATACAGAACGTGTAGAAGATCTTCACTTGCAGCTGAATCATACTGCACCGTGTCAACTTCACTCCACCTCGCCTAGATCTTCCCGACATCAACCGGCTTCCACAATACACACTCATCAAAGAAACCATTCAGTCGTTTATCGCAGTGAACTTCAACGAAATTGCTTGATGGCGTGTAGAGATCTTCACAAGTTTGGGGATCACACTTTGAAGAAGGTTAGGACGGATTGGCTTATCGATTGAAGGCGATATATGAAGGCATATGGTCTCAAAAGTGGTGGAACTCTCGTGACGTATGGGATGTGCGAGAGATCATCGAATGATTGATGAAAGGTTGTATCGACGGATCGCCTCGTAACCTTGGAAAGCTTTGTTGGTGGTCGACCCAGATTGCTCTTGCCGGCTATCAACGCCCATTCGCATTCCCCGCAACATCACCGGACTTCTGGTACCCGTTGAACTGCTTTTTTTCATCATTACTTTGGATGTATGATTTATTATCACAATGGCTTGTGCACACATAACAATGTATAACCCGTAATTGTCAAGAAAGGACCACGTGGTACGCTTCATTGCACAATCCTTATAAAAGGAGTGAAAGCTTCTTATTTTGAGTAAAACCTATCAAACCTTTCATCTTTCAAGGTTTTGCTCAAAAGAACAAGTACTTCCCATATGATTTTCAAAACCTCAACCGCTTATATCACTTGTTGAGGGGAGTATTTGAATTAAAACTTTGTTCACAAATTGTTCATAGTGGTCATCTTCCCGCAATACTCGAAATGGTCATATTTATTCTCAACTTTTCAAAAATAACATTTTATATGCCATTTTTTAGGGGGAGAAAATTTTGTGATAAGAAATATGTTGTGTTAATGCAAATGAATCTTTATGCTATAGATTTAACCAACGAACTGACGGTACTTAACTGTTAGTAACTCGAAAAGACCCATCCAGGACGGGTAATAATTTCAAGCTAGTTCGCTAGTAATGTAAACGTGTCTCGCAAAGGACTTGTCCGAGTAGAAAGTACCATTCGAGAAACTCTTGGTAGACATGAAATCGACGGGTTTGACAACCTTTCTAGGTTTGTCTACACCTTCAAGGTAGTTATTAGAGCTAGTTGTCACCTAAAAGTCGACAATGTAACTCTTTAACTATGTAACGAACCGTGTCTCATGGAGGATTGTCTATCTTGAGTTGATCAATTCATAAAGTGCGTGCTCTTTCCTCACTGCAGATTTCGTAAAACCCTTAGCACATGTGGAGGGGAGTATTTCAAAATCTAAAACTCTTGAAGTGTTCAAACATGTTTTCATTCACAAATGCTTCGAGATTTTCATGAAAATGGTTTTATGGCAATGGAGTTATAAGGTGATTAAGGTTAGAATAACCGTCCTATGATCCGCCAGAGCTGAGGGATCTACCCAAGGACATCAAAATAGTTAGTACTTAGAAGTCCTTAGGTATGATTATAAAAAGGAGAAAATGAGAATCGGAGAAAGAAAGAGTTGAAGAATTAAAAGAAATGCAAAGAAAATGGTGAAAAGAAATAGCCTCCAAATTATTCAACTTAGGGCGCATATGTGGTTCAATTCATATACTCTTGGTTGTCACTTGATGACGCCTGTATTGAAGAATAAAAGTCACATGGACCCAAAGGACGCATGCACTAAACCTTCTTAGCCACCAAGTTTCTCTCAAAAGAAGCTTGTTTCATTCTCACAGGAACCCTACGTAAACTATTGGCTTTCTTGAGATCACTGGTATTGAAGAAGGAGACCTCTCCTAGTCTCCGCCAGAAAACCAAAACGCACTATTGAGTCTAGAGCCACGAGATTCATCAAAAGATCTCTTAGGTACACTTGACATTTCATCACTTAGTGTTCAACAATAAGAACATAAGTGGTACGTTATCGAGTCCTTACGATCTTAGCAACTGTCGAGAACATTTATGAGAGGTTCACAACCGTGATCCTCGATGATTGAATGGAAACTCTGCCATGGTCAACATCAAACAACCGACAATGTGTCACTTCGGTAACTCCCGTGGATTACGCTTAGTGTGTCTCAAACGGTCTACATCAGAGGTGATGCTTCGTGTACCTCACGACTCATCCGAATCAGATGTACTTCGATACATCGTGTTATCTCACTTGTGGGACTCCAGTTCAGAACGGCCTTTGTAAGAATTAGAGTTGTGTTTTCACACTATGTTGTTAACACTCAAGTTCAAACTTGTAAGTGCTTAATCCGCTTATTACTAATCGCTTGAATGTTTTCTTCTTATGGAAGCTCGAGCGTAATGATCGTGCAGATTCTTCTCAAGCTCACGCCAACATCATCACTAATGGAAGTTCTATCTTAATGCAACACAAAGTCGTAATGATTCTTCGCCAAATCAAAGAATCTACAAAGTTAAAGACTTAAAGAACTTCATCAAGATCAAATCCAACGTCAAAGAGTGTGTGAGCATGTTGAAGAATGACGGAGACATCAGAAAGCGATGAAGGCACTGAGGCGCACTTGATGCATATAACTACAACATACTATCACTACCATCACAAAGAACAATGATCAAAGAACAAAGTTAATGATGACGCCAAAGCAAAACTGTTTAAAGAAAACAATTTCTACACTAGGAGATTGTTCAAATCAAGGTAATTCTTCTCACAAGAAAGAAGAATGTCGAAGACGCCAAAGCTACTATTACATCAACGCCTTCACTGCTCATATTCATTCATCACTAACACTTGGGGAGATTGTTGGAATCACTCCTAAACCTTAATCAAGTGTTAGTAAATCATATGTAATAGTTAGCTTAATTATGGCCTTTATGTTTGTTATTAGCCTTAAGCTTATGTGAAGGCCCATGAGCTTAGGCCCAAGCCCATAGGAGAAAGGATGGGAACTAGGAGTGTTGCCTAGCTTCCTCCTATAAATACTTTGAATAACCCTCACTGAGGGTTGGTTGTTCAATTTATCCTTTCACTCACATCTCTACGCCTAACCGTCTAAGTCTTACGTGTGTGTGTGTTTGATTTATTGTTCAATCGCCTTTATCTCTTTCTATTAAGCTTGTGTTGTAAAACTAGTGACCTAACACTTGTTTTAGTGTTTTATGTGAAAACGTAAGTGTGTTAGGAAACTCTTAACTCAAACAATTTACGTATTCTATTTATTTCGTTAAAATGATTTTACTTTTGTTATCGACAAAACATTAGAAGATCGTAAAATATAAATAAACGTTTTAACGGCTTATTTGTATTAACAAGTTTGGTTAATGATCCAGTGATAGTTGAAGGTTCCATACCGATGGTTCCATGTCATACCCAAATTCTTCTCGATCCAAGTAATTCAAGGTATGATGAAGGCTACCATGTGGTAGTTATTTGATCTTCCAGGTGGTATGTACCGTTAAACAATTTGTATTTTGGTTCCTTTCGGCATGATGACCGATGAAACAATTTATTTTCGATCATGGTGAAGGCTAGTTAGTGTATGTTACAAACTACTATGTGATGATGGTTCTACTACCATGTGTATGTTACATTGCAATCATTTTGATTAAATATGCTGATGTCTATTTCAGTCCTGACTTGGTTCTATCAGTCAACAAAATTTTTCATAGATAAGATTTTCAACACAACCATCTCAATAACAACACTACAACAATCATCTCAATAAATTATTTCATAGATAAGATTTTCAACACAACCATTACATTCTCAACCGTTACACTAATATCATTCATTATTCAACCATTACATTCATTCAAACAGTACTGCTAGAACCACATCATTCTTCAGTTGCTTTCCTTTCTTTAAGTTTTTCAAAGAATTCTTCCAGATCTTTAATCCTTTTTTCCAATGCCTTAACTTTTTCTAGTGTAATGCCATCTTGGTTCTCCTTATCCGTAACATCACCATCTAGCTTTTTCTTCTCAGATAAGTCCAAAGCCATTGTGGATTGTTGTATGTGTACTATCGAATTGTCAGCAACATCCTCTTTCCTGTGTGGCACTTGTTCATAATTACCTTTTCTAGATAAGTTCAAAGCCATTGTGTATTGTTGTATGTGTACTATCGAATTGACTGTATTTTTGCTTATTTTGTTGACTTGTGTTTAGGCCAGAAAAATATTTTGGCGGGAAACTAGATAAGCGAATTTTGTAGCTAATTATTTAAGAAACTATTGTTTAGCGATATAGTCTGAGCGACTTTTTTTATAGCGATTTATGGTACACTAAAACCTTATCTTTTAACTATTTTTGGCCACATCCACTTTCTACTGACCAGAACCCTAGCTGTTTTCGTTAATCATTGTTTCGTTCAATTATTAAAATTGAATTTCTCAAAAGGTTCGTGATACTTTATTGTCATGGTCCCCCATATCAATATTGACTGTATTTTATGTTTTAATATTCATATCAAAAATTTTGGCCACATTAAGTTAACTTTACATGCTTGTAATTGTTTATAAGGTAATCATGGCAATCGAGTTTGTGGTGCGACCAAACATAACTTTTTACCCTGGGTTTCTTTAGCTTCCTCAATTTGCTGACCGTGCTTTAAATGGGAATCGGCATTTATATTTAACTGAGATTCAAAGACAACGAAAGAAAGTAAGGATTGTTGCTCGGTTAGGAGGTCCCATTAGGATTGTAGGTAACAAATGGGTAGAATTTGTTCATGAAAACATGTATACGGATGTTCATATGTTACACTTTGTTCAAAAAGGCGACGACTCTTTTTACGTTACTGGCTATGATTCTAATGGGTTGGAAGTTGAGGAATATGCTGCTGTAGAAAGTCGTCATATAAGGTTTCAGAGTTATCGGCTGCCATACCCTCATATTCCACAGGTTATTTATAAGAATTAATTTTTTTGTTTACGTTTTTTTAAAAATAAGTGTATTTTATTAATGTATATGTTATAATTGTCAATCATGTTGTTGTCTCAGACATTGCCTAGTAATTTTCTAGATGGTATTGGGTTGCAAGGTACTGTTGTTGTTGTTGAAGGAATGGAGTTTAATGTGGACGTTACTTGGGGCTATGAAGGAGGTCATGATCCTCGTCCTTTGTATGTTATGGATGATGAAATGTGGTCGACTGCTCTTCAATATTCCGATATTGAATTTGGGGATGTTATTGTTTTTACTAAATTGGAGAACAATAGCTTGAATATAACCGTGTTTGGTTTCGATGGTAGGGCAAAGATACAGGCGCTTTTGGTATGACGAATTGTTTTTCCACAAAATGATCCTGATAATGAAGAAGGAGGTAGGCTTGAAATCTCATAATCATATTCAGTAATATCATAACATATATCTTTAAGATTTATTTTGATATTTTTGAAATAGGTGATGAGCGAATGCAACACATTTGCCAATGGTTTGGTCACCTTGATCATTTTGGTGAGAGAACTGATGTCTTTTACAGAAGGTCTGCTGAAATTCTTGCATTATCTAGACTTGTAAGTTTGTGTTTTGTGTGTAATTTTTTTTCTATGCATTTATATAATTTTAAATATTTTTTGTAAATGTTAAACACCAGGATATTCCAGACCATTTTCTTCACAATCATCCTATGCATTTTTTTCAAAATGCACTTTTTAGGAATGATGCAGTCGAATACATGATGCGAATTCAGATTGACTATCATAGAGACAATCCATACCGGGGTAAAATTTTTGAAAGGTATGTTTTCTTCCCAATGGAAGTTTTTAATTCACACCTTGCTGATGTGTGTGAGTAATAAGACCACTGGGTTTCATGAATTTCCCTCCAAAATTGCATAGTTTGTCTATCTGAAGGGAGGGAATTCAATTGGTCTAGCATGATTTTTGAAGGGTTTGTGCAGAATATTAGGAAGAAGGGTAAATATTACTTGTATCCTAGGTTTGTTCAACTTATTGTGGATAGTCAAATAGCAGAACCTGTTGAACATAATAGAAAGTATGAGGTGCATTATATGCTTCCTAAGGTTTTTGCTCATATGAGACACCAAAATCCTACTTTCCCAATCAGAGTTGTTCCATTGTTCCCTCATATGATTAATTTACCTGTCATTCGTGAGTTTGATGATGTACCTGAACCCCAATTCACTGAACCTGAACCCATTGCCACCTTAGTTGCACCCACTGCTAGTACAACTGTAACCACTGCCACCAACCCTAATGCTATGTTTACTTTACCCAAGGATTCAACCCTCGGACCAGTTCACACAGGTCGAAGTGATGAGGGTAGTTTGGAACATGAACATGAATTGACGGATAATGATCAGGTACATGATGACTTTTCCAATGAACCACCTCTCGGACCAGTTAACACATGTCGAAGTGGGGAGGATAATCTTGAACGATTAAATGAATTGACTGTTAAATGTACAAAAATGAAGAATACGATCTCAAGTCTTCAGGAGTTAGTTGTGTTTCAGGGAAGAGAGATCAATTGAAGCACATGATGTTTGTGATGGAGAAAGTGAGGAGACCTGGGATTACTGTTGTTAGAAGAGTTAGGAACTAGAATAAGAAGGTGAGCTCCTCTCAAACTGTGGTTTTGGAGGATGTAACCAAACAGGGGAGGAGAAGGCTTTGATTCGTGGAGAAGGTCACAGCATATGGATGAGGATGTGGATAGTGGAGATCATGGAGAGCAGTATGTGGTGTCTGATAAAGATGGGAATGAAGTTGTACTTGAAACCTTGAAGACTATAGTAGACGATATAGAGAAGGAGGTGGTGCAGGACACATCCACTGCTAGTGTTTCTGTAACCACGGTTAGTTTTTCAGAACCCACTGCTACAACTTCAACTGAGGTAACCACACCCACTGTAGTAGAAGATAAAGAGAAGGAGGCGGTGCAGGACACATCCACTGCTAGTGTTTCTGTAACCACGGCTAGTTTTTTAGAACCCACTGCTACAACTTCAACTGAGGTAAACACACCCACTATAGTAGAAGTTAAAGTGAAGGAGGTGGTGAAGGACACATCCACTGCTAGTGTTTCTGTAACCACGAATAGTTTTTCAGAACCCACTGCTACAACTTCAACTGAGGTAAACACACCCACTGTAGTAGAAGTTAAAGTGAAGGAGGTGGTGCAGGACACATCCACTGCTAGTGTTTCTGTAACCACGGCTAGTTTTTCAGAACCCACTGCAACAACTTCAACTGAGGTAACCACACCCACTGTTATCGTAGTCTCACCCACTACTATTACTACCACATCTACAATTGTCACAACTACCTCTGTTTCACCACCTAAATCAAAAGAAGTTGAGAAGGAAGCTGCCAGTACACTGATAAATTTAAGCAAAACTTCATCAAACCCTACACCTACCATTGCACCTGCTCCTATATTTCTTAAACCAACTGGACCTAAACCATTGAGTAAAAGTTTGACTATTGGTGAGCCTTTGAAGAAGAAGGTGGCTCTACCAGATATTGGAAAGGGAAAGGGTATTGTTGAACCTGAGATAAAGTTTAAGAATAAAGAAAAGCATATTGCTTATGATCATGAGTATGGTGAAAGATTGATAGCTGAAGAAAAAGCAGAAATAGAAAGGAAAAAGCTAGAAGATGAGGAAGCTACTCAGAGATGGTTAGTTGAATGGAATGATACACAATCCTATCTTGAAGCTTCTAATGATATTAAGAATGAGTACACTACTCAAGAGTGGGCACTGTTGTCTATTGATCAAAGAGCTAGAATCTTGGGTGAATGGGCAAGAAGGATCATCAAAGAGAAGAAGCAAGTCAAAAGAAAGAAACCTCCTACAAAGAGCGAGATGAGAAATGCTATGATGAAGATTATCAAGAATTCAGGCATACATATTACTGAAAATCTAAGTAAATGTTCATTTGAGAGGGTTAAGGAGATTTATCTGAGGTGTATGAGAATTAATGATGATTTTAATCCTATGGATTCTGAGAAAGAAACAGAATGGTTAAAGAAGGAATCCAGTTCTAAAAGACAAAAGGTGGATGAAGAGTTGAAAAAGAAAGAAAGAACTAAACAGTATTTTAAGGAGACTGATAATCCTAATCCTGAACCTATTAATCCTATTCCTTTAAAAGCAGTTCATCCTATTGTGGATTGGCAGATTGTTATAGAAAGGGGTAGAGAAGTAGTTGAGATAACAAGAGGTGATGGATGCAAATCTACTTATTTCAAATTTGGGATCTTACTGGATTGTTTGACTAAGAGTGATTTGGAACAGTTGTGGAAAGTAATGGAGTTCAGATATGGGAAGTTTGGTCCAAATGGAGAGTTAGCTAAGTTTGTATGGGCTGCTATAAAGAACATGTTTCAACCTGATCTTGATGCTGAATATTGGGATAATTGTGAGGTGGTTGAATGGTCGTTGTTCTCATACCGCAAGGTTCATGTCATAAAACTACAAAGGAAAGGTTTTTCATGTTTGTTGATAGGGATTATCCTTTATCAAAGAATATGGCAAGACAAATGCTGGAAGCTAAACTCACTTCAAGAGGAACAAAGGAGACACATCCTATAATTGATCCACTGTTTCAAAAGTTAGAGAAGATTGCAGACATACAAGGGCCTTTAGCAATTAAGGCTAAACCTCAGGAATAATTGTAAATATTGGAACCACTGCCAGAGTTAATTAAACCACTTCTAGAAGATTGAATCCACTGCTGATGTTAAACCGCAACTAGTAGTAAAGTATAACCACTGCTATTGTATTGTAAACACTGCTAGTTGTATAACGGTTAGGCGCAAAAATTTGGAAACCAAGAAATGGATGCAAAAAGGTCAGACGATACTTTAACAGTAAGGGGCACAATGTTATGTTAATGTCTTCGATTGTTCATTTTTGTTATTTTCGCTATCTCATTTTAAATTAAAATCCCATAGATTGGAGAGGATAACCTGGATACGATGAAAAGACAAAAGATTCAAGACCATCCAACTCTTGAAGACAAGAAAAAAGGTAAGTAAATAAAATGTATTTAACTCCTACTTACTAGGAAACTTTATTGAATAAAGTATCTTACTAGAAAAGCACATACGATATAACACTAAGTACTTGGAAATCAGATACATTATAACACTAAGTACTTACTAGGAGCATATAGTACTCTTAGTTACTAGGAAATCACATACGATATAACACTTAGTACTTGGCATATCTCACAGTGCTTATAGCGGCAACGTACCCTCAAGCTTATGAATAAAGAAATTATTGTTTCGAGCACTCACCCAGTCACCGCCAAGATATTCATTTGCATCACTTTGTGTTCACTAAGGGCTTGCTCTCGCCTTTAAACTCAACAGCTTTTTGTGGCACCTTCTTTCGCACAGCTTGCCATCTCTTGAATAACGGCAATTTTTCACGATTAAGTCTAGCCAATTCTTGAGTTAGGATATTCACCTTTCTTGCCAATTGAACATCTTCGATTGCGCGTTACTAAGATTAGTAAATCATCATGTCTGTCCAGTTGTTAGTCTTAGCAGCAACTCTTATCTCATCACAGTTAGGCAGCCCTGACATTGTTTTTGCTTACTTATTTATGGAATGATGTTGTGTGAAAATATACTTGCAAGTTTGCTCTTAAATACACAAATTGAAAGGTAAATAAATAGTCACATGCATACCATTGATGTTACACTATATGCCTGACTCTATATGTTTTTATAGAAAAGAACAAAAAATATGCACATGTTCAACAGTTGATTGTATAACATTGTCACAAAGTAACATCCAAAAAAGAAGAAAAAAAATGGTGCCTCAATAATGAATAACATTGTCACAAAGTAACATAAAAAAACAAATAAAAGCAAGCCACCCTCAGTAGCTATTATTATTCAAGTAACATCCATAAAATAAAAGTAAAACATTGAAAATCCTAGATGATTGATAAGTTGTGCTTCCATTGTGTTAAAGTTCAAATTGAAATAACAACTATAAATCGTCCAAATGAACAACATTTGCAGTACTAAACGTCACAGGTTGTGACTGAATGTTGTTAGGAAGGTTGTTTTCAGGAGTAGATGATTCACATTTCCATACGAAATCGTTGTTTGACTGACCACTTGCTTCTCCCTGTTCGACCTCTACACGCGTCCTCTGTCCTCCGTGTCGTTCTTGTTCCACTGCTTCTTCGTTAGTAGGGGTGCACGATTGTGAGTTTCTTTTACGTTTCTGAGATGTGACATTAGTTCAAACAACCATATCAGTAATTACATACAAAATTATATACATTGAAATAAAATATAGAAACACACTTGCCTTGCTTGTCATCAACGGTTCAAGACATGACCGCCTTTGTGTGTCCCGCCTTTCCACACCGCCACGCTTTTGCTTTTGGCTCTTCCCCGTGATCGGATACGTGTTTTTCTTTGGGTCTTCCAGTGGCCGCTTATCCATAGCGTGTGGTTTTACGGTTTGCACGTCATCGAGTACGCCACAAGGATACATCTTTTAGAGGATAAACCCTTGCTTCATATGTATTTTTAGTGACGCTTTCTTAAACCAATCCATCGCCTAACCGCTAGTGTCACCAAGCCTTCAACTCTAGACACAAAGACAAACATGACCACAAGGTAGACCCGATAGTCGCCATTTGCGGTAATCGCATTCTCTGTTGTCAAAGTCAACAATATGAACATGTTTCGGATCAAGAACTTGGTAAATCTTGTGCATCTCAATTCCGTTAACATCCCAATTAGCACTCTTTGCCATTCTATTGTTTACTTTTGCATTTGCCCATTCGGTAAGTTCATCCGTTGGAGCATCTGAAATAAAAAAAAAATAATACATTTTCGAGCGATGTGCCAAATATGTGATAAACCAATTATAATAGACAATTTTTTTAAGTTACCTTTGTATTTTGCTCGACGTTCAAAATACCATTTTTGTAGAAGCCTTCGGTTGTACTCCATTAGGTGGGTTATTGGAACCTTCCTAACATCTTTGGTTACAGAGTTTATCGATTCTCGCACTATTTGAGGTCATGTAATTGTACCGCTTGCAGGCGATAAGCACGTGACCATTTATCAAATCCACTTCATCTTTTAGTTTTTATACACATCGTTTTAATGATTGAATCTCGAAATTGAAGCATCAAACTCCTCGCTATGTAAGCTTTGCATGTCCTCCAATATATAGCCTTCCACTTTCTAGTTTTCAAATTGCGCTCATCATTAAATGACGACAACAAAACCATGAAAGGCGTTAGGAAAAACGGTACTACATGCATGTGCAATTGTCGGATGTCCGCCGAGATGATGGCCAAATCTTTTACTTCACCAATGCATTCTTTAAGTTTGCTCAAAACCGTGTCCATGATTCATTGGTCTCACCTTGAGAAACACCGGTTGCAATAGGTATAATCTGTTGTTTCCGCCCATCCCAACAACAACCGATTCGTACCAAGGTATCTCCCTTTAAGATGTGCGGCATCAATGATTAGCAATGGTCGCATAAAACGTAAGAAGCTCCGAATCTATTTTAAATCGATCAGAAATTGCTTAATTAATACTATTTACATAATAATGAAGGTAATAATTAGAAATAAAAGATAATAGAATTTATGAAAAACTTACAGCAACACCGAAACCAATGAATACCATCTTAAACCGATCTGTGTCATCTGTCTCAATGTGTGTTACTGTCCCCTCATTTTGCAACTTTAAGTTATAGCAGTAATACGGCAACTGCTCAAAAGAATCCGTAGGACAACCGTTCAACAACTTTAATGCAATGTTTTTCCCACCCCAAGCTCGGTGGTAAGAAATGTCTACTTTCCAATCAACATTAAAATCTTTTTTTATGTCCTCACCCATATAGACCCTTTTGCAATTCCTCAATTTATCAACAAGTATGTGACCCACTAATTTTTGGGTAGCATTTCGATGATTAGGATGAATTTTTGTTCTGGAACATGTATGACAGTCGTTAATGCTAGTAACATAGAAGTATCGGTTAACAACACTTTTTCGTGCGTTAATGTACCAGTTGCAACCTTCTTCAAAACAAGCTACACTGTACCTTTTCTTACATGACTTAGTAACTTTATACTCAAACAAATCAACCAACGCTTTTATTCCTATTGCATAAATGCATCCTTGCTTATCATCAAACCGACTACCCACCTTTAATTTAGATACTACAGGTGTTTATGGTTACTTAACTTTTAATTATGGGATCGTGAACTGGTGGATCGTGGATATTTTGAAATGTGGTTTTCGCCAACTAGGTCGCACATCTACATTAACGTTTGCGCCGCACCTCATTATTATGATCTTCAACTTTTGGTGTTTGAAAATCGATTCTTGAGGCAACAAAGGAACATTAAGATCAATATCAAGAGGCTTAGAAGAAGTAGACGGCTTTACCTCGGAAGATTTCTCGATAAGTTTGATGTATAGTGTCTCGAATCACGCTCGCTTACAACATATTTCATGAACGAAGAAAGAAACATCATCATCGCCACTTACATCAATTTTGGTTGAAGCGGACATGTAGTATAAACCGATGATCTTATCTTTAATCGATATTTGTTAGTAACATAGGTAATCGATGTAGGTAGGTGATGTCAATCGAAGTAAAACTCCACGAATTGATCTCTCAAAATCCAAATAAACTTTGAATTTTGGGGAATTAGTCAAAGTCATTTTTATTTGGTTGTGGAATTATTGTTTGTTTGACTAATTTGTGTTATGGGATTTGTGTTCTAGGATTGTACAAAGCAATAAACCCAATAAAAATTCGCTGAAAAGAGGATCTTTTAGTCGTTGAATATAAAATTCGCTTAAAATTTTCCCTCCACAGTATTCATTACCCACTCATTCACAAAGTATATTTCCCGCCAAATTTGATGTCACTCTACTAGAAATGCGTCAACTGTACTCATTTGCATCTGTGAATACCCGTAACAATTGGGTGAAATAAAACAATGGCTCCTCCTCCGCCTACTTCCGGATCCAATCGAAAGCCCTTGGAATACTACATCAATGCTACACACTGCGAATGTCCAAAACCATTACCGGTGGAAGTACAAACCTCTTGGACCCAGAATCATCCTGGTAGAAGATTCAAGGCCTGTCCAATTTATGTAATATTATTATCCATTATACTTATTTTACTTGTTAGGTTGAATATGTGAATTTAACAAAACTTCTTTTTAGGACCAAGAGACCAAATGTAACTTCTATGGGTTCCTAGACCCGGAACTACCAAGTCAGTATTACAAAGATTTGTTTTACAAGGAACATGAGGAAAAGAAACATTTAATGAAGACGGGAAAGCGTTCAGTCTCGGATGAAGTTATTGAGGTTTCAAAGAATGATATCATGAAAATGTTGGATGAGTTGACTTTTATCAAGTCAAGAGTGCAAGTTCATGACAAAGTTGTGTTGGTTTTCAGTTTGATTTTTCTCTTCAGTGTCTGTAGTTTGGTTATGGTAATGTGTTTAACAATAAGTGTTATGTACTACGAGGTTATGGTCTTTTAGCAATAAGATTGGTTGTAGTCGTTTTTCAAATCAAATGGATGTTTGTAAAAACAAACATTTTAGCAATTTACACAAAATGTTTGTTGCAAATCATCGATCACAACACGATATACAAAACAAGTGCTTAAAGAAAGCCTACATGGTCATTAGGAATATACCAAGTTGCACTACACGACATGCATAAGAAGTTGTCTTTTGATGTCCTACACAAACATACAGTTTGTGGTTACATTTGGTTGAACAACAAAAGTCTAAACCCACATACAAGCCATACCCAAAGAGATGAAATGCATCTTTATTCATCACTTGTATGAACAACCACCTTATACTTCCAAAAGTACTCCACCATATGCTCTCGATACGCCAAAGCAACTTGAAGAGGATCATCAACCTTCATGCTTAAGTTGTTACCCAACCTGTGCAAAAAAATACATACCCAAACTCCACAATCGCCGTATGCATTGGCTTGTTTAGGGACATCATCCGCAACTCGAAATGTGATCTTATAATCAGAAACAGATATTGATTTGGCTTGAAGAACTTTACACAACTTTAGATACTGTGGTAGCATTCTCTCAAAAGTGGCCCTCATTTTAAATTCTCTTCTCTCGTCTCAGGTTCTGGCGTACCTAGTGAGTCATAAATAGTTATAACTCCTGTACGAATTTGTAACTCGGCGAGAAACCAAGCAGGCACCGGCACGCTCACGTGAAAGTATACCTAAATGTGAACAAATAAACTTTGTCGTAATTCATAACATTTTGAGCATGTATATCACCCAAGTATCTAGAAGAAAGTATGGTCTTTATATACAAACCTTCTCGACACTAGACCATGGCAATGGATAGCGTTGACCAAAGGGCGTAGTAGGCACGCATAGACCCATCAAGGATAGAAGACGAGAAAAATGGTCCAGCCATAGCCCAATCGGCATTGCCCGGCCTGAACTGCCACATTAGATCAACCCAAAGATCCAGATGCTGCAAATTTTTTATAAAATACATACCGTTAAACTAATTCAAATAAAAATTATTTTTTATGGAAATTAAATATCTGTTAAGTACCTCATCTCCAAGCCATCCTTTTTTATTGCCCCTTCCATACCCCAACAAAGCCAACCAAAATTTTCGATGAACAACGATGTCGCCAAGACCCCAAGGAAAGTTATGCGATGACTTAAATTTTTTTATAAAGATATCCATACATGCTGGTTTAGTAATCTTGTTGATATCGCAACCTTCAGGACGTGACAGATCCTGAAAATTTTTAAAAACCAGATTAATGTATATGTCTTTACGCTGTCTGTTTGTAAAAATAGTTCTGCTATACCTCTACCCATGTTTCCAACTGATTATCTTCACCACATGGGGGATTAATATCTTTTCTCAGTCTTTTGGAACGCCGTTTCGGCAATTGTGGAGTCGTGGGAGGAGGTTCACGTATGGGTCCTGCAAACACTTGCCTACCTGCTTTGACCTTTTTGAGTCAACATCTTCTTTCAAAACAGGAGTACTCTCTTGGGTAACTTTGGCCTTACTCTCTTTGGTAACTTTGGGCTTTCTAGTTTTCTTTATTGTTGGGCCATTATAAGGTGACAGTAGAGCCTTACTTGCATTTCTCTTCCTTTTAGCACGCATGAAAACATCCTATACATAAAAAGTTCATCATTGAAATAACATCGACTTTTGAAGTACATATGGTAACTTTAATAAATAATGTAGTTGTACCTCATAAGTTGTAGTCAAAGGCTTATTGGCTTGTCCTTCAGTTTGTGAAACAACTTGTGTTTTTTCTCGAATTATGAAACATGGCCTTTCTTGCTTTCTCAGCATCAATATCAATTTTGTCTAATACCGCCTTGGTTGAGCTCTCATTTGCAACCACTAACTCACCCCCGCTTACTTTCTCATTAACGTGGCCATCAACATTGTATGCTTCATTATGAATAACCAACTCACGTAATTTCTCGTTAACATTCCCATCACCATCCTTATTCTCTCCAACATGATTCATATGATCATCCCCCATCTCTGCCATTTGTGACACTGCTTCACTTACTTTCTGACCATCATGAGAATCTATAATGTTATTTTGATTACCTTGAACCCCTCTACAGATTTCTCAAAGAACATTTAACACGCCTCACTTATCTTCTCACGATCATGAGAATGTTGATCAAGAGTATTGCAATCAACAATGTCATTTTCATTACTTTGAACGCCCTCTATAGATTTATCATCCACATTTAAAACTACTTCACTTACTTTCTCACGATCATGAGAATGTTGATAAGTAGCATTGCAATCAACAATGTCATTTTCATTACCTTGAACACCCTCTACAGATTTATCATCCACATTTAAAACTACTTCACTTACTTTCTCACGATCATGAGAATCTATAACAAGAGTATTGCAATCAAAATTTATTTTCATTACCTTGAACCGCCCTCCGATTTATCGTCAACATTAAAATCATGAGCATGTATCTCAAGAGCTTGAACCGCCTCTCCGGTTTATCATCACCGATTTATCATCAACGTTAGACACACCTTCACTTACTTTCTCAAGAACATTGGAATCATGAGCATTTATCTCAAGAGCTTGAACCACCTCTTACTTTCTCAAGAACATTGGAATCGGTTTATCATCAACATTTACCACTACCTCACTTGGTGTTTCGCCATCTTCCTTGTTTTCAGCAGCCTTTTGTTCATCTTGCTTCGCCTGTTGATCCTTGTATTTCAAATTTCCATACACAGAGAAATCATCATCAAAGTTTTTGCCCTGTAATTATACAAGAAAAACACAACTATAATAGATGACCAAATGTAGCAAACATCTATAGATAGTGCAGGTGAAATTAATATATACGTACTTCAACAACCGATTGAGAAATTTTTTGATTCAAATTAGGTAAATTCATATGACTGGGATCATCATCTGGAATGTGATCAACTAACGGCAATGGTTCGTCTGGAAGACAAAAATCCTCAAGCTGCGACATAGCTGATGGAAAAGCGGCAGAGTCTATATAAGTAAGCCCAACTTGTTCGTTTTCAACATTAACACAACTCGATTTCTCGCAAGATTGATCAGGTTCTGGGCTTAAGGTCTGTAGTTAACAAAACTGATTTAGGTATGTAACAAAATAACGATAAAATAAAAAAGTACTATTCAAAGGAACGCAACCTTTTTATAATCAGCCGAATGAACATCATGAGAATGAAGATCAAACAAACTAGGACTACCATTCCAGGTTTCATTATGAATTGGACTTGAAGTCTGAATTTCCATGGCATTTTGGCCAAAACAATCCTCATCCGATTTGTCGTGCATATGAGTTGAAGTCTGAAATTTAAAATATACAATCAATTATACTACTAAAGAAACGAGACCTAAATGATTAACAAATATTAAAGGAAATTACCATGGCATCTTTGAAGCCAAATTTTCATCAACACATTGCCTTATTTGCAATTGTTCGTGAATAACCAAAGACGTCTCGTACATAAATATATATAATCCATTAGTTGGTGAAAACCAAAAATATTGCTATCTAAATGATGTTGATTAAAATGAATGTAAAGAGCATGTTCACCTTTGGACGTTGTATCTTTAGAGCTTCCTCAACAACGGCAAGTCTATTTTAATATCATTAAGGACCTCCACATTGGCTCCGGGTTTATCGATCATAAATACAATTGCCTTCAATGCCTCAACCTCGGCATGTATGTCTAGATGATTGGAACTTTGATCTTTATCGCCATCGCACATCTTTATCGCCTAAGGCCACCTCTTTATCAGCTAAGGCCACCTCTTTATCAGTTACCACGACCTCTTTATGAACTGCAACTTCATGTACCTACAAAGCAAGATCGAAACAGAATGTGCATTGGTCAATTGTCAACGTGAATAGTCGCACAAACGACGTAGTTGATACGGATGAAAAATAAATGATACAAAATGTGCAACTTACCTCATTAGTGGGATCATCGGCAGGTAATTGTTTTTCTAGACTATCCAACTCGCTAAAATAAGCATTACTAGGTGCAAACCATGGTTGCAACCTTTCTGCATTTGTTGGAACAAGATCCAATATTGGATTCGAACCCTAGTAAACAAACAATTATAAAGTCAAAAACAAATATAAAGAAGTCGTTAGTTATTTGACAAATACAAACAAATGGAAATGCTTACAGGACCAAAAAGTTTGCTATAATCGCGTTTGGCAAATGTTTTACACTTTGACCAAGAAAGACAACGTGGTATCTTGGTCGGGTCTTTGGTCCACCATGAACTGCTAGTGGGATAACTCTCAAGAATCCATATCTAAAATGAAGGAAAACAATAAAAGCATTGTACAATGAAAAGCAGTATAACAAATTTGTATCCAAAAATAGTAAACAAAAACTGATATGTTCATAAATGTCTACAAATCTAACCTTAAAAGCCAAGAGAAAGCCACAAATATTATATGTTGCAATTTTAGAAGGGTTTTCTTGCGATTTCTCTTTGTAGTGAGCGTTGTAATGCCGGGGTACCACATTGGCTAAATTTTTGTAAAAACGGCTCCACAAGAACTCTCCCCATGGATATGCATTCCATGCCCCAAAATCCTCAACTAATTGCAACAAATGATTGTCAACGATGTACCAAGGTCCACGACCTATGAACACGACCTCGCCGACTATCAATGACATACTCTTACCGCATCCTCATCCGATAACTTTGAAAATTGTGTGTCATTCCCAAACAAATCTAAAAGCTCATTCCCTTTACGCTACCTTTCTTAGAAATTGTTTTTCAGAAAGACACGCAAACCAAAAGGATCATGATCAATTTCTACAGGGGAGGCAAAGGACCGAAACGAAATCCGGTCATCAATAGAAACTCTCCACGACCGAATTTCAATACATTATTCCCAATTTTGTATAAAATGGGGGGACAAGAATCAAGCAGTTTGGGGATATATACCTGGTGTTGTAAAACGAAATTCACCATATGATTGCCTTTACCTTGTTTAGGAATATCTAACCATGGCCCAAAAACAGTTGCTCTAAACAACCTCATTCGATCTGGATTGCTTAACAATTTAGACTTAATATCCGAAAGCAACTTAACTCGGGAACGAACTGCTACCTTAGCATCAAAATATTGGGGAATGTAAGCCATTTGGGAGTTTAATTGACCGACTAATTAGGGGTTGATTTAGGGTTTCGTTAGAGAACGAGTTGATTTCACAATTTTGATTTGTGTTTTTGTAGTAGAGTAGTGTGTGTGTGTGTGGGTAAAATTTAAAAAGGGTAAAATTTTAAAAAGTGTAAAAGTTATGTTAAAAATGTACTAAAAGGTACAAAAAGTATACAGTAAAAAAGTCGCTAATATTATTTCGCTTAAGTCGCTCAGCATTGGGAAGGAGCTAAAAGTATAAAAAAATATTTTAGTAAGTTTGACTTTTTTTACTAAAGGACAAAAATAATTTCGCAAGAATCTTAAAAAAGTCGCTCAGATTCGGTCGTTGTACTATCATAGCTGGTAAAAGTCAGAAACAATAATTGGGTACACAAATTACGAGGGACACTTGTCAAGCTTAGATTAAAAGTAGAAAAGTCGCAAGTCTCAAGGTCTATTTAAGAGATACCCCAACTTTTTTCCTAAAAGTTTTGACACCTTGAGCAAAAGGTGTGTTTGCATAATTAGCGTCGGACCGAACCGAACCGAAACCGACATCCGATAAGACATAGAACCGAAACCGAACCGAAAATGGTCGGTCCGGTTCGGCTCGGTTCGATCGGTTTTGTGCTCAGCCCTACGTAGGAGTGCTAATTTGTGATGTAATTTTTATGTGTATCCACAAAAACACAACTTGATGGACCAAAGTGTAAACACCAATAACTTCCACCACAAGTTATAACATCTCCACAACACCAAGGACCAATCCACACACACCGACATACTCTTCCCTATAAATACCCCACAATATCCCCCACATAAATTCAATCCCAATCTTAACCCTAACCCTAATTTTGAATCGAATCAAAATTTAAGAGAATGAATTCAAAATCAAACATGAATCAATCACATTCAAACGATCGTGATAGCCCTGGGTATGTTTAATTCCATTATTACGTCTAATTACTTTTTTCCCCAATTTTTTTGATTCGATTTTGATAAAGTTTGAATTTTTTGTGTGAATTTGCAGGAAGATATTCATTGGAGGCTTGCCTAAAGAAACTGAATACAGTAAGATTACTTCAAGTTTTTATAATTTTATTGTTGCATCGTATAATTTTACGTGGTTTAAAACTTGGCTTATATATAGGATGGAAGAACGTTGGCGTTTTTTTCGTTTAGTTAGGATCAGTTAGTTAAGTGACGAAAAACGCAAACTCTAGTAACCCATGTGTGTGTTAACCCTTTAAAGTTTGATAATATGATGTTTAGACGTTTAATGTATGCTGCACCGGTAGGCCGTATATATGAAATTGTCAACTTTTAGTAGTATGTATATATGCAACATAGGAGATGTCTTATCTAGCATTGGTTGATTGATATTTACGTGGAGTGTGTTGTGGTGAAATTCTGTGTTTTATTTGCAATCCTTTTTCGCCTACAAAGTTTGCATAGGGAGTAATGCGGTCACTAAGTAGCAATTTTATGGTTCTTAAGCATTCTGGGGACTTATTTGCGTTATTTAGGAACTGTTGTTTATATAGATAACCTAGCATTCTAGCACCATTATATGGTCTCCTCATGCTTGATACTTATTCACAGTTTATGCCTGTCCTCTGGTGAATTTACTGTTTTCTTGTTGCATTATAGTTTGTGCTTTTGTATTCCTACTAACATGGTACGTTTTGTATAAACATCAGATGAATTTAATAGGCACTTTGGGAAGTATGGACACATAACAGATTCTGTGATAATGAAGGACCGTATGACTGGTCAACCTAGGGGATTTGGATTCATAACCTATGCTGATCCTGTTGTTGTGGACAATGTTATCGAGGACACCCATGTCTTCGGTGGGAAGCAGGTAAAAACTAAAAGTAGTTGCTATATGCTGTTACGGCTACTTGGCCTGCGTATCTTTTGCTCATATTATTTTTTGTTTGTTTAGGTTGAGATTAAGAGGACCATTCCGAAAGGGTCTGCTAATTCCGGGTCTGCTAATTCAAAGGATTTCAAAACAAAGAAGATATTTGTCGGGGGTATTCCAACCTCACTTGGTGAAGGTACACCACTGATTTTTTCTTTTGTGATGGTTTTCTTTAAACATATGATATTAATATGATCATTCCAACTTGTTCAGATGAGCTTGCAACTTTCTTTTCGAAGTATGGAAAGGTGGTGGAGCACCAGATTGTACGTGATCATGCGACCAACCGATCTAGGGGATTTGGGTTTGTTGTTTTTGATAGTGTCGAAGTTGTTGATGAATTAGTATCTAAAGGAAATATGATAGATATGGCTGGTAATCAGGTGCGCTTTATTATCCCTTCTTTAGTGAAAACCATCTGTAAACATGAATATTATAGCAACCAAAAAAGCTGTTTTACATCTCAAGTATTTTCTCACATTAGTTATGTTACAGTAATTAACGCATCCAATAAATTGTGCATAATGTATATGATGTAGGCCGAAATTTTACAGGTGTAGGTCTTCTAGGAGTCTAATTGTATAGTGTATTTACAGTTGAATTAGGTTGACTAAGTTACTTTCTTGTAGGTGGAGATCAAAAAAGCAGAACCAAAGAAAGCCTCAAACCCCCCACTTGTTAGCAGGTCTAGGTCACGTTCTTTCCCAGATAAATTTAGCGGATATGATAGCTTCGATGGTAGATATGGCCCTGGTCCCATTAGGGCATCTGGGGTCCCTGGAGTAGCTGATGGTTACCCTGGAATAGTTGATGGTTATAGTGGGTATAATCCCTATAGGGCTCCTGGGGGCCCTGGAATAGCTGGTGGCTATAGTCGGTATGCTCCCAATAGGGGGCCACCTGGAACATCTGGTGGCTATAGCCGGTATGATCCTTATAGGGCACCTGATGGCTCTCGGATTGGGTATTGTCCAAGAGCTGGTTACTATGGTCCGTATGGTGGCGAGGGTAGTGGTATTAGTGGTTATGGAGACTCTGGCGGTTACCCTGGTGAATCTATTCGTGGTGAAGCTAGACGTTTTGGAAGTGGTGATGAGCATGGTCCATATCGCTATGCTCATTTAGGTGCTGGCGGGGGTCGTGATTCTGGTCCAGCTTCTAGTTATGGTGGCTCTTATGGTAGCGGAGGCTATGGTGGCGGTAGTCGCTATCATCCTTATTGAAGGTAGAAAAACTATGGCGTTAAGATCCCGCTTGGCTATAGGAGTTCCAAAAGTTTCATCTAGTTTTGGATCTTTAAATCAAATTAGGCTTCCTCCAACTTTTGCAACTCAAGATGCTATGCAAGAAATCCAGTGGTCGGAGAGTTTTTATTTCATGTTTCCTTAGACAAACTTAATATAGGAACTATGTAGTTATGTTTAGTATTTGGTTATGAGATTTTTTAGAAGTAAGAATCTTATTTTATAGTGTATTTAGTTCATAGCTAAGTTTCAGTTCAGGTGCTCGTTATGATTTCTATGCTAGATCACTTTCATATAGGCACTAGTATTTTAACTCTGGCAGTGTCTAATTTCCTAGTGTGGAACACTAGAAGTTGCCTGCTGGGATGTTTTTACTAGTTGCATAGTCTTTTCAGGTGGATGAGCTTCTATATGAAGCCTTATATATATACACTGCTTTCAGATAACAATTTTCTAGACAGTTGTTTAGGATAAGCTTTTTTAAGTGACAAATTCGTACTATGCTCTAGTAACAGTCTTGTGAATAAGAGACATCTTAATGAATTGGTACTACTATTTAGTATTTACATACGATGCATGTTTGTCATGCTTTGGTAGTGGCAAGATTTGTTCTTTTTTCTTTGTTTGGGCTCCCTTATTGGTTAAGGTTTTATTTTTCCACCCATCTGCTCTGTTTAAGATAAAAACCCCAAATCAACTTAAGTTGGTTGAAGTTGACATCTCTTACTATACCTTTTATAAGTATGGGTGGTAAATGCTTATAATATGGGTGCATAGGGCTGCAAACAAGCCAAGCTTTTAGCAAGCAACTCGAGCTTGACATGATCATGTCGAGCTTTTATCGAGCTCAAGCCCGAGCCCAATAAATCAGCTCGAAACACATAACGAGCTGAGCTTGAGATAGCTTTTATCGAGCTTTTCGAGCCTTAAAGAACATATATACTTTTATTATACATATTTGTATAAACAACCTCAAGGCTAACTTGCAGATTGTTATAATAATTAAATATTTGTAGGACTATTTAAACCCTAGTTATCCCGAATGTTTTGTACAAGTTTTTTGCTCTTGAGTCCATCGCATATTTTTTAGAATTTATTGACGAGTTTGTCTTATCTAATTTAATGTTTATATATAAATTCAAGCTTTTCAAGCTGAGCTCAAGCCTAAATGATTAAAGCTTGTCAAGCTATCAAGCCAAGCTCAAGCCTACCTTATAGTTTTCGAGCCTAGCTCAAGCCCTATCAAGCTCGAGCTCGGCTTGACTCGACTACAGCCCTAAAAATAAATTACTACTGTAAAAAGCCTATGAAAATGAAACTACTTACTTATGTGTTCATTAACGGTAGAGTAATTATTTAGCCTCTTTTGATTCATGTATAACCACACTTGTAAATTGTTATTCACTGAAAGGTATATCATGAAATTTTCCAGCTACAGGATACACAGGTTTCATACTACTGTTGCAATCATAATTTGCAAAATGCAACTTCAACCAAGCTTTTCAGGAAAATTTGTTGAATTCCAAAATATTTATCGACTATTATCCTTATGCATTTGTACATGTTTAATCTGGCATCGTTTCCTTTGGAGGTTGAATTTCTCTTTTTGAAACATGTTTTTAGTGCAGCTTGTCATGGGTCTGAAACCTTGCACTTTTAGTTGATTTTTTTTGTGTTACTATATAATGTTGAGCTCCCAACATGTATATGACTTGGGCCATTTGACTTGTATTATGAGATAAATGGCATTACTTATAATGTTGTATTTTCCGGAATGGAGATCATATATTTCAAAATAATCGAACAACTAATTTTTTTAGTTATTCATCACAAAAAGAATTCGTTGTCAAACAAAAGATCAAGAGCAAAATATATTTCAGCACCCAAGGCTGTGCAAACTTGAATCAGATTTGCTAGATGGAAACCGAATTATTGAACTGGAGAGGTGCTGGAACTGGCTATGTCTCCCATGTGTTTCTAATGTTGGTTGAGTGGCTGTGTATGTTAAAAGCCAAATAATAAAAGTCTGACTGTTTACTATCTGAGTGAACTCAAAGTTCAACAGTAATGACACTACAACGTTTTTAAGTACTGTAATATTTCGCATTCTGGTGTCAGTCGCTTTTACCACTTAGAAGTCGGCCAAAATTTTGATCGCATTTAGTTTTAACGAGTACCACCAAATATCTTGATCACTAGGAGTGTCTTGTGGCCGTGTTTCAGTATTATTGGAGTCATACATATAAAAGTCTTTTCTAGAAACAATCGTAAAATTCTCGCTATCGGATCTTTGAAGCATCTGTTCTTGATGAATGTTCCTTTTTCATTTTGAGTTTTGTTCATTGAATTCGTTGTGTTGGAAGACGACTCTTGTTATTTATTCTCCTCAAACCGTTCATCGCATAAGCACATCTCAAAAGTCATGTTCGATGGTTCAAAGCTAGCCAACTTTTTCGTGATCGACTACTAAAATTGTCAAGTATGTGTGGATGTGTTGCTAATATTCGAACTAGCCGAAAGATGAAGAATAAACTCAATCCCTTAGTCTATGGACTGGTAAAAAGATTAATAATGGAACAAGTTTACATCATATCATTGTTATATGTACTTTAAACCTTTGACTTTGACTCATAAAAGCAGCCAACTTTTTTGTGTGGATCTCATCACATACTTTGTTATTTGTGGGTCATCAAATTTTTTATTTTTGTTGTTGTTCATAGGACATATACATGAAGACAAGAGAAGTTAACAGCTATAATAAAAACACAACATATACCAAATACATATGACAAGTGAACTAAATTTGGTAACATATACCTTCACTCGTATTTTTTATACAAATTCGGTATTTTAAAACACAAGTCATCAAAGTTGTTGACACTAAACAGTTTTATTCATGCCTAGTGATAAGTTTCTAAATACAAATAATTAATGGATATATAAAGTATCTTTGCTCATGACTAGCATGTTACTTTAATTTATATGTTTATCTTTTTATAATAAATTTGCCAGAAAAGATTCTCAGTAAAACTTTTTATGATTTGTTTATCGATTAAGTTAATAATTTACTTGTATATCGTGATGTAATCAAACTTGAAGTATTGGACACATTCTGAGCTAAATTTTAACCACTTGAATAAACTTTAACTTGATAAGGATTCTTGTTTGTTTATTGGAACTCAAATATGTACAATCACATATTTTTAGGCACAGGTGAACTAACCACCAAATTCACCAATTATGGCACATACACTTTTGTAGTTGACATAAATTCAATTCATTTTCATGTGAGTTCAAGAAAATATAAACCATATTCCAACCTAACAATCTTTTCTTTCAAAAGATCATGACACAATGTCGACAACATTTACTAACCTATAAGGTTAAACCTAGCAAAAATCTTCTATATGTGAGAAGATCTATTCGAGCTTAACAAGAAATGTTGCATACATGAATTCAATATGAGCAACTCTAATAATAAGAGCTAGACGTCGGGTAAAGGAACAATTTTGACCATGATCAAGCGTTAAACATCGAACATAAACTTGACGCACTCCTCCATTTCCGGAAGACCTGACTGATCCGTTCACAGAAAAGGTATCGGATCTAGATGACATAAATCCGAGATATGAAATTATGCTCGTAATTCAAAACGTAAGGTATCACCAATTTCCAAGCTTCAAGATACATCTCTTTGTACTAATGTAACAAGGAATTTTCAATTTTATTAAACTTTAAATAACTTGGTTACAGCTAAAATATATTTTATGAAATTCGTCTATGACATAAATCCTGATAGTACGATAACACTATGGCTGACATAATAGATCACGGACACCAAACCGAGAATCCAGACCGAATTGGACCGACCGGTCCAGAGCGAACGTATTTCAGTCCGGTCCTCGGTCCACTCTTTTTCTCGTATTCGGTCATCAGTCCGGTCCGGTCTGGTCTTATGCTAAACCAGTCATTATGCTTTGTTGGACCGGACTAAACCGACGAACCGGACCAGATCTGAACTGAATATTTCGGTTCGGTCCTCGATCCAATATTTTAGGTTAAATCAATTTTCGGTTTAATCCGACTTTGGTCGATCTGATCCGATTTTCGTACCGTGGTAGGCCCTAAATAACCACAAGTTTGACCATCTTTCACTAGGGCTGTAAACGAACCGGACGAACACGACAGATCCTTGTTCATGTTCGTTCATTTAATTTTAACCGGACAAATAAACGAACACGAACGCTTAAACGGACGAAATTTCTTATTCATGTTCGTTTATTAAGAAAATGAGTTATTCATGTTCGTTTATGTTTGTTCATTAAGACACTAAACGAACGCTAAACGATCGAACATAAATGAACATAAACAAACAATCATAAACTTTATTAAATTATGCATCAAATAATGTTTTATAAGTGTCGTTTTGTTTAAACAAACTAATTTAAATATTATACAATTCAAAGATTCGATATACGAACATAAATAAATAAATGAACATAAACAAACGTTAATGAACTCATAATCGGACGTTCACGAACATAAATAAACGGACATGACTTTTGTTCATGTTTGTTCATTTAACTAAACGATCGTAAAATATTATTCATGCTCGCTCATTTAATAAATAAACGAACATAAACGAACTTTTACCGAACTGCTTCACGAAATGTTCACCGAACGTTCGCCTTCGTTTAGGCCTATCTTTCACCCTTTATTACAAAATAACACAAAAACAATACCAAAAATTTAACCTTTTGATCTAGCACAAAGACATGAAAAGAAAAATTACAAGTTGCCATAAAAGCTAAAACCATGATATAATATACAGGTTGGAACCACAAGAACCCCATATGTTTTCCTTTCTTTATTTCATTTTATAAAATAATTTTTTATAAAAATAATAAGATGAAGAAGAACGTGGCAAAGCTTTAACTTTACCCTCGATTCCTCAAATTCTTTCTTTCTCTCTCTCTTCCATTAAACACTTTCTCTCATCCACCACACACACTTCACCTTTTAACTCTGTGTGTGTTTTCTTTTTTTTATATACTTCTTGACTCATCATCAACTTTTCATCTTTATACACCATTTCAGGTTTGTGCTTATTGGGTTCTTGTTGTAATTTGATTTTATGGATGTTAATGCAAGTGGGTCTTTTTTTTCAGCCTTTTTTATGTGTTCTTGACTGGTTTCAAGATTAGGGTTTTGTGAATCTTGATTAGGTTTAAATTTGTGATCTTTGAAAACCCTTTTAGGGTTTGGTTATTTGGGTGTTAATGCAAGTGGGTTTTCATTTTTATGTGTTTTTATTTGGTTTTCTGGGTTCTTGATTGGTTTCAAGATTAGGGTTTTTTGTTCTTGAAAACCCTTTTAGGTTTTGATTTTTATTTTTTGTTCATAATTAGGTCTAAAGTTTTGATCTTTGAAAACCCTTTTGGGATTTGATTATTTTAGTGTTAATGCAAGTGGGTTTTAATTTTTGTGGTTTTGATTTTGGGATTGAAAAAAATACTAAAGATTTGATTTTTTTAAAAGCCCTTTTGAGATATGATTATTTGGGTGTTAATGCAAGTGGGTTTTGATTTTTATGTGTTTTTGGTATATATTTGGGCTTAAAATTATTTTTAAAGTTTTGATCTTTGATAACCCTTTAGATATGTGATTATTTGATTGTTAATGCAACTAAGTTTTGGATTTTATGTGTTTTTTTGCTCATTTTTAAGTAGTGGATCTGTTCTTGGTTTATGTGTACTAGAGCTTTATTTTTTTTTTGATCTTTGTAGAATTTTCAGATGAATATGCAAGTGAGTTTTGCTTTTGATGTGTTATTGGTTGATATTTAGATTAGGGTTTTTGTGGGGATTAATTTGGTAAAGGTTTAATTGGGTCTGTTTTCAAGATCTGTATGCTTTTCATATACCCTTTTGCTTTTTACCTTTTTATTGTGTGTTGGGTCTGTTCTTATCTAGTAATTGACTTTTGATTGTTGTATGAAAAATGTTAATTATGTGGTTTTAGAGACACTACTGAAATCATGCTTGTTATTTTATTTGAGTTGAGCGAATAACCTGAAATCTTGATCTGATATTGTAATTTGGTATTTAAGTTAAGTTATTTCTGTTATTAGTTGTATAATTTATGGTTGCGTATTTTGATTTCCATAGATAGTTTCATGATTTGTTTGTGCTATTGTAACTTTGATTTATTTCTGATAGTGATGTTGTGGAAATCTTATCTGTGATGTATCAGTTTAAGACTACCTGGCTAACTTTGATTTCCATCGATAGTTTCTTGATTTGTTTCTTGATAGTGATTTTTATGTGAAAAATGCAAATTTTGTGTATATTTTGTTAACTAAGTTTTGTGCGCCTGATTTTCTTTTCCATTTGTATGATAAATCACCTATATTTTGATTTCCATTTGTGGTTTCTTGAACTTGTAACTTAAGTATTTTGATTTGCTCAATATACTACATCTTTCTTTCTTTAAAAATTGAGAATAAAGTTGATATTCGATTTACTTGTTTCAGGGTTTGAGATGTTACAACTGAACTGATTGATCTAAGAAACTTGTAGTTTTATAAATGGATTCAAAGTCAAGTACCAAAAGCGTCAGTAGTCAATCAGTGGGAGAAAAGATTACTAATTTAGAACCTGCAACTCCCACAAAGTCTTCAGAAAAAATCAACTTAGAGTCGGAAGATACATTTGATCAAGAAAAAACTTTATCGGGTAAAAAAGAATCTTTTAAAGACAGCTCAGCATCTACCGATGGAATCAGCAGCGGTGCTAAAACTAGTGGAAGTGCAAAAACAACCGAAAAATCCGAACTTGTTGAAAGTGGAAAAAGTAGTATATGTAGGGGAAGCACAAGCACTGATGTTAGTGACGAAAGTAGTTGTAGCAGTTTAAGTAGCAGCATGAGTAAACCCCATAAATCAAATGATTCAAGATGGGAAGCAATTCAAGCCGTTAGATCAAAAGACGGGAATTTGGGTTTGAGTCATTTCCGATTGTTAAAAAGATTGGGTTGTGGTGATATTGGTAGTGTTTATCTTTCTGAACTTAGTGGTACTAAATCTTATTTTGCTATGAAAGTTATGGATAAAGTGTCGTTAGAGAGCCGTAAGAAATTGTTACGGGCTCAGACTGAAAGGGAGATATTGCAATCTCTGGATCATCCGTTTCTTCCGACGTTGTATACTCATTTTGAGACTGATAAGTTCTCGTGTTTGGTTATGGAGTTTTGTCCTGGTGGTGATTTGCATACTTTGAGACAGAGACAACCTGGAAAGCGTTTTACCGAGCAAGCTGTAAAGTATGATCCTTAATCCTTGCTTTTTGTTTGCTCGATCCTTTAAAGTTTATCACCCTGTCCCTTTTGAAGTAATTGGTTTTGAGTGTTTGGGTAAATTACCTATCCCATACCTAACTTTAATCACATAATTATGTTGATTATTGATATTTAAGTCATAACAATCAAAGTCAGAACTCTCATCCAAACATTAAATGTTTAGAGGTGTCAAAACTGGAGGCTCAGATTTAAATGGGCTGTGTCGACCCCAAACTTTTTTTGACTAGTATATCTGTAAATGATTACCGTTTAAAATAAATGAAATAAGTATTACTGCTTAAACCTTAATTTTACATGTTTGATCCGTTTTCTTTTTCTTTTTACTTGTTTGGCCCGTTTTCTGTGATCTAGCATTGTGTGACCCTTTTGCTTATAATGTTACATGTTAGACCCGTTTCCTAGTATTATAAATGTTTTACGTATTATTTGTAATTTCACATGTTTGGCCTGTTATGTGTAATTATACATGTTTTTGACTCATTTTCTGTAATCTTAAAAGTTTGCTCCGTATTCTTATATTTGCCCAGTTTACTTTTTACACAAGTGTTTGGCCCGCTTTCTTATAGTTTACATGTTTGACCCTCTTTCCCTATAGCTCTACATGTTTGACCTGTCTTCTTTTATTGCTACATGTTTGGCCCGTCTTCTGTGGCTGTACATGCCTGGCCGCTTTCTGTATTATAGCACGTTGGGCCCCTTTCTAGATAATTATGCATTATCGACCCGTTTTCTGTATTTTCCACGTCTTAGCTCTAATTTTTAGTATTTTCTGCGTGGCAGGTTCTATGTTGCAGAAATACTTCTTGCTATGGAATACCTCCACATGCTCGGGATCATATATCGTGACCTTAAACCTGAAAACGTTCTGGTCCGTGAAGACGGTCACATTATGCTGTCTGACTTTGACCTTTCTCTTCGATGTTCTGTGAGCCCCACACTCGTTAAATCAGCATCTCTAGACACTGACCCACTTCGAAAAAATTCTGCTTATTGCATTCAGCCAGCATGCATTGAACCCACTTCTTGTATCACACCTTCATGTGTAGTCCCCACATCCTGTTTCTCGCCGCGACTCTTTAAATCAAAATCAAAGTCGAAATCAAAACCTAAGGCTCCTGCAAAATCGGAGATCAGACACCAAGTGACCCCGTTACCTGAGCTCATGGCAGAACCAACTGGAGCCAGGTCGATGTCGTTTGTCGGGACCCACGAGTATTTAGCTCCTGAAATCATTAAAAACGAAGGGCATGGTAGTGCAGTAGATTGGTGGACACTCGGGATATTTTTGTATGAATTGTTGTTTGGTAAGACTCCATTTAAAGGGTCTGGGAACCGGGCCACGTTGATGAACGTGGTGGGTCAGCCTTTGAGGTTTCCTGATTCACCAGTGGTTAGTTTTTCAGCTCGTGATTTGATCAGAGGGTTGTTAGTGAAAGAACCTCAACATCGACTGGCGTATAAAAGGGGTGCTACTGAGATCAAACAACACCCATTTTTTGAAGGTGTTAACTGGGCTTTGATTCGGTGCGCAAGCCCACCGGAAGTCCCAAGGCCTGTCGAGTTTGAGCGGATTCCTGGTCCGATGCCGAATCCCGGTGAGAAAAAGCATGACGCAATCACGGTCCCACCTGAGAAAAAGGGTTCGGATAATTATCTGGAATTTGATTTCTTTTGATGCTATTTTCCATTATTGATTTTCTTTTCTCGCCGAAGCTTATTGTTGTTGGTATAGTAATTGTTTGATGTTAATTCGCCATATGTGAAAGAACACTTGTAATGTCTGTTGTATTGAAAAAGAAGTTATTTTTGTGCGTACGACGAAATGTGTTTTACGACATGTTTTTTGAACTAAATGAAAGGTTTTTTTTACTTCTTCCGTTATCGCCTCTCTACTAATGAACATTTTTCGACTATTGTTTGTATCAATTTTTGATAAGCCATAAGTATATGGGCTAAAAAGATGTGTTTGAACAATGACACTGGTTACAGTTTTTATCAAACCAAAATGTTTTATCTTCATTTGTTTAGTATTTGTGCCAAAATGTTTTACATACAATGTATATGAAATTGTTTTTACTGGTTTAAGGTGGCATTGGGTAGATTTGATTTTGAGATTGGTGTAGTTTGTAGATTTTGAGGTATACATAGGAAATGATGTTTGTAAGTACTGCTTTGGCTAAAATGATGCACTTGATTTTTATGAAAAGGTGCAAGAATTATTGTCTTTATTTGTCCAACATGTTGGCCTTTGAGATCTAACTATTATCAAGTACTTTATAATTTATGTAGGTTTAATTAATATTTTTAAACATTATTTGTGTTGGGATATTATCATAAGTTGTATCATGTCATTTGGTAAGATTAAGATGAGAAATATATAGATACAGTAATTATTTTTTCAAAATGGTATCTAAATCTGAGATATGAAATATAAAACTAAGTTTACAGTTCAAAAGATCGGAACCTAGAGTTATCGCAAAAGACAAAAAAAGGCGAAGTTTATAGGTTCAAATCTTGTAGTTGTGTCTTTTTAGTCGTATTATTACATTATTTATCTCTCTCATGTTGGTAGTGAACTGAACGGTGAGTTGTTTCAAAACTCTCAAGAATTAATGGAGAATCGGTTACAATTCGACATAAATAATCACATATGTTACATTCAGAAATGATAACCTACAAATATGATCCATTACATCAAGTCATCAACATTATTTGACTTCACAAGCCTTGGACATAGTCCATACTCCAGAAACAATTTACGCGGCTTGAAGTTGTGAATGGAGCCCTCGATGGCCATAGCTGCGTTAACAGGAGTAGTTGGTCACATAGGCTTGTGCTTTTGGTGTCGTCGTTTTCGTAATTTCATAACTCGACTTATTGATTGCTTGCGTCATCCACATCCTCCACCTCAACGAGCAGTTTCTGTTGCAAATATCTTGGAAGATATTCAAGAACGATCCCATTCTTGATTTCGTGGTCACATTTAATCTATTTCTATACATGTTCCTTCATGTTCGCAGATCATCTATTTGTCGTGGTGGTTTCAAGTTGTATGCGCTATCGTTAAGATTCAATAAAATGATATATCGTTAGGCTTTTATTTTATTTTATTTTATTTTAAATTATTATCGTTATCGATTATGCATAAGTATAGACACAACGAAACTCGACTCGACTTATCACAACCTTCATTTAAAAGCTATGTATTTTCTTTTTCTTGGTATTTTTGTATCCAACAATGTAACATGCATTTAGGAAGCTATTGAATTAGTTGTTTTAAAGCTCGTGGTCACACTCCAGGTTGGCATTAACTATAAATCATGTTTGACAAAAGAAAAATCTCGGAATGATGCTTTAATTTGTGTGGATAATAATAATATTTGAAAAACCTAGAAATAAAGAAGAACACTCGTTTCAATTTAATGAAAAGAAATGAAAATATGAAAAGTGTCACAACCTTCATTTAAGCTTTTGTATTATGGACATATTTTATCGAAATGTTGTGAAAACCTACAAATGTGGTTAGGTGTTGCCTAGCATCGGATCAAAACTAAATCGAACCAGTCAAAATTTAACCGAAACGAACTGAATCGAACCTAAACCGATTTGTGAAAGACATGAACCGAGAACCGAACCGAAATGACTTGGTTCGGTTCAGTTTTGTGTCGGCCCATTCGGTTGGTTTGTATGGTTTAGTAGTGTTTTCTCGGTTTTGGCTCGAACCGAAACCAAGTTTTTTAGATATGTAGAACCGAAAACCAAACCGAATATGGTCGGTTCGGTTTCGATTAGACCGGTTCGGCTTGATTTTCCGCATCAATTCGATTTTTGATTTTTTCTGCCACATCATCATATACTCTATCACTTTACTCACAATAATTAAAAAGGGGAAAATTATAATTTTACTCGGCCTCACGATCACGTCACGATCACGACTAAGGCTGTTTTGCTTGGCTTCACTAGAAGCTGCAGTGGCGAACACTTACGAGTCATGACGCCGAGCCACAACTGCACTGTTGTGTATGGTCTAAATGACATATAACTGGATACACACCCGTATGATTTTTAGTTTGTGGACACAAGTTGAATGTTAGTTAAACTTCCATACATATACAACTTTTTTTTCCCGAAAGTAACATCCATACACAAAGAAAATGATAGCCACGTAGCCCATTAGTTGCCAAATAGCCACAGGCCCAATCGAGTCAGCGACAAAAGAAACAAATATAGACCCACCAAAGTAAACGGGTCAAACTTTGTTAGAATAAATAATCATTTTTTTAACCTTTTCAATAAAAACAAGTCAATTTTGATGTAATGATTAATCGTTTTCAACATATTATGTTTTGCCCAAATACTCACAAATTGCATTTTCAAAAAGAAGAAAATGTGTTTCTTTATGTTATAATGATATTTTTTCTCAAATGTTATGTTGTTAAAGCTTTTTGCTAGACTAGTTTATGATTGTGACATAGTATTGTCTTCATAGTACGCGAAAGGAAGATTGTACTTCTTACCCGTACCTACCCGATAAGTCGTCATGTTCTCATGTGTGATTACTTATTTGTTTCTCGTGGATTATTGCCTGTAGCCAAAGGCATTCACAAAATATCACCTATTTAACTTTATGTGTCAAATCATATTAAGCAAATAATCAAATAATAGTAGACAATCCCAAACATCCTCAAAGCTATCAAATAACACAAATGGTTAAACACTTGCACAAATTTATAACTATTTGGTCATGTCACATCGGCTGTGTTTGGCGAAGGGCTTGTGAGGGGGCTTATGGGGATTGGGCTTTTAAAATAAGTCTCGTTTGTCATGCGAGCTTATAAAATCGTAAGCCCTTAAAGAACTTAAAACTTTAAATTTCATAAAAGGGGTAAAAACTTTAGTTGAGAACTTTTGAACGATAAATTCTTATTTACCCACAAAATATCTAACATATACAAAACTCATTTAATTATGTTCTTTTAGTAATTTTGTAATAATAAGCTTAAGCTTAAGCCCATTTATGAAACAAATTTACAAAAATACAAATTTCAACTTCTAACATAATAAAAGCATTAATTCGACAAACATACCCATCATAACACAAATTCAAACACTACTCTAGCACACTTGTATTTTAACTTTGTATGTTAGAATGCATTTAGTAGCTTTTCAATTGTAATATTTTCCCTCTCGTCTTGTATCATTGTTGTAACTATAATTCAGTTAACACATCAATCCATAACAATCCTTTAACAAATTTGACTCACATTCCGTCATTGTTTGTCCTGTTTGTTAATCTTGTGCTTATTCGAATTCATTGTTCCAATAAGTACTCATATCAAGTGGTATCAGAGCTCTTTCTTGGCTCTTGATTTTCAGTTTTGATCATCTTCTCCGGTCAATTTTCGGCAAGATTAAGTTACTTTTCCAATGAGATCGCCCACCACCGATCTCCACCGTTCTTTACATAAGATTAGTGTCAAATATTTGCACGATCACAAGACTAGACCATAAGTGGTTAAATCCTATAGTGTTGAACAAGGCGATCCGTCGCATTTGATTTGAGTGATCAAAAACGACATTGGTAGTCATTATTCCATAAGTTGATGTGTAATAATTGATACCAATTACAATGGTGGGAACAAAAGTAATGCAATGATTGTTGTTCCAAATTTGGATTCTTTACAAGAAGCAGTCAATGAATTGAAGAATGCAATACTTGATATTAAAGATGGAATGAATGGTTTCTTGGTTAATCAGAATGCTATTAATCAAGAAATCAATCGGTTAAAGAATGGAGAAGGAACCAATACTGGGAATAGTCAGCATACTAATGGTGGTGGTAGTCAAAATCATGGTAATGGTAGAGGGTATGGGAGACTCTCTAAGATTGAATTTCCTAAGTTCAATGGGACAGATGTTAATGGATGGGTGTTTAGATGTAAGCAGTTCTTTAAGATTGATGGAGTAGATGATAGAGATAAAATTGAATTGGTGTCTATGCATGTGTATGATAAAGCACTGGTGTGGCATCAACAATTCTGTGCAAGATTTGGTGAAGATTGTCCATGGCAAGTGTATGAAAGGGAAGTTTTAAGGTGATTTGGGTAACTTTTTGATGATCCCATTATGGAACTCAAGCGGTTAAAGCAAGATGGTTCAGTGAAAGAGTATCAAGAAAGGTTTGAGGAGTTGTTGAATAGGGTGGAATTGAGTGAGAAGCATGCTATTAGTCTGTTTTGGGAGGATTGAGAAAAGAGATCAGTGTACAGATAAGAATGTTCACATTGGAGTCTCTAACTGATGTGTTTTACATGGCCAAAATGCAAGAACAGGCCCTAGTGGCTTTGAAATCAAGGTATACTCCTTTATTACCTACTCCTGTAAGGTCTACTTCCAACACTTTTGGACAAAACCATGGCAATATGAATACTAGATCTAATCCTGTGTTAGCTTTACCTAGTACTAAAACAGTTAAGACAAATGTTGGTTTTAATCAAAAGAAGAGGCTAACTCAGAAAGAGTATGAAGATAAAAGAGCTAACAATTTATGTTTCTATTGTGACCAAAAGTATGCCCCTGGTCACAAATGTAGTGGACAAATGTATTCTTTGGTAGTATTGGCTTATGAGGAAGAGAATGAGGTATGTGATAGTGATAAGGAGTGTGTAGAAGAAAAAGAATTTGAAGAATTAGGAGAAAGACCACAAATCTCATTAAATGAAATGCATGGGGTGCAAACTTATAAGACTATGAGGGTTAAAGGAAATATGGGTAAACATGTTATTCACATTTTGGTTGATTGTGGATCCACTCACAGTTTTTTAGACATATCAGTTGCCAAAAATTTGAGGTGTAGAATCATGAAGACATGCCCCTTAGCTGTAACTGTGGGGGATGGATATAACATAGCCAGTACTAGTGTGTGTAAGCAGTTTAAATGGTTGTTACAAGGGATGTAATTTTGTTCTGATGTAATGCTCTTACCATTGGGAGGTTGTGAAATGGTGTTGGGTATTCAGTGGTTATCCACACTTGGAAATATAATGTGTAATTTCAAGGATTTAAGGATGGATTTTGTGTACAATAACAAGAAGGTGGTCTTAAGAGGAACCCTAATCTACCCTTAGTGGATGCCTAACAACAAATTGGGAAACAAGGTAACTCAACTCAATTTAGTTCTATGCGCTTATGTGTATACCCTTGTGTAGAAGTGAGATTAATGAGCTTGGAAGGTCTACAAAATGAAGTACAACCTAAGTTGCAAGGTCTTCTAGAAGAGTTTGCGGATGTGTTTGATGTACCAAGAGAGTTACCACGTCACGCACCTTGTAACCATAAAATTCCCTTGGTAGAAAGCACAAATCCAGGTTAATGTTAGACCCTATAGACACCCTCCTACCGAGAAGGATGCTATTGAAAAAATGGTGCAAGAGTTGTTGGACAATGGGGTAATCAGACCAAGCAATAGCCCTTTTGCTTCTCCAATAGTCATGGTCAAGAAGAAGGACAACACATGGAGAATGTGTGTGGATTACAGACAGTTAAACAAATACACTATTAAAGACAAATTTCCCATACCTATCATTGAGGAACTAATAGATGAACTCCATGGCTCACAGATCTTTACTAAACTGGATCTAAGATCAGGGTACCACCAAATAAGAATGACTGAAGATGATGTTGTTAAATCTGCTTTTAAGACTCACAATGGTCATTATGAATTCCTAGTAATGCCATTTGGCCTTACAAATGCACCCTAAACCTTTCAATATTTGATGAATGAAGTGTTCAAGGCATTTCTTTGGAAATTTACCTTGGTTTTATTTGATGACATAGTGGTCTATAGTAAGAATTTGGAGGAGCATATGATTCACTTGAGGTCTGTTTTGGAAGTAATGAGGAAACATCAGTTATATGCCAAAATGAGTAAGTGTGTATTTGGGACAAAGCAAGTTCAGTATTTGGGACATGTGATCTCAAACAAGGGAGTGTCTACTGATCCAAATAAGATCAAAGCTATGAAAGATTGGCCTGTGCCCACTAATGTGAAACAATTGAGAGGATTTTTGGGCCTTACTGGTAATATAGGAGATTCATTAAAAACTATGCAAGTATTAGCAGACCTTTAACCTTACTCCTTAAAAAAGAATGGGTTTAAATGGAATGCAGAAGCTCAGTCATCTTTTAAACAATTGAAACATTCAATGATGATCGCTCTATGTTGGCTCTACCGATTTTGAACAAGAATTCACGGTGAAACAGATGCATCGGTGTAGGAATTGGGCGATGTTAATCCAAGGTGGTCATCCCATAGCCTATCTCGGCAAAACATTGTCAACAAAACATCATCGATGTCAACCTATGAAAAGGAGTTTTAGTCATCATGTTGGCTTTGGAAAGATGGAGAGGTTATTTGTTAGACAGGCATTTCAAAATCAAGACTAACCACTTTAACCTCAAATATTTGTTGGATCAAAGAATTTCCACTCCTGCTCAAATGAAGCGGATACCAAAGCTTATGGGTTTTGACTATGAAATTTCTTTTAAAAAAGGAGTAGAGAATGTCTCAGGTGATGCTTTATCCAGGATATAGAATGAAGCTCAATTATTCACCCTCCTTACAAGTTCACCCATTGTACATGAATTACTGCAAAGAATTGAAGCTACTTGGGAAGAAGATGGTGAACTTAAAGAAATAGTGGCAAAGATTAAGCAAGGTGAAAGTGTGAGTAATTCCTATGTGTGGACCAATCAACAATTAAGGAGGAAAGAGAAATTGGTGGTGGGGAAAAATACAGTTTTCAGAACTAAATTGCTTACTTACTTTCATGAAGGACCAGTTGGGGACATGTTGGTATTCAAGCTACTATGTAAAAGATGTGCTCATTGTTCTATTGGAAGAAAATGAGAAGGAAGTCAAACAGTTTGTAAGAGAGTGTAATGTATGCCAAAGCAGTAAACCTGATTTGTCCACTTACCCAGGGTTGTTGCAGCCTTTGCCAATTCCAAATACTGTATGGTCAAGCATATCTATGGATGTCTCAAGGTAAAAGTGTCATCATGGTCATTGTGGATAGGTTTAGCAAGTACAGTCACTTTATTGCTCTTGCTCACCCTTTCACTGCATCACAAATAGCTCAAGTATTCCTTGAAAACATCTATAAATTGCATGGTTTTCCTGAAAGCATAGTGTCTAATAGAGACAAGGTGTTTATCAGTGTATTTTGGAAGGAATTGTTCAAGCTACTTCATGTGAAGCTACTCATGTCCACTGCATACCATCCTCAAACTGATGGTCAAACAGAGGTTGTGAATAGAAGTTTGGAGTGTTATCTTAGATGTATATTTGGTGACAAACCAAAGGAGTGGTCTAAATGGTTATCCTTGGCAGAATGGTGGTACAACACCAATTATCACTCAATCTTGAACACTACTCCCTATGAAGTTCTATATGGTTAAGTACCTCCAATTCTTATTCCCTACATCGGTGGTGAGATCGAGTTGAAGCGATGGATAAAACATTGTGCGCAAGGGAAGAGGTGATCCAAGTACTCAAGTTTCATCTTAAAAGAACTCGGGAAAGAATGAAGAATCAAGCGGATAAACACATAAGCGAAGGGAATTCTCAATAGGAGATTAGGTCTACTTAAAGTTGCGACCCACGCACAAGTTTCAATGAGGCAAAAAAATTGATAAGCTTAGTCCCAAGTATTATGGACCCTTTAAGATTCAAGCAAAATTGGAGAAGTGGCTTACAAGTTAGTGTTACCAACTACTGCACGGATACATGATATCTTCCATGTCTCACAACTCAAGAAAAGTAGAGGTCAAAATTTACAAGTTGGGACCTTGCCACAATGTGATAACCATGGATTAATTCAAGTTGCACCAGTGGCAATATTGGAAAGAAGAATTGGAAAGGTGAGAAATGTTGCAATTGTGTTTGTTTTAGTGCAATGGACGAATGGAACAACTGAATATGCTACATGGGAACCAATTAAAGATTTGTAGAGGCGTTTTCCAGATTTCAATGTTCTGGTATAATCTTGGGACAAGATTCTTTTAAGGAGATGGATTGATAGGGGTTGATATCATAAAGTCAAATAAAGTCAACAAATCCACATGTTTTACACACGTGAGGTGCACATGGGAAAGTCTTTAAAGACTTTCCGCTTAAACTCATTGTTTAAAACTCAAATTCTTTCATTTCACGTTAGCTTTTCAATTGTAATCTTTTCCTCTCATCTTGTATCATTGTTGTAATCGTAATTCGATTAACACATCAATACATAACAATCCTTTAACAAATTCGATTCACATTACATCATTGTTTGTCTGTTTGTTAATCTTGTGCTTATTCAATTCATTGTTCCAATAAGTACTCATATCCTAAAACGAATTAAAGGGTGTTTTGTTTGTTTGTGTTGTGTAAAAATCGGTCACAATTTTGACCGATTAAGGGATTGGGTCCTTGCTCGACCGACTGTTACCGAATTGCCACATTGGTGATGACCGATGGTGACCTTTGGTCGACTGACCCTCTCGACCTCCCACTGTGTTTAGCCTTACTGTTTGCATAAGACATCGTGTTCTTATGCATGATTGTTTATTTCCATCTAGTCGGTCATTGCATTTACCCTAACACATTCACAAATAGTCATATAAGCAAAATCTAACTACTTCTAAATTAGTTTATATTGAAATTATATTGAAAAAGCTTCCACTGTTTGCTGATCAATCATACACAAATTCGTGGTTTACTTTTGAACACATGATACAAAAACCATTTGATCAGTCCTAAATCAAACTGATGAACAAACATTTGATCAGCCCTAAATCTTTCCAAAAACCCATTTCAATGACTCTTTCCAAAAACCCATTTCAAGTTCTTAATTTCCATTCATAATCTCAAGTACCCAAAATTAACAAACCCCATTTGTTGCTTATCATCAATTCTGAAAAAAAAAAAACCAATTGGTGGTGTGAGCTACTTTTCTGGGGCAAATGGTGGTGCACGCCAACTGTTTGTTGAAATGCCACCTATTGTTTTAGGTAAATTTTTCCTTTTTCACGGTTTCATCTCGAGGTGTGGTTCTTTTTATTCAGTTTTTATGGCTTCTTCATCCTCGGATGGGGCATGGCCATGTCCATTTCGTAATTTTCATTGTTGCCCAGATGGGGAAGTGGGAGTAAAGGACTCTCGGTTGATTTCTCATATCAAAGATTGCATCTTCCCTTAGCCGAGCGTAGTGATGTGTTGCGAGAGGCTTTATCTACGGATCATGGGTTGTACATGGCTATGGAGGAAACATTGAAGGTTTTGGTCAATGGATGTGTGGAAGTGTATGAAATTACATGCAACTAGTCGGGCATGTCATCACCACACGGCCGATTCGGTTTATCGATAGAGTTAGTGGGCACATTATCTGGATTGTGAAACCTTCTATCATAGGGCCTAAGACCAATGATCATGAGCCGTTTATATTGGATGTTGCACTCCTTGATTGTGTTTTCAAAGCACCTATCGTTACTGTCAAAAGCATTCCGCATGGTTGTCGATGGCTTTCACGGCGTTGAAAACAACTCTATCTGAAGTAGTCGCTCAACCGGATCTATTGGGCGTGGGTTAAGTTGTTACTTCTTCCTCGTTGCACTTTGCAAGTGTTTAAACCACAAATAGACAAGAAAGCGATCCGGGAATCGGAAGGCCGTGCAAAATCGTTCAATCTTGAGCTCGCTAGCCACATGGGGAAAGAGGATGGTGTTGCCATTGTAGTTAAAATATATTAGATGGATCGGGTCCGGTGCCTCTTAACCAAGGAAGCGTTGATACCAAAAGGAGAAAATCTTGGTAACACCAACATCGGGCGTGCCTTGAAAGGTTCTTGATGGTCACTACGGCGGCGGTGAAGGTGTTATGCTCATCGGGGTTGCTCCGCATAATGGTGATCTTGTGATGGCTTTGGAGGCCAAACATCCGCACAAACCACCTCCGTCGTGCCGAGCACTTTGTATCTTGAGCACCGCCTTGTTGTGGAGGTTGATAACGTCATTGGTTGTATTAAATCCTTCCCAAAGGGACTTCTTGTGGGAGGGGCGGCTTGCGGTCACAACACATTTGGATGCTTTATGTGGTGATGGGTGCTGCATTGTTGCGGTGGTTTATTATGTGCTATCACCTGCGGTGGTTAATTTATGGTTAGAGGGAGATGTCCGTCGGCTCTTGCGGAGTTTGTTGCGTCAGCTCCTATTACACCGCTCTTGAAACCCGACAACGGGATCCGACCTATTGCAGTGGGTACTATATGGAGGCGGTTGGTTTCCAAGGTGGCTATGAAAGGTGTTGGCAAAGAAATGACCAAGTACTTTAATGATTTTCAGTTTGGGGTCGGTGTGTCGAGTGGAGCAGAGGCCATATTACATAGCGTTAACAGGTTGTTAAGTGATCGTCACACTGATGGGTCTCTTGCGATGCTTACAGTGGATTTCTCGAACGCTTTTAACTTGGTGGATAGATCAGCTTTACTTCATGAAGTCAGGATGAGGTGCCCTTCTATATCTTTATGGGTAGAATTTCTATATAGGCAGCCAGCCAGATTGTATCTTGGAGATAATCATATATGGTCCACCACTGGGGTTCAGCAAGGTGACCCGTTAGGACCACTTCTTTTCGCTCTTGTGTTGCATCCCTCGTGCACCAAATCGAAACAATTGCAAGCTTCTTCTTCATGCGTGGTATCTTGATGATGGGACGGTCATTGGTGACACCGAGGTGGCTGGGGCTCGGACATCATTAGGCGGCGGGTCCAGACTTTGGGTCTTGAATTGAATATCGGAAAACCAAGCTTTTTGGCCTTCTTGTGATGGTAGGAAGCTTCGTGAGGTTTATTCCCAAACGACATCGGTAGGCCATCGTTGGGGTGAAGCTTCTTGGAGGGGCGATTAGTAGGGATCTTGGTTTTATTAGCGGGTTGGTAAAGAAGAGGCTTTAGTGCTATTGATATGATCGTCTTCTTCCCGACTAGGAGACCCGCAGTGAGCTTCTCTTGCTTCGATCTTGCATGGGTATTGCTAAAAGTTTTTGGCTTGAGGACGTGTCAACCCGTATATGCGGAGGAGGCTGCTGCTTTTTGACAAAGGATTGCGAGGCGATTGAGGATATGGTGGTTTGTGGAGGTCCTTTTTGGGGATCTCCGGTGGCGACTTCTTCTTTACCTATTAGGTTTGGTGGTTTGGGGCTATATTCGGTAGAGGCTTCATCTTATGCCTTTGTGGCCTCGAGGGCCCAATCTTGGGTGCTTCAGGACCACATTTTACGCAGCAGTGGTGTATGCGACATGGATTATGATTATGATCGTGCTTTGACTTGTCTTCGTGATATGATTCCAAGTTTTGACTTTGGCGATTTCACTAAAAAGGACACCGCCCCCACTAAAGCCCAACACACATTGGCGAGTGCCCTTTTTAGCAAGATTGTCCAGGACATGGAAGTTCACTTCGAGATGACCGTTAGACAAAAAGCTGTTTTTGAGTGTCTGCGTGCACCATATGCTCAAGAATTTCTCCTTGCCATTCCTATAGATGGTCTCGGTCAACATATGTCGCCGATTGAGTATCGCACTATCCTTAAATATCGCCTAATGATCCCAATTTTTCCGGGTGATGAAAGTTGTCCGGTTTGTCACAAAGCTTGTTTGGACTCATTCGGAGAGCATGCGCTTCATTGTAAAGAGCTTCCGGGTTCAAATACCGACACGATTTGGTTAGGGATGTTCTTTTGACATATTCAAATTTGCCGATTTCGATTAAGAAAAGAAGCACTGTGAATTTCTTGATTGACCCGATGGAAGGAAGATCGACACTTGACCGGTGATATTTTGGTCTTTGAATGGATAGTGGGAAACATGCTTGTGTAGATCTAACGGGGTTTCTCCACTTGTGGGATTGGGGAATCATGCTTTTACGGTCGTCGGTGCCTTGAAAGCCGTGCAAAGTAACCAAACACGAGAAAGCGTGCCTTGATAACCAACACGCGTTTATACCTTTTGCATTTGATACATTTGGCTTCCTTGCATGAGGCGTGGAGTGCTAAAAAGAGTCCAACGGGTTAGGCATGGCAATATTACGACCCCAGGTCTCGAATGTAGTTTTAAAAGACTAAGTTTTGCTATTCAAAAGGGCTAGCGGCTAGCGAATTGTTGCCCGCTTATCTCATCGTTTAGTGTAATATTCATTAGTTTATATGATATGTGCCATGATTAACAACAAAGTCGTCTTATGAGATTTTGAGGCCTAAAGCAAAAATATTAAATGAGTCATTTTGAAGAAAATTTTTTATTGTTAATTTAAATAATTTAATGAAATTGTCAATAATCATTTGTGTCACAAATTTCGATATACGAAATTTGCGATGATAGTTTTACTATATACTCATTGTTTTAGCTAAGTTTTTTTCAACTCGAATATCCGAAATTTTAAATGACATTTTTATATGTCTGAATATCCAAATATCTATATATATGAAAACTTGCATATGAGTTCCAAAAGTGTCAAATTCATAAATCCAACTTTTTAATAAATTTCGATCAAATTTTCGGATAACCGAATATGGATAGCTTTTGAACACTCATAATCTACATCAAGAAAACTTAGAAAGCCGGAATTTTATTTAATATGAAGCTTAAAACTTGATATAAAAAAATGAAATTTAAAAATTTGAAGCTTTAAATTATCTATAGCGATAATTTTCGTAACTTTATCCTTGAGACACCCCTGATTAACAAGGAAATTTAGTGCCTTTCTAAAAAACAAACTTTAGTAAACGATCTCAAAGTCTCAAAGTCCTCATAATCATTAAAGAACTATATAATTGGTCAATAATTACACAAATGACAATTTTGTCACGACATACACAAATTCAAACCATAACTAATGCATTTGACTAAATTGACTATTATAATATTTAAAAGTTCTATTAATTAACTAGATAACCCCATAGCCACCTTCTCATATATTATATACATGCTCATACAACATTGTATGATGAAAGCCAGATAGAAACACCTATACATTTTAGAAAAGAATCAAATGGACGACGAAAACAGTCGACTATTCGAGACAGAAACACGAAAAGGTGGTAAAAAACACAAAGTATTTGCAGCAACGGTTTTGGTGTGTATTTTATGGATATGGGTTTATAGAGCAACCCAATTGTCACCGTTAAAAGCAACAACATCTGCTGCTTTTAACGGTGGCAGGACGTGGTATTGGGTTGGGATGTTCGTGTCGGAAATATTGTTGGGTCTATATTGGATGCTAACTCAATCGGTTCGATGGAATCCAACTTACCGGAGAACCTTTAAACAACGACTTGCTCAAAGGTTTGAGTTCTACTCTATTATTTGTATACACTATTTCAAATAATGTTTTCTTACCCTATAAAGTGATATTAACGTGTAATATATTAGGGTTATGCAAGTATTATGTACGCAAATTTATGATAGTAGATAAGTTGTCGTCATGTACACAATTTTTTATTGTGCTTCGTGTTTTCAAGCTATAAGAAAAAGAAAAGAAAATAAGAAGTTGTTTGGTCATTGAGTTATAAAGAAAAGTTTCTAATTATATACTTCATGCTATAAAAGCACGGATTTAAAAGGCTCCATGAAGAGCATGGCGTGAGAACTTGTCGTCGTCACGCCACGCCACCACGCCTCCTTGTAATACGTGTTTTTAGAACTCGATATTCATGAGTTATAATATAAATATATAAATATTTTCATCTTTTGACGTCTTATGTCACGCCTATAAACGCAAAAGTTTCGCTGGCCATGAAGTGAGGAACGATCGTCTTACGCGTCTGCGCCACGCTATTCTGACAACTCATAAAAGTTTGGTCATTGATTTGCACTTTCTAAAAATGGAAATAACCACGATCGTTTCTGTTTTATAACATTTGTACCCCAAAAAAAAAAAAAAAAAAAATTTGAATTCAAAATTAACCTTCTTTCTTTTTTTTTTTTTTTAAAGATTTGCACATGCCAGCCATGGACAGCCGAATGATTTTGGATAGAGATTTTATCCAAATGTGTTTATTTTCAACAAAAGATAACATATTATATCACAACATGTTATTAACTATTATTCCTTGAGAAATAATTGAGGTTTTACTTAGAATTTTTCAAAGTCAAAAAGTTCAGTATCAAAAGTCAGACCAGTATAGTAAGTTTGGTACATGTCCTAAACATGTTTGACCTAACCATTCACGGTGATCTAGTGTCAAAAGGGTTTGTAATGATCACTTTAAAATTTATGAGGTTTCAAGTTCAATTTCTGTTAGGTGCAAACAACACTGAAGTGGTCTTGCCAACCTCTTGAAAAGGGAGGGTTTACCCGGTTTAAGTCTGTGTGGCGGTGAGTTCAAACCATGCAGATTAGTCGGACAAAAGATCGGAAACTATGGTTTAACAAAAAAAATAAAAAAAAAATAAAAATGTTTGACCTTAAACTGGTCTGTAAATTAACTCGACATAGTATACACATTTACATGGTCAGACTGAGCGATTTCTAAGGGTGCGTTTAGTTGTTAGAAAATGAGAAGTTTTTTAGAAAAGTTTTTTAGGAAACACAAAGAAAACAAAATTCAAAATGAGTATTTTCATAGCTATGATACTTGAATTTAGAGTTCCCCAGTTTTCAAAAGTTCCCTAGAGAATGCTAGAAGAGTTACTCTTTTCTCAAAAAAACTAGAGAAAAAAAATTAAAAAAACTTTTCTGTAACTAAATGCACCCTAAGATTGTCTGTGAATCACTGAATCACATGGATTTTTGTATTTGAGTTGTAAATCTTTGCTACTTTTTAACAAAATGAACATGATAAGTTTTAATCTGGATCCGTCTCGACACATTTAGACTATTAACTTATAAAGATTATCTACTTACGTAAATAATGTAGTATCATTTTAACAAATATCATGTTTTAGATCGTACATAACTTATGGTGCAATTTAACTGTTAGGTACGAAAACAAGTTACCGTGCGTGGACATATTTGTGTGCACGGCTGACCCAGTGATCGAGCCACCAATATTGGTGATTAGTACTGTTTTATCGGTTATGGCTTATGACTACCCGCCTAACAAGCTCGCCGTCTATCTATCTGACGATGGTGGGTCTGAGCTTACTTTCTACGCTCTCACTCAAGCTGCGGTCTTCTCCAAACACTGGTTGCCATATTGTCGTAAGTACAAGGTGGAGCCATTGTCACCAGCTGCATATTTCAAATCAGTTTCTCGCCCTTCAAGCACGAAACATGATCAAGATTATGTTGTTGTTAAGGTAATCATGTTAACTTTTTATAAGTTGTTTTTCGCAAATTTTTTGTGAGTACACAAAAAATTAGGGACTACACCATGAAAAAATATAAGTCAAGGGACTAAATCATTTTTTCCTTGGGTTGCAGAACTTGTTTGAAGAAATGAAGAATCGAGTCGAGAATGTGACAAAGATTGGAAGAGTTCCTGAAGAATTACGTGTAGAACACAAAGGATTTATGGAATGGGATGCATTCACATCTCCAAGGGATCATGATGCCATCGTTCAAGTAAGCACTTCACGATATACACAGTTTTTAACTCGAGTCTGCTTTTCTCTTGGGTGTTCGAATCAATCATCGTATTAGTCCTCTTAACTCTGTCATTTGCAGATTTTACTTGATAACAATCAGGATGTAGAGGGCAAACCTTCCAAAATTAGTATATTTGGCTAGGAAAAGAGACCAAACCATTTTCATAACTTCAAAGCTGGAGCCATGAATGCATTGGTAAGTATTTAAGTGACCTTTATACGCATTCTTCTTAAGTAAATCTTTTTCCTGGGAGGAAATATCATGTTAAATGAAGTTATCGTTTTATGCAGATAAGGGTGTAAATCGAAGATAAGCAATGGACCAATAATCCTGAATGTCGACTGTGATATGTACTCAAATAGTAGTGATACTATAAGAGGCGCTTTGCTTCTTCATGGATGAAGAAAAGGCCACGAGATTGGTTTTGTTCAGTACCCACAATGTTTGGAAACCTTACAAAAAATGAGCTTTATGGTGGCTCTCTTAGAGTACTTAAGTAAGGTGAATGATATAAATATACATATAATATATGCTTGATTTATTTATAATGTTGTTAAGAAAGCTTAACGCTTTTATGTTGATTGATGAAGATTGATTTCCATGGTTTTGATGGTATGGGCGGGCCTTTGTATGTTGGAACTGGTTGCTTTCACGAAGAGAAATTCTTTCAGGAAAAGTTTATACGATGGAAAAAGAATCGACTGGAACATGGTGAATGATCACAAGAAGACGACATTAGAAAACGCGAATGAAGAACTAAAGAAGCTCGCGACATGCACCTTCGAAAGTGATACTGAATGGGGCAAAGAGGTTTTACTTGTTTGTTTTCAGTTTCTAATTCCAAGCCAACCTAACACAACCCGAACCATTTTGACCTATATGTACAAAATTATCCGTTGTGACAATTTGCCACATCTAGGCCCATGTTATATGATTTCCTTAGAAATATATCATCATTGAATCTCAACAACTTAACATTATTCCAATGCATTTTGTGTTATAGATTGGTTTAAAATACGGATGTCCCGTTGAAGATGTCATAACAGGGCTATCTATTCACTGCCGAGGATGGAAATCAGTATTTTACAATCCAAAACGAGAGGCCTTTTAGGCGTTGCAGCAACCACACTCGACCAAACCCTTGTGCAACATAAAGGTGGTCAGAGGGTGATCTATTGATTTTGCTCTCAAAGTATAGCCCGGCTTGGTATGGGCTTGGAAAGATTCACCCTGGTCAGTTGATGGGCTATATGATATACTGTTTATGGTCCCCTTCATCCGTGCCAACTCTTTATTACTCCATTGTCCCATCACTTTGTCTCCTTAAAGGGTTCCACTTTTCCCTACGGTACAATATCATTCTATTGTTGTTTGAGAAACTTACAACAAGGTTAAGAACTAACAAGTTTCAACAGTCATATCGATCATAAATCTTATGGATTTTGGTCGTATGACAGCTGAAACAACTTGACAATCAACAAGTTGATCATGTTTTGATGTCTTATATAAAGTTGCAATAATTTGAATCACACATTCGTCTATTTCTTACAACTTTGTTGATATGTAGGTATCAAGCGGATGGTTTCTCCCATTCGCATACATCATAGTCTTTATCTCAGCATTCGACTTCCTTGAATTCCTCCAATCCGGTGGGACCACAAGAGGGTGGTGGAATGATCGCAGAATCTGGCTCTACAAGCGAACTACCTCTTACTTTTTGCATTACTCGACACCATTTTGGGATCAGACTTATCATTTGTAATAAGCTCAAAAATGGCGGATAATGATGTTCAAGAGAGATATGATAGAGAACTAATGGAATTTGGAGTGTCGTCACCTTTGTCAACAAATGTGGCAACACTATCGATGGTCTATTTGGTCTGTTTTCTTGGGTTTGTTGTGAAATCGGCGTTGATGGACACGATAACTAGGAGAGCATACTTTGAGACCATGGCGATTCAGATAGTACTTTGTGTCGCATTAGTGCTTATTAATATGCCATTCTACTTGGGGCTTTTTCTTCGCAACGATAAAGGGAAAGTACCAAGTTCCGTGACAACAAAATCCGTTTCTATAGCTTTGCTCATTTGTACGATTTTCTACTTTGTATAGTATGTCTCGGTACAATGAAATAGGGTTTATTTAGTTTGAGATTTGTGTGGTTAATCCATTTTACTCTCATAATGTTACCCTTGTGGTTAATAAATTCATACCTTCAATATTACTAGTTTATAAGTTGTCCTTACTACTTTTGAAATTAGGCCAAAATTTATATTTTCGGTTTAGAGTCTCTTTCGTTTGCCTATACTGATTGACTCTCCTAAATCACGTTTATGTTATAACTCGCAACACACAATCCCAAAATAATCTAAGGTAAACTAGCTACTAGTCGTTGCTCTTACTATACTCAGATATAACTGTTTAATAAGTAAGTTTTGTTATACATGAATATGTTTTCGAAAGTAGTGGTCACGACGATACTATTGCTTCTTACAGCTAACATGGAGAGAGTGCTCGGGATCAGGTTTTTGATAGACGGAAAAGAGTATGGTACAATGGTTCGATTTTCTTTTGTTGTTATTAACGTTGAAGATACTGATGATTGGCGTTATACTGTATTGTTGGTTTTATGGACAATAAATTAATAGACGTGTGTTAGGATCGAACTCGAGACCACGGGATTGCACACTTTACGTATGAGAATTAATGTTAATAATTAAATGTAATAGTTATATTTATTTATTAATTAAACGAAATAACTATAACGGACGTTAAGTAATTAGTTGTAATGGACTAACGGTCGTTAAATATATTTGGGAAGGACTAAAGATGAAATTAGAGATCGAGAAGGTTCTAGAATCCCTTGTGGGTTTCCTAAACCGATCGTCTATATGGTTTCCATAAACCAATCCATAGCCAACTTGTTCACCAGTTTAGTTGGAGTATATAAGCAATTTAGGGTTTTATTTTATCATCTCTTGTACTCATGTTTAAAACCTAAATTGTTTGTGTGTTTTTGCTTCAATGGATCGTACAACCCTTTAGGGTAGTCGATCATAGTTTTTCAAAACATAATTATTTTGTTTAATTAAAACTAGCATTCTTTAATTTGTTATAATGCGTGTGTGCAAGCGTGGGACAATCACACTATTGATTGTATCTTGGATTGAATTACAAAGCGGTGAGGGTAATTCTTATAATCCTATAAACCCTAATTAGGGTTCATCCAATTCTTAGTTTTGTGGATTTGATTCTTGTTGGCTAGAATCAAGAAAGGTACGCATATTCTTGTTTATGTTAATTAATTATTCATTAATCTTTCCTATCTGCTTCCATGTGTCTTGATGTTTATTGTTTATATTTATGATTAGTCATGTTATATAATTCCAACGATTGGCATCACGAGTCATGAGTAATTAATTACTAAACACGTAAAAAGCGGATATTGTATTGTGTTTGATATGATTTATTCTAGGGTTTTGGTTATGATTATATAAACCCTAATTTTAGGGTTAAGGCTTTTGCCCTAATTTGGTTTTAAAAATCTATTATGGATCGAAATTTTTTATGGGTGGAAACCCTAAAATTTTTAGTCGATTTCCTAAATTTTTTTAGGGTTTATATTAATTGTTATGTTATCAATATCGAAACCTAGATTTAATATATTTGTTACGTGATAAATTCATGAATACGATGTTATGTGACATGGAATTGTATGCGATCTTGTGACTTAATTGAATAATTGTTATGTTATATCCATGATGATACATGCATGTTTGTCATGGATAGTTGCTATATTATTATTTAATTGTTAAGATTGGATTAATTGTTAAGTTTTATACACATGTATATTTATTTACGATAAATCTTGAATTGGGGAAGACTCCAATTACATATATTAATGAATCAATTATGTTCAATTTGGTATATTATTAATTATGGGTTTACGCAATCGATTCTTCGATGTATGTGGCTCACTTTCAATTGAGAGGTGAAAGCCCTAATTAATATATACATTAATTAACCTAGATATTGATTATTAATAGGGTTTTATCGAATAAGTTGCGTGTAATACTTGTTTACGTATAAATTGTTTATTATGTGCGCATTGTTTTTAGTTGTTTATATTTTTATTGGTATTACTTGTTTGTTTATTATGTGCGGCGGTTTTAAGCAAAGGGTAATTTTGAATAGAAAAATAATACGGACTAAACAATGGTGAAATTTGATTTGTTTTGGAAGAGTTAAGTTTTCAATAGTTTAATTGATTGGTGACTTTGGTATAATGACCGAGCGGCTCACCCATTCGAATGAACTATAAAGGGGTTATTTAAGTGCTTGTGATCACTGAATGGATGTCTAAGGTTATGCGTTTGCGCTTACGGTCCTCTCCCTCTGTAAGTTCGAATGGAGCTACTTAGTAAGCCATAAAGTACAAGCTCATCTTAAGGGCGAATTAGTTTTAATTCCATGCGCCACTTGGTGGTAATTATCCGAAACACTAAGTGTTTACACTTATGCAAAAGTGCGGTATAATGGATGATAATTAACACTAAATTCCTTGATTGGTGAACCAATACCTCAATCAAAACTTTGATAATTTGATCTTTATGATTTGGTAATAAAAGGTTTTTTATTAAAATTATGCTACAAGATGAATGCATGACATCTTTGTACATATTTGATTTGACCACATAAAATCAAAACTAGTACCCTTTTAAAAATTAAGAATATGCCATCTAATTAAAGGGACACTTGAAGTTGCAATTTACGTCATGACAGTACTTGGCGAGATTGTAATGGAGAGGTAAATCTCTATGTAAAGTCAGACCTTACATGGACATATTTGCAGTTCTTTAAGTTAGACACTTAAGTTGAGTAGGAAGTGAGACACGGACTCGATGGCATAAGATGGGATGAAACATGTTTATATTTGCAATAGCGTTGGAAAATATAAATCCCATAATGATCTAGGAGTTGGAAATTGTTTGCCAATTAATGTTCGACAGATTACCTTATTATATCGTTCGTTGCTAGCGGATCAGTGATGTAATGAACCTATGATAATTGGATCCTAGTTTTCGAGAAAATTCTATGGTTATATGAATATTACCTTGGGTATTTTATTTTCTTGAAAAGTTTAATTATCGAAAATACTAAAATTGAATTTTGAAAATTCTTTAAATGTATTAATGCAACATTAAACCGTAAACGAAGGTTATTCCTATATTGGTAAATTGATCTACACCTGTAAAAGTTTTTTGGTAGAGTCAACTTTACTAAAAGAATAAACCTAGTCCTCTTTTCTAAGAAAGAGTGAGATTCAATCCTATTTCTTTTCATGAATGAAGAAAGGTATGATAGGACAAATTAGAATTGTCTAAATTCTAAATTCATAACTCGTAAGCATTTTAATAGTTAAGAAAATTGCATATTTTACGAGGTTATTAAATTAGAAGCTAGACTAATTCTTGCATAATTGGTAAAACACAAACTAGCATATTTTATGTAGTTGTTGTGTTTTGACCATTTAAAAGTACTACTTACAATTGTTGGAATAGTAGAACTATTAAGAAAGAAATTGCATGCCCAATTTTTCAAGTTAATAGCATTGATGGATAATACATCATCTACATAGTAGAATACACTCTTTTAGTACATAAGTAATTGTTATGTATGGACTTTATCAAAGGTGTAGGGAAGTAAATAGAACGATATTTTCTTTCACTGGTTAAGCAATACTTACAATGTTGTCAAATCCGGTGGGAGTATTTTGTTCTTATTCTTGAATAAGGAATTAATGTAATGATCTCTTATTCAATTAGGAGTTACAAGCTTTGTCATCTTAGTAGTAACTCAGTTATCTCTAGAATGTCTTAAGATAATTACTTTCCACTTGTAGAAACTTATGTTTTCAAGGATAGTCATGTACGTTTCCTTATTAGACAATGAAGTGGTTCTACATCTACTAGTTATGCTAATATCAATGACACAATCATATTAGTTACATAAACAAACATATGTCGTGTTGTTTATACGCTACATGATGTTGTTCCATGCACAGTGGGAGAAATCTATATTGTGTGCAAGGTACAACATATAAGTATATGATTTAACTGATTCTCTTGACCGCAAGGTAAGAGACTAATGTTCTAATATAACTTGTACATATCTAATTCAAGAAACACTTGGTGTTGCAATTTACGTCATGTCGAACTTGGCGAGATTGCGAAGAACAAAGTAAATCTCTATGTGAAGTCGGACCTTGCATGGACATATTTGCAGTTTCTAAATTAGACAAGTATTTAGAATATGTGTCAAAATGATATATAAGACTACTTCAAATTAAATATTTATGTATTATTAGAATGACATAAAATTAAATGAAGTAATCTAATACTACTTTAATTTGTATATTTATGAATTTTGGAATGACATAAATAAATGAATAAATAATGTAGTCCTACATTATTGTGAAGTAAAATAAATTAACTTGAAATTACTATTGAAACCAAGAGTTGTGTTCATAATTACTTTAGTTAAACATGTTTATGATTCATTGTAAAGACATAAACATAAAGTCTTTTAAGACTTATAATAAAGTAAGACGTTTACTTGTTAATGTTTTTTAATTAAGACATATACAAGAAGTCATTGAGTTGATCAATGATTTATAACGTATAATGGGATTATAACAGTTTATGTTTCTTGTTGAAACATGGATATGAAGTGACTTGGTCAAAAAGTACTTGTGTTATAAAGCATGTAATTGGCTTGGAAATTCTATTATACCATTAAGTTGACTTAGTTGGTAAATAGGTAAGCCAAAAGGAATATGTTTTATCTTATATATTGTTAGATTGTCTTACAATATTAATTCTAATGAATACCACAAGTTGATGGTATATTCAGTTAGGAGAATCAAATTCTATTTGATTTGTTTGATTCAAGATAATCATAACTTCTTTCTTAAAAAGTAACAAGGTTAGAAAATTGAGTATGGATTGAATATACTCAATATGACTCCAATCTAGAAGATTGTTAAAACACCATTTCATTATGGAATGTGATGAATCACATTAAGTTTTAAAGTTGAAGATTTTGAATTTGTTAAACTACTTATGAATAGGTTATTAACAAAGTAAAATCAGGAATTATCAATGTGTATTTGTAATGTCCCAAAAGAGAACACATGGTTTTGCTCTAATTGCTAAGTATATATAGATAGTCTATATATTACAAAAGGCAAGTGGGAGTTTTCTATCTTGAAAGATAAAATAACAAGATACATAATCTTCTAAAACACACTAGTAAATATCATGATGAGGTTAGACATGAAAATGATAGACCTCGAGATGATGGAATTTTCATTCATAGATCGCAAGGATATCTCGGATATTTGATTTATATCTTTGAGAAGAAATATGAGTTCTGGGATTATAGTAAACACGATAATCATTGTGATGGATTACCAAATATTGAATTGGGTAAATTACTCATACTATGAATGTTAAAGATCTTGTCCATAAAGATAATCAATTTTGGAAATTTGGTTTATCTTAATAGTTAGACTAGAGAATGGAAATGAGTTTCTTCAAAGAGATGAAAAACCCTAGTGGTTTGAATTTCTATGTAGAAATCATATGGACAATATTCTACACATATTTAATGCATGTCTTATGACAAGATTATTAATCATACTTAAGCAATTAATTGTGATTGAATATTCTTTTCTAGACACATTAAATATATAAAGATGATAATTGTCATACTAAATTTCATTAATATGAAATATGACAATGGAATATCAAAACTCTTTCTTGAGAAATTACTTGAGCAAGGACGGTAAGTAATTGAAAGGTTTTTTTAATTCATATAATCTTTGAAAGTGTACGAAGTGCAAATAATTCATGAATGGATAAATGCATGTATCTATGAAATTATTCTTATGTTAAATTATTAAATCCATTTTCGATTTATAATTAAATAAGATAAATTTTAAGTATTCACGAAAGCTAGTGGGAGTATTATGTTAAGGTTTTAAATCTTATATGTTGTATAACATATGAGAAGTAACATTCATGAAAGCTAAATGTTAAGTCTTAGATTGGAATGAAACTTCACTTGTAAGATTTAAAATTAAAACATACAACCTTGGAATATATGTTTATTGTTAATAAACATGTGCAGTAAAAATAAATGATTCTAATTAAACATGATATATCATTTGGTAAATGGATAAATATCTTTTGACAAGATAGAACGTGAATGAAGTCTAAGTTTGACCTGTAGATTCATCATGTACATCATGTAGTGTATTAAAATTGTTGTATCATTCTTGAATAAGAAGTGATTTGACAACATTGATATCTAATTAAAAGTTATTAGATAACTTGTGTAATGAATATTCTAAAAGAATTACATCCTCAGCCTGGAATTGCTCCTAGATTCTATGGATGAACAATATGTCAAATGTTGTGCAAATTGTCATCAGCTTTAAACTTGAAAGTTAGGAAAGCATCAAACATTACACAAAAAGATATTAAAGTTTACGAAGTTTTAATGAGCACATTGTTGTTTGTATACAATAATGCTGGTTTAATTGAGATGACACTCAATACTAGTCATGGTAGGATTTCATCCTTGTTAATAGCCATGTGAACTAGTTGTGCTACTAAAAGCACAGTTGCATTATACATTAAAAGAATAAGAATACTTTGAACTTTAAAATGTTTGAAAGTTTAAATTGTCATAAATTGGTGATAGAGGATGTCACACACTTTATGAATTATTATGGGATTGTTGAATGCACATATAAGGACTTCACTAATTGAATTCTTGAAATAAGTATTCTCAAAATTACGATAGATCAAGTTGGTTAATTTATGCCTTGTCAACAAGTATGATTGTCATTACTTGAGGTATAATTCATCAATGGAATTTTCATGCATTGATCTATTTGGTATTTGGATAAGGATGTTAAACAATTGTTATAATAAATCAAGTACTTGGTATGTTTGATTTTATAATATATTGTATCCTATATTTGCATGTTTAATCCGTGAATAAATTTATTTATTCTAAATCGTCCATTGTCGATTAATGATATGGGAGTATCATTAAACTAAGACAAATCGAGAGATGTGGTAGAATATACTTGAAAGTATATTGATGAGAATGCATACCAATTTGGATGATATTCAATGAATTGAATATAGGACTTATCCCAACTACATAATTTACTATGTAGATATTGTTATAAGTAAATTATGAATAGTTATCCTCGGACTTGAGATACGGATAAGTGTCATGAATGTAGTGCATACGTGGAACAACTTAACGCTATCGTGGCGGTAGTCATAAGGGTTGTTTCACGAAGTGTTGCAAAGTTAGTGGGTTATTCTAGTAGTCAAGATAGAATTTGTTCCTTCAAATTTATTTTGGAGTTTAATCTTTGCTAGGCCCTCGTAGGGTTGACAAGATGTTTGCATGGCCATGCCCAAAGTTCTCCCAGAATATGTTCGGAAGATTTGGTAATCGTGTTCAATCACTAATAACGAGAAGCAGAATGTTTGAATAAAGAATGACTTAATTCCATATCTTTATTTAACATGGTATTAGAAACAAAGGATAATAATAATGAGAAATCATTAAAAGGTTTTCGGGAGCCTTACTCGAGTTGTACTAGAGGCATCGAGTGTTGCTGAGCGCTAACGAATGTGATCGCTCTATTAAGATATGTCCAGTGGGGAGTGTTGGTTTTATGGACAATAAATTAATAGGCGTGTGTTAGGATCGAACTCGAGACCACGGGATTGCACACTTTACGTATGAGAATTAAAGTTAATAATTAAATGTAATAGTTATATTTATTTATTAATTAAGCGAAATAACTATAACAGACGTTAAGTAATTAGTTGTAATGGACTAACGGTCGTTAAATATATTTGGGAAGGACTAAAGATGAAATTAGAGATCGAAGGTTCTAGAATCCCTTGTGGGTTTCCTAAACCGATCGTCTATATGGTTTCCATAAACCAATCCATAGCCAACTTGTTCACCAAGTTTAGTTGGGTATATAAACAAGGCTAGGGTTTTATTTTATCATCTCTTGTACTCATAAGCTAAAAACCTAAATTGTTTGTGTGTTTTTGCTTCAATGGATCGTACAACCCTTTAGGGTAGTCGATCATAGTTTTCAAAACATAGTTAGTTTGTTTAATTAAAACTAGCATTACTTTAATTTGTTATAAAATGCGTGTGTACAAGAGCGTGGGACAATCACACTATTGATTGTATCTTGGATTGAATTACAAAGCGGTGAGGGTAATTCTTATAATCCTATAAACCCTAATTAGGGTTCATCCAATTCTTAGTTTTGTGGATTTGATTCTTGTTGGCTAGAATCAAGAAAGTCGCATATTCTTGTTTATGTTAATTAATTATTCATTAATCTTTCCTATCGCTTCGCATGTGTACTTGATGTTTATTGTTTATATTTATGATTAGGCATGTTATATAATTCCAACATGTATATGGTACCGATCTTGTGGTATTCATTTATGTTGTCTCTCTATATGCACATTTTACATATATAGGCATCAAATTCAATAATCACAATGGTGTATTTAAATTTTTCTACATATGAAAAACTTAATTACATTTGACACTGTATATGGCCCTTAGGTGAAAGTTCTAATGGTGGATGTTTCTCTATGTTGCTTTTATTAGGTTACGGGGCCGAAGGGGGAGCAAATTCATGAGTTTCATGACAAAACAAGTGAATCGTCCGAGTTTGTGGCGCATAGTGAAGGCCTTTATCAGTTTTGCTTTTCTAATCGCCTTACCCAGAGACTTTGGACTTTGATGTCCATTCAAGTCTTTTCTATAAGAACATTGAACATGCAAAACATGGTGAGATCTTAACTCGTTACATTACATTACATGTATCATGTCCAACACTAGTTAAAGTCGCCTCAAAAGAGATATGTTTTATTTTGCAGATCATTTCATACCGATTATGGATCAAATATCGAAGTTAGGGGACAAACTAGTGGACATCAATTTAAACAACATTGGCTTATGGCTAAGGCTGATCGACATGAAATAAGTAAAATATATCTCTAACTCTTGTACATTAAACAAAATCGATTAAAATGTTCTTTTTAACATTATTGTGTTGATTTGCAGTAAATGAAAGAATGAGCAAGAGAGCTATGCACAAAGGTCTCGTGGAATCATTTGCTATGATCGCTGCTAGTGTCTTGCATGTATACCTTCTCCAACGTTTGTTTGAGCGAAAGCTCGGGATGTCAAGAGTTTAATTATTCCTGATTGATTGCAAAATATTGAACAACTTTTAATTTAATTTGTAGAAATTGTGTTATGCTTCACTTGTGAGCTTCTATGTAAACTCAAACTTTAATCTAGTAATCATCATACAAATAGTTTATAAACACAATCTTGAGCAGATAATACACTAGGAAGTATGTCACAAGCTGAAAACTAGGGTATTATAATGACTAATGGATGACCATTCTCTATTAGTTGTCAGGTTATGACCATTAACTTAGTCTAAATTAAGAGTAATTTATTAAAATGTGCAAGACAACACTTGTAGGTGATAGCTTATAAGGTGTTGAATGTTAAGTAATTAAGATAGTTAAATCAAATAGGATAGTTGGCGTTCTTAATGACTGAAATTCGAATAAGCTAATTGTTATAATCTTAGGATTAGATATTTGGAGATCACAGGTTTAGATTACAAGGACCAATTGAATCTTTATGATATTAGACCCTCTACTAAGGTCGAGAGTTAGACATTGCAAGTAAAATTGAATCAATCGGAAGCATAGAGGGATTAACCAAGTTGACACAATTTTCTTCCTTTGATTGATTTCCGTCTGTTTTCATTTTAGCTATTTACTTCTCGCTTTAGTTTTATTATTTTCCTAAGTAGTTGATCACGTGGATCTAAAGCACAATTTAGGTTACTTAATTGCTTTAAAAGGTTTATTAGTTAATTTCTTATTATCAACCAAATTACCTGCTTTTAGGCTTCGACACCCGTATTTTCCTTAGCTACATTACTGCACATAGAGTATATTGCTCTTAAGTATGCTCTTAAGCATGTAGAAATAATTCTAAATAATATTGGTTATAAATTGAAGACTACAATACATGTACTTGATCAAATTGAACCTTTAAAGAGAGTTAAAGTGTTGACTTATATATCTAAAGACAAATAAGTAACAATGTATGTAAAAGCTCACAAAAGTATGGAATTTTCTAGTGGTACAAAACATGACATTTTCTAGCTATAAAGAATAGGTAGAAAAAATTTTGTGTTATATCAACAAAATACCATTAATATATATAATAAATCTTAATAAACGAATAATATGTTAATAGTTTATGCGGTGTTAGGTGGCATGCATACCAACTAGTAAGTTGTTATAATAGAATGATATGATATGCTCATACAACATGATGAAAGCCAGATAGAAACACCTATACATTTCAACAAAGAATCAAATGGACGACCAAAACAGTCGACTATTCGAGACAGAAACACGAAAAGGTGGTAAAAAACACAAAGTATTTGCAGCAACGGTTTTGGTGTGCATTTTATGGATATGGGTTTATAGAGCAACCCAACTGTCACCGTTAAAAGCAACAACATCTGCTGCATTTAACGGTGGCAGGACGTGGTATTGGGTTGGGATGTTCGTGTCGGAAATATTGTTGGGTTTGTATTGGATGTTAACTCAATCAGTTCGATGGAATCCAACGTACCGGAGAACTTTTAAACAAAGGCTTGCTCAAAGGTATGGTCCAATTATTTATTTACTCTTATTGGTTGCTATTTTAAATTTGGAGTATGTAGTATTTTAGGATAAATGATAAGTGGTGCACAGTAAACAAATAATGTATGAAATATGTTGTTTAGTGAGAAAAGATTGAAATAGACATATGAAGAGATGAGTAGCATCAAATGAAAAATATAATTAAGATGCGAAGAATGAGAAGAAACCATAACTACAAATATTAGATGCATTTATAAAAATTAATAATCTATTTATTATTGATTTTTTTTATTTGACATATGTGATACAATTCTTTCTCGCTCTTCTCATTTAAATAATTCTTTTTTTTTCTTTTAAATACTACGTAACATAATACTCATGAAGAGATAACATATTCTATCATTTTGTAAAGTGTGTAATTTGGTCAGCAGTGGTTGGATTCTAATTGACATGTTGATATAATATTTGGAATTTTTTTTGTCGCATATTATCCTACTCACAACATGTTATTAACTATTCCTTGAGAAATAATTGAGGTTTTACTTGGAATTTTTCAAAGTCAAAGAGTTAAAAAAAAGGACCTGTCAAAAGTCATACCAATGTAGTTTGCTACATGGGCGGTAGATTAATTGCAAAGTGATAAAGTTTAAAAAGTATGAAAAGCCACTTATTATATGACATATGTCCTCTCACTTATTTTGTTCAAAAAATTCGTTCAAGAGGTAAAATCATAATATTAACCGTTTTTTTTTTCTTTTCCACCTCAAATTTCAAACGCACATACCTTTTAAACGACAAACTTTTGTAAAAAACCGATTTCATCATAATTCTTAAAATTTAATCTTCTTTAATTTGGTATAAATCTTGTTAAATATTTCAAATTTTTTTAACATATCAAATGGGTCTTGATTTTCTTGATATTTTTTTAATTTTCGACCCTATTTTTTACCTTCAAAATTGTCGAATCTTGAAATACTTAAAACATGAAAGTTATAGACTTTGGTTCACTCTTTACCCGAATTTTGAATCACTCAAATCTTATATGATATTAGTGAGATATCGCGCGTTAAAGATACGTTTAGTCGTATTTATTCTGTATGGTGTTTGATAAAATGTCAATTTAAATTTTAGTGTTAAAATTGTGTTAAATGCTCTAATTTTTGTACCACAACGCATTATTAGTCATTATATTAATGTAAGATTCAAAAAGTGATAATCTTTAATCGTTATTTTTTCTGTTAAAAAAAATACGCTATGTTCATCAGTTAGTCTTTGTTCATCAGTTAATCTTGTTCATCAGTTAATGTTGTTCATTAGTTAATCTTGTTCAAGACTGATGAACAATATTAACTGATGAACAAGACATGTTTATTACTAAAAAGAGTTGATCATCAGTTTATCACAACGTCACTTATATCACAATGTTCATAAGTTAGATTATGTAGCCCATCAATTTTCTAACAAAAAAAATCATAATGTTCATCAATAAAAAAAAAAGGGCAATTATGGCAATGCACCTTTTCAAAAGTGTGACAACACTTTCTAGGAAAAAGTTGGTGTATTCCTTAAATAGGCCTCGAGATCTTCTGACTATTCTACTTTTAATCTCGGTTGCCAAGTGACTTTTACCAACTATACTTGTAAAAATGAATCGAATCGGACTTTTTAAGATTCTTGCGAAATTCTTTTGTCCTTTAGTAAAAAAGTCAAACTTACTAAAATATTTTTATACTTTTAGTGTCTTCCCAATGTCTTGGCGACTTAAGCGAAATAATATTAGCGATTTTTTTTTACTTTATACTTCTGTACATTTTTATACCTTTTTTACATAACTTTTCAAAATTATAATTTTACACTTTCTAAAATTTTTACACACACACACACACAAAAGGTTAACGAGAAGCCGATCAGGTCAACATGTTGAAAGTCGGGCAAAGTGTACATTTTAATGAATAAAACTTCTATCCCAATATTCAAAGATTGAATAATTTTGTAAAAGCATTGTTTTTTTCAATTAGGTTGTTCATTCATAACAAACTAAAAATGAGCAAAAGGTATTTATGGATCAACCCAACCCGGCCCCGTACTAGAAAGTAAATTGTTTATAACCTGAAGCTATTTTGACCCATTGCCCAACCCGACCGATTTCAGTGGCCGGTAACGCTTAACTTACAATATCTTAGCTTATAGAAGTTTCTAACTATTAGTTAAATGTCTAAAATACCCTTCAACGGCAACAAGTCAGAAATCTTAGGGACCACAAAAATTAAACCTCCGACCGAGATCTATAACAAGTCAGAAATCTTGAAACCACCAATTAAACCTCCGACTTCAGCTGGCCAAAAGGTCGAAAACCATGGTTACCCAAAAAATAAGAAATAAAGTAGATAACTTTAGCTTTGGGGGGCCAAGATATAAACCTGCGATCACAATCTAAGACAATACACTACTCGGTAATAAATACTCGTATGATTTAGTGGGGGCACTATACTAATAAACTTTATATTGCTTATAAGCCGTAAACTGAATCAAAAACATATGCTGGGGGCATATAAAGTCAAAATCTAGCTATATTCATTCAAAACAAATAGAGTTTAAAACAGCGGAGATAAACATAAGTACATAACTAAATCATTAGACTAACAGATAAGATGAGAACAACACCATTTAGGGGATATATGTTTGGATGTAAAAACAGAAACAAAAGTGTACTCCAAAACCCGTTTAAATCACACGCCTACTCGTTTATACATACCTAATATCGACTCTTGAGGTGAACGATAGTATCAACAAGTGATGGGACTTTTGTTTGCGCAGAGGTTTATTCTTCCTGCTGCTTTCCTAGCAATAAGACGACAAAATAGTTAGCACAAACAAAACCATACAACGAGGTTCATAACTCCATTTCGGATGAAAATGCACTTCACCGTGTGTTCTACGCTTCGATGGTCAATAGCCTCGACGCTTGATAGATGCACGAAACAAGCGAGTCAAGTTTGTAGCATCATCATCAATCGTGGGATTCTCATCCAGAAACATCGCTTCTGTAGAACCCACCCATGCCGAGCACATGGAATAAACTTTTCAAAGAACATATCCATGTTGTCTCTCCCACATTCTTTTTCTTATCTACTTATTTTTATATAGTTAAGCAGTATAGAGTGTTAGGATAAAACAAAATGCTTGCTTCTGCTTATCTGCTTAATTTGGGTAAAATAAGCAGGCCGGACCTGATCTTCTCACCAAATGGCCTAGTGGTAAGTCAAATGACCTCCACACAACCTCCCTGGGTACACAGATGTGGGTAACTTGGCCAGAAAAGGGTCAGAAATATTCACGGGATACCCCTGTTAGGCCTGCCCGTTTGGATGGTTTAACTCGGAGTTCGAATTTCAAGTTTGGTGCCGTTCTTAAAAAAAAAAAAAAAAAAAAACCTAGAAACCCATTCTAATTATTGTAGTAATTTCATGAAGTGCTTATTTACTAAAGCGACTTATTGTATGCAATCCTACCCAAACACCCTTTAACACAAATTTAACATGAAAATGACATACCTTAAAAACTAGAAAGCCGTTCCAATAATTGTATAGTATGTGCTTAGTTATTAAGCGACTTATTATAAGCATTAAAAATAAGCGATCTCAAAGACCCTTTAACATAATTAAACATGAAAATGACATACCTTGATGAGTCGCGAATTATAACGAGATATTGACTTACGGATCTATCTACAACAATGACCAATTCATACAAACCCTATATAAAATGATAATATTTTTGGGAGCCAAAAACAGAGCACATCTCCAAACACGAGCTAAATTAAAAACCCCAACTCAATTAAAAACCTTAGCTAAGTTAAATAAACAATTTCGTGGTTACAAAACTACGATTAAACATGATTAATTTTAAATAAAATACAGAAAAAACAAAGATACGAGCAATTTATATATCAATATACGAAAGTAAAAACCAATTTTAATGTAAAAATAGAAATACATACCCGAATACGAAACATTTTTTTGCAGGGTTCAACCTGGATTTTGAGAAGATGGATAGATCTTGGCTTGTGGGAGTATTTTGTAATGTATGTGTTATTCTAATTCATCGAATAAGGTTAGGAATATCTGCCATATAAAAAAGCGCTTAATTATTATAAGGAATTCGCTTAAGTAAAAAAAGTCAGGGGGCGTTTGGTTGGCGTAATTTGAAATTCCGGAATTTTAAATTCTAGAAAATTTAAATTCTTGAGAATTTAAAATACCTTCGCATGTTTGGTTGACAGAAATTTATAAATGTTTTTATTCTTTTAATATAAAATTCATAAATATTCTACTTAAAAGTTTATAAAAAGTTTATAAAAATTTATAAAAAAAATTATAAAAATTTATAAAAAAGTTTATAAATAATTTATGAAAAAGTTTATAAAAAATTTATAAAAATTTATAAAAAAGTTTGTAAAAATTTATAAGAAATTTATAAAATAAATTATAATAAAAGTTTATAAAAATTTATAAAAAAGTTTATAAAAATTTATAAGAAATTTATAAAATTTATAAAAAAAAAGTTTATAAAAATTTATAAAAAAAGTTTATAAAAAATTTATAAGAAATTTATAAAATTTTATAAAAAAGTTTATAAAAATTAATAAAAAAGTTTATAAAAAAATCTTTATATTTTATTTAAAAGTTTATAAAAACAATAAGAAAAAAGTTTATAAATTTTTTTCAAGCAAATTAAAATTTCTCACTTTTTGGAGCGTTTGATTCTCCATTTTAACAATTGGGAAATTGTAAATTACTCAAACGCCCACATTTGAGTTACCAAACAGGACATTCGAAGAGAATTAAAATGCAAATGCCCCCAATATACTTCAAATTGCCCCAACCAAACGCCCCCTCAAAGTAATCTAAAAAGTATTTAAAAGTCCTGTTAAAAAGAAGTATAAAAGTATAAAAGTACAAATTTAAAAAAGGTGCTCAAAGTAATTCGCTTAAGTCGCTCAACATTGGGAAGGTGTTAAAGGAATAAAACTCAAAATAACAAAGAAATTTCACTCGAATCTTAAAAATTATTGGATCTAGGTCGATTAAAACTATAGATACGAAAGTAAAATTCAATCATTGGGTTCGAAAAGTGGATGGACACTTGGTGCTCATGATTGGAAGAAAAAGTCGCAAGTCTCGAGTCACAGTTAAGGAATACGCCAACTTTTTTCCTAGAAAGTGTTGTCACCTTTAGCAAAAGGTGCATTGCCATAATTGCCCCTAAAAAAATCATAATGTTCATCAGTTGTCTAAAAGAAATCACAATGTTCATCAGTTAGAGTCACAGTGTTCATCAGTTCATCAATTAGTTGTTCATCAGTTAGTATTGTTCATTAATAAAAAGAGATGTTCATCAGTTCTCTTGAATTTTGTTCATCATTTTATTGGTTTTCCAAAAAAAATCATAATGTTCATCAGTTATGGTCACAATGTTCATCAGTTTATCATTTGGTTGTTTATCAGTTAAAAAAACCAAAAATAACAAAGATGTATTTCGGTATACCAATTAGTGCATTTGAAGGTACTTTTATAAGAAAAATCTCTTTTAGGCATTTTATCAAACACTTTGTGTGCACTAAATATGACTAAGATGTCATCGTTAACGTGTAATATCTCACTCATATTATATCGGAATTGAGTGATTTAAATTTCTGGGTAAAGAATAGCCAAAAAGCTACAACTTTCGTGTTTTAAGTTTTGCATAGTTAGGCCTTTAAACTAGACAAAATTAGAGCCGAAAATTTCAAGAAAATCAACATCCACTTAAAAAGTTTAAAAAAAAAAAGTTGCGATTTATATATCAAAATGCATACCAAATTAAAGAGAATTAAATTTATAAAATTATGGTGAAATTGGTTTTTCATAAAAGTTTGTCGTTTGAAAGTTATTTACGTTTGAAGTTTTGGGGTGGAATAAAAAAATGAGTTAAAAAGACCAAAATGCCCCATAACCGAATGTAATAAGAAAAAAGAGAGGGATTGGGTGGGGGACACATGACACTCAATGATATGCTTTTTAGACTTTATAATTTTTTTCACTTTGCAAGAGAACCCAACTCTACGTACATGTTCTAAACATGTTCAAACTTTTTTTCTCTGAAATGGTGAATTATATTAATGTAGAATCAGCAAATTACAAAGGGTTAATGACATGTAATAGGAACGTACTTTCCTATTTGTTCACATATCTGATACGAACCTACCACAATACCCATCCAACTTTCAAATTTTGTTTCATTATCATACTTTTAGAGTTATTTATTTGGACCGTTAGTCCTTTTGACTAACGACCGTTTGTAATTAACTAAAAAATATGTTTTCTTTTTCACATTAAATGTTTTACTCCAGTTTTATACGTTTTCGTTCGTTTTTATACGTTTTCGTCCGCTTTTATACGTTTTTCGTAAAAAGACGGACGAAAACAAATAATGTGAAAAAGACAGACGAAAACGTATAAAAGCGGACGAAAACATATAAAAACGGACGAAAACGTATAAAAACAAACTAAAACATTTAATGTGAAAAATAAAACATATATTTGAGTTAATTACAAACGGTTGTGAGTCAAAAGGACTAACGGTGTAAAGAAATGACTCTAAAAGTATAATAATGAAACAAAATTTGAAAGTTGGATGGGTATTGTGGTAATTTTTTGGATCGTATGTGATATGTGAACAAATGAGAAAGTACATTGCTATTATATGCCATTAACCTAGCTACAAAAATTCAAACCACACATATATGGATATGCACACATAGCCAATACATCAACATACAAGCTTACTACAACAGAAAATACAAACTGATTCATAAGACACCATTCTTCCAGCATTAGCATTTAGGTAACCATGGAGAAAATTTCCTTTTTGACTACATTTCCACAAGAGCAAACACCCTGCCTGTAATCACTTGCAACCTATACAGATGATTACAGAGATTCTTACCCAAGGGCATCACTAAAATAGGAAGAAAAACTCCTGTTTCATTGAGGCTCTAATGCATAGACCTATATTTCCATTGTTGGCATCACTCATATGCACATAGTAACTCAAGGAGACATCCCACCTTGACTACATTTCCTAGACCTCTATCCATTCCAATCACCAAATGCAACTACACCTCACACCTGGTAATGAAGAGATCAGAAGCTGGGCATCATCAGGCTGGCACTTCACCAATATCAAGCAAGAAACCTACCTTATGATCATGGGGGTTGACTTTAACAACACAGTTCTCATTTTCCACAGCAATGACTCATTTAGACATTACTATGAAAAAATGTACTTATGTAGAAAGTTTCCCAAGAACAATGTACAAGGCCATCTACACACACCAATAATACAAACACCTTTTAAGGCACTGTTCCATTGGCATTCTGCTTAACCTCTAAGAAATTCATATCCACATTCCATCTTTGAGAACTTCTCAATACTTGAAATGACTTCTTAACCTTTAAGCACAATAACTTCAGCTTTATTATTTCAACAATGATCTTCATAAAACTCTGCTTATCAATTTCTTCACCTGTGAATAGCCTAGCATTTCTTTCTTTCCAAATGTAGTATACTACAGTAACCAATCCAATACTCCTCAACACACTTCCAATAGAGTTTTTACAGGGGTCCATTTGCATACTGATCAATCAGTGTTTCCTAAGAATTAGACATCCATTTTCACTTTTAGTTCCTCCGATACTTCCTTTGAAAAATCACATTCAAAGAACAAATGACTATGAGAATCATTCACCAGTATGCATAAAGGGCATTTCATATTTGTATCATTATTCCACTTCATTATCTTGTCTTGAGTTTGCAGTCTCCTTTTAATAGCCATCCACAAAACATGTTCGACCTTAAACTGGTCTGTAAGGTAACACGACAATACGACATACACATTTATATGGGCGATGTAAGATATTGTCAAAAACCATTGATCTTTTCTCAAATGAACCTTGTCCAAAGTTGAGTTGTAAATCTTTTTTACTTTTTAACGAAATGAACATGATAACTTTTAATCTGGATCCGTATCCACACATTTAGACTATATATTAACTTAAGATTATCTGCTTACGTAAATAATGTAGTTAAATATTAACCAATATCGTGTTTTAGATTGTGTAGGAAACGGTGTACACTTTTATTGATAAAATCATATTACAATAATAAAAATTCACAGTAAATAAATAACATAAAATTAAAAGACAACCGAAAGGGGTAGAAGCAGAAGACAGACTCTAAAAATGATTAAATAAAATAACGCAGTAAAGGTTGGTCGAGGCTCGTATTTAACACGATTCCTTTAAAACGGATTCGTCGTCTGTTTCCAGGGTACAACGGCCAAAGCTGATGTACAGCCGAACTTGACAAACTTGCCTGATCGATGCCTGTTGGAAACGTATGTACTAGAGATGCGTTTTCTCGATGTGTCTAAACTGAATGAGGTGATGGCAATATTTATACTGGAAACTCAGCAAATCTCACCTTCATATTCTCTAAACTTTGTCAATAAGTTTCAATCTATTCCAAAAATAGATTAAAAATAGATTTACAGAATTTAGGAAAAATGAATCTCGAATTTGCAATAAAAAGATATGCACTGGAGATGCGTTTTCTTGATGTGTCTAAACTGAATGAGGTGATGGCAATATTTATACTGGAAACTCGTCTTGTTCTCCAAGATAATTATTTGTCAAACTTAAGCAAATCTGACATTCATATTCTGTAAACTTTGTCAATAAGTTTCAATCTATTCCAAAAATAGATTTACAGAATTTAGGAAAAAATGAATCTCGAATTTGTAGTCAAAAGATATGCACGTAGTCGAAGTTTCGGAGTTGCATTCATGTCCGTAGGTGGGTTGGAGTAAAACCAACCTAAAGGAATTTCATAGCAAATATCAAGATTTCTATCTAAACACCTTCCGACTTCCTTTTCTAGGCGATGTGGGATGCATCATTTTTCCCAAATTTTGTGTTTCACATGCCTCACTTTGAGTTTGAGACACGATATCTCATTCAAACCAACTCCATTTTTTACATATTTTAGCTCGTTGCGAAGCTCGTGTCAAGGAGAATGCAAAGCTACCAAGAAATATAAATATATATAACATATACATATATTAAATAGTGTCCAAAATTTGCAAAAAATCATTTTGCAAAACCATTTTTCCAACAGATTGTACATAACAATGGTCCAATTTAATTGTTAGGTACGAAAACAAGTTACCTGGTGTGGACATATTCGTGTGCACGGCTGACCCCGTGATCGAGCCACCAATGATGGTAATTAGTCTTGTTTTGTCGGTTATGGCTTATGACTACCCGCCTAACAAGCTCGCTGCCTATCTATCGGCGATGGTGGGTGCGAGCTTACTCTCTGCGCTCTCACTCAAGCTGCGGTCTTCTCAAACACCGGTTGCCATATTGTCGTAAGTACAAAGTGGAGCCTTTGTCACCAAATGCATATTTCAAATCGGCACCTCGCCCATCAAACACGAAACATGATCAAGATTATGTTGTTGTTAAGGTAATCATGTTAAAATTTTATGGGTTGTTTTTCGCAAATTTTTTGTGAGTACAAAAAAATTAGGGACTACACCACGGAAAAATATAAGTTAAGGGACTAAATCATTTTTTCCTTGGGGTTGCAGAACTTGTTTGAAGAAATGAAGAACCGAGTCGAGAATGTGACAAAGGTTGGAAGAGTTCCTGAAGAATTACGTGTAGAACACAAACGATTTGCGGAATGGGATGCATTTACATCTCCAAGGGATCACGATGCCATCGTTCAAGTAAGCACATCATGATATACGCTGTTTTTTGACATTGTTTAAACTCGAATCAGCTTTTCTTTCTGTTGGAAATGTATATATTTACGAACATGTGAATGTCCGGATTCGAACTCGTGACCACGGGATTGCACACATTAGCGAATGAGAATTAAAGTTAATAATTAATGTTTATGTTTACGATTAATTATTACACATTAAGTCCGGTTAACGATCGTTAAGTATTTAACGGAAAATGACTAACGACCGTTAAATGGAAAAGAAGGACTAGAAATGGAAAACTTGGAAAAATTATGGGTTGGGCTTTGGGCTTTCCATCATGGCGGCCATAGGGCTTTACAAAGCCTAAATCCCCCAACTTGTTCCCTAAGTTTACCTACTAGTATATATAGAGGATAGGTTACAGGGTTTCATACACATGCATTGAATTAACCCTAGATCTCTCTCTCTCTCTTTCCATTATTTGGCGAACACCCCAAGTAAGGGAGTTTGGTTTCGTTTTTCTTAAGCGAGGACTTGTGTTAGATCTAGCAATCGCTTGATTCGTTTGGTTAATTCGTGTGTACAAGAGCGTGGTTGTAAGACATTATTCTTACACCAATAAGTACTTCTTTGGTTTGCTTTGCTCGAGGGTTGTTTTGTTTTGCTCGAGGATTTGATATTCGCAAGAGTACGTTACGCATACTTTCGATTAATTAATTTATTTGTTATGATCTTAAGTCTTCCATGTACTCTTGATGTCTTTATGTTTTATTGTATTTTATATATCATAAACTCAACGGTGGCATCACGAGCCTTGTATAACAAGTAATTAATTCTTGAAACACATAATTAAAATAAACATGAATGTGTTATTATTTGTATGCTTAGATCTAGGGTTTGCAAAACCTAAACCCTAATTTTGAGGGGCATTTTTGGTGCCCTAATTAGGGTTTTGTAAACTATTGTTTTAATTGGATTAGAAACCCTAAGATGCATGCAACTTTATGTGTATATCGTAACTCGTTTAATTGCATTAATTGTTAAGTGTAATTTAGATCCATGATAATTATCGCATGTTTTATCATGGATCTGCTTTTATTGTATGTCTTTCATGTTTTAAGTGATATACATTAAATTATGATAGATCTTAAATTGGGAAGACCTCAATAATTATTATTTAATCAATTATGTGCTATGTGGTATATATTTAATTTTGACTTACATAATCGATGAATCGATGCATGTGGTTCACCTTGTACATAGATGAAAGCGGGTGGAAGTCTTAATTAAATATATGCATATTGACGATCTAAATTGGTTATTAATAAGATTTATCAAAACCGTTTGCATGTGGCTATTTGATATGCATGACTTTTATTTGTTATGCATTCATTGTTTATTTGTTTATTTTTCAAATACTTGCTTGTTTGTTATGTGTAACAAGGGTATTTTACAAGAAAAATAAACCGACCTAAACAATGGTGAAACATGTATTTTTAAGAATAGTAATCATAATCGTTTAATTGATGATGACTTTGGTACAAATGAGTGAGCAGCTCACCCATGAGAATGAACTAATAAAAGGGGTTTAAAGAAGTGCGCATGATCACTTTGAAAGGATGTCTAAGGTTGTGCTTTAGCGGCGTGCAGTCCTCTCCCCTGTAAGTTCGAATGGAGCTACTTAGTAAGCCATTAAATGTGCAAGCTCATCTTAAGGGCGAATTAGTTTTAATTCCATGCTCACTTGGTGGTAATTATCCGAAACACTAAGTGTTTACACTTATGCAAAAGTACGGTATAATGGATGATAATTAACACTAATTCCTTGATTGGTGAACCCAATACCTCAATTAAAGTTTGATGATGAAAAGCTTATACATTAAAACAAGATATAAATGTTTTAATAAAAACTATATTACGAAGATGAATGCATGACATCTTTGTACATATTTGATTTGACATCAAAATTATTACCCTTTAATTTAAGTTATATGCCATCCAACGAAGCGGAAACACCTAAGATTATTTTTTATTTGCGTGAGACCGTGACTTAGATCGTAATCAAAGGGTAAAATGTCCACGTGTCGTGAGAACGGGCATGGACGATTTTGCGGTTTCTTAAGTTGGACAACTTAATTGAGTTTTGTAGTGAGCGGCAACTCAAGGCATAAGATGGGATAAAACATGTTTACATGGCAATTGAAATTGGCTATATGTAAATCCCATAAATCTAGGAATTGCAATTGAAATTGGCAATTGAGCACAAGCTCTACCACTTTGTATAAGGTTCATTACTAGCGGATCAACCGACGTGATGAGATTATGACAATTTGGATCCTAGTTTTCGGTGAAAATTAAATGGTTATATGTTTATGAACCATGGGTGTTTAATTTTCTTGAAAAGGTTAATTATCGAAAATACTAAAATTGAATTTTGTAATTCTTTTGAATGTATAATTGCAACATTTAACCAGAAACGAAGTTTAGTCTTTGATCGATAAATTGTTCCATTTTGCTTTCAAACAAATGTTTGATCGAGAATAATTTACCGAAAAGACAAATGAAGTCTCTTTTCCATGGGAGAAGCATGAGACTCAATCCTATTCCTTTTCATGAATGAGAAAGGTATAATAGGAACATTTGAATTGTCTAAATTCTAAATGTAACTCATAGCAATGAATTGCACATCTTATTTTCCATAAAGATTTCATTACCTTCATTTGGTGAATGAATTATTTTGTAACAACATGAATGTTGGTTAACTAGAAAATATGTATGTGAGTTACTAAATTAGAAACTAGACTAATTACCGCGAAAATTGGTAAAAGGCAAACTAGCATATTTTATCTAGTTGTTTTGCTTTAACCTTTAAAGGTGCTACATACCAGTATGGGGATGGTAGGACTATTAAGGAAGAAATTGCATACCCAATTTTTCAAGTTAATAACTTTGATGGATAACCCATCATTCATAGAGTAGAATACACCTTTTAGTACCTTAGTAATGATTATGTATGGTTCTTTAAAGGTGTAGGAAAGTAAAAAGCAAGCAAGTTGTTTTAATTTGGTTATGCAACACTTACAATGTTGTCGATTCGGTGGGAGCATTTGTGTTGCATTCTTGAATAAGAAGTTGTTTTAATGATTTCTAATTCGATGGGAGCTACAAGCCTTATTTCTGTGTAGTAACCCGTTATCTTCAAAGATAATTACTTTCCAATTGTAGACACTTATGTTTTAAGGATAGTCATGTGCGTTTCCTTACTAAACAATATAGTTCTACATCTACTTGTTATATTTATGACACAAATCATATTAATCAAATAAGCGAGCGTGTATCGTGTTGTTTACTCTACATGATGTTGTTCCATGCACAAGTGGGAGAAATCTTTATTGTGTGCAAGGTACAACACATATAAATATGATTTAAATAGATTATCTTGACATGAAGGTAAGAGAGTAACGTTCAATAGGAATTATACATTTTATGTGTGTGATTGCCACATTAAGAACATGTGTCAAGATGATAACAAAGACTACTTTATTTTAAATATTTATGTTATTCAATATTTAAGAAACACTTGTAGTTACAATTTATGTTGCGTGAGAACGTGAACTAGATTGTAGCCCAAGGTAAAATATCCACGTGTCGTGAGCGAGCATGGATGATTTTGCGGTTTCTTCGTTGAACATTTCATGGAATAACATAATTAAATGAAGTAATCTAATACTACTTTGAATTTAAGTATTCGTTGAATGACTTAACTATATGTAGTCAATATTAACTTGAAATATTAATTGAAACACGAGGTGGTGTTCATAATTACTTTTATTATAAATGTTTATGATTTTGTAAAATCACAAACATGAAGTCTTTAATACAAGACTTACAATATAAAGTAAGGCGTTAACTTGCTATGTTTTAAGACATATGCATGAAGTCAATGAGGTGATCAATGACTTATAACGTATAGTGGGATTATAAGCGATATGTCTTTTGACTTGGTCAAAATACTTGTGTTATAATACATGCAATTGACTTGGTAATTCTATTGTACCATTAAGTTTTACTTTGTTGGTAAATAGATGAGCCAAAGAGTAGATGGTTATCTTAAATATTGTTAGATTATCTTACAATATTAATTCTAATGAAATACCATAGTTTTATGGTATGTTCGATTAGAAGAATCAAAATCTATTGGCATGTTTGATTCAAGATAACTATAGTTTCTTCCAAAAGTTATCAAGGTTAGTAGATTGAGTATAGATTGAATATACTCAATAAGACTCCAACCTAGAAGATTGTTAAGACACCATTTGTTTATGGAATGTGATGAATCACATTAAGTCTTATAAATGAAGTTCTGAATTTGTTAAACTACTTGTATAGTGAGTTGTAACAAACTGATGTCAGGAACTATCAATGTGTTTTGTAATATCCCAAAAGAGAACAATGTATTGTTACTCTACTTGCTAAACTATTTAAAGGTAATCTTTAAATTGTTAAAGGCAAGTGGGAGTTTTGTTTAGATCTTGAAAGATTGAATTACAAAAATGCATAATCTTCTAAAATGCACTAGCAAATATCATGATGAGGCTAAACATGAAAATGATAGACCTTAATATGATGGAATTGTCATTCATAGATCCATGCAAGGATATCTCGGATATTTAATATCTTTGAGGAATATGAGTTCTGAGGATCATGGTAAGCTGTTAATCATAATGATAAATTTACCAAATGTTGTATTGTGGTAAATCAACCATACTATGAATGTAGAGATCTTGTCCATAGAGATAATCAACTTTAGATATTTGGTTTATCTTAATGAGTTTCTTCAAAGAATGAAAACCCTAGTGGTTTAAATCTTTGTGTAGGAATCATATGGAAAATATTGTACACGTATTTAATGCATGTCTAGTGATAATAACATTAATCATATTTAAGCAATTAACTATGATTGAATATTCTTTACTAGATACATTAAATAGAAGTATAAAGATTATAATTGTCATACTTAGTTTCATTGATGTGAAATTTTGACAATGAATATCAAAACTCTTTGTTTTGGAATTACTTTTCGAGGGCGATAAGTAATGCAAAGGAGTTTTATGAATTCAAATAATCTTTGAATATGTACAAACGCAAGAATCCATGAATGGATATATGCATGCATCTAGGAGATGATTCTTATGTTTAAAATTAAATCCATGTTTGATTTAATAATTAAAATAAGATAGCTCGTAAGTATTCACGAAAGCTAGTGGGAGTATTATTTTTAAATCTTATATGTTGTATGGGCAACTACATTCCACCTAAATTAAGTTTTAGTTGAGAATGAAACTTCGTTTGTAAGATTTGGAAAATAAAATATATAACCTTGGAATATATATATATATATATATATATATATATATATATATATATATATATATATATATATATATATATATATATATATATATATATTATTTATAAACATATCGGTAAATAAATGAGTCTAATAGAACATGATGAGTACATATCTTTGACAAGATAGTATATGAATGAGATCTTAAAGTCTAACTTGAAGATTCATCATGAACATCATGTTGTGTATAAGGTTGTTGTATCATGCTTGATTACAAGATGATTTAACAACATTGTAATATTTATGTTTGGATTTAGAATTGCATTCCACGACTGGAGTTGCTCCCATTCTATACAACAAATTGTTGTAATTGTCATAGTCAACAAACTTGAGGTTTATACGACACCAAACAAATAAATATTCAAAGTTTACGGACGTTTAAAGAGCATATTGTTGTACACAATGATCTTGGTATAATTGAGATGACACTCAATTCTAGTCATGGTATCCTTGATGATGACCATGTTGACTAGTTATGCTCAACTAGGAGCATAGTTGCATTATACATTAAAGAAAAGAATACTTTAAAACTTTAAAGTTTTGAAAGATGATTGTCATAAAAAGGTGGTTCGGTTATCACGCACCTTATGGAATGATATGACAATATCAAGATATGTGTAAACACATACAAGAAATTCAATTATTGAATTTTGAAATAAGTATTCTCAAAATTCTTATAGATCAAAGTTAATTGAAATTATGCCTTGTCAACAAGTATGATTCTCATGACTTGTGGCAAAATTCATTAACTAGTATTATCATGCATTGATCTATTTAGTATTTGGATAAAGGATGTTAAACAATTATTATTTATAATGAATTAAAGTACGGTATCGTTTAATTTCATTTATAATATTGTGTCCTATATTTTCATGTTTAAATCCATGAATAACTTAAGTTGTTCTAAATAGTCCGTTGTCAATCAATAACATGGGAATGATATTGAATTAAGACAAATCGAGTATTGGTTAGAATATACTTGAAAGTATATTGATGCGTAGCATGACTAATTCGATGATATTCAATGAATTGAGTATAGGACTTATCCCACCCACATGATGATACTTTATGGATCTTAGTCATTAAGTATATCATGAATATTTATCCTCGACTTGAGATACAAGAGATATGTCATGGATGTAGTGCATTTTGTGAAGCAATCTAACGCTATCGTGGCGGTAGTTATAAGGGTTGTTTTCGAAGTGTTGCAAAATTTATGAATCACGCTTGTAGTCAAAATAGGATTTGTTTCCTTCAAATTTATTTTGAAGTATAATCTTCTTGGGCCCTCGTAGGGTTGTTAAGATGTTTGCATGGCCATGCCCAGGTCTTCCGGAATATGTTCGGAAGAATTGGTAATCTTAATCAATCACATAAAGCGAGAAGCAGAATAGTTAATTAAGAAATGAGTGAGATCCATATTCTTATTAACATGGTATTAGAAACAAAGGATGAATATGATGATGAATCATCAAACTTGGTTTTCTCCGAAAACCATACGAGTTGTACTGGGGGCATTGGCGTGTTGCTGACGCTAACCAATGTCATTTCACGTTTGTAAACATATCCAGTGGGGCTGTTGAAATGTATATATTTACAAACATGTGAATGTCCGGATTCGAACTCGTGACCACGGGATTGCACACATTAGCGAATGAGAATTAAAGTTAATAATTAATGTTTATGTTTACGATTAATTATTACACATTAAGTCCGGTTAACGATCGTTAAGTATTTAACGGAAAAATGACTAACGACCGTTAAATGGAAAGAAGGACTAGAAATGGAAAACTTGGAAAAATTATGGGTTGGGCTTTGGGCTTTCCATCATGGCGGCCATAGGGCTTCTAAAAGCCTAAATCCCCAACTTGTTCTCTAAGTTTACCTACTAGTATATATAGAGGGTAGGTTACAGGGTTTCATTCACACTTGCGCATTGAATTAACCCTAGATCTCTCTCTCTCTTTCCATTATTCTTGGCGAACACCCCAAGTAAGGGAGTTTGGTTTCGTTTTCTTAAACGAGGACTTGTGTTAGATCTAGCAATCGCTTGATTCGTTTGGTTAATTCGTGTGTACAAGAGCGTGGTTGTAAGACATTATTCTTACACCAATAAGTACTTCTTTGGTTTGCTTTGCTCGAGGGTTGTTTTGTTTTGCTCGAGGATTTGATATTCGCAAGAGGTGCGTTACGCATACTTTCGTTAATTAATTTATTTGTTATGATCTTAAGTCTTCCATTGTGTACTCTTGATGTCTTTATGTTTTATTGTATTTTATATATCATAAACTCAACACTTTCTTGGGTTTATCAAATCAGTTGTCGAGTTAGTCTTGTTAACTCAACATTTTCTGCAGATTTTACTTGATAATAATCAGGATGTAGAAGGGCAAAGCCTTCCGAAATTAGTATATTTGGCTAGGGAAAAGAGACCAAACCATTTTCATAACTACAAAGCTGGAGCCATGAATGCATTGGTAAGTAGTTAAGTGACTTTTATACACATTTTTCTGGAGTAATTTTTTTTCTGGGAGGGAAATATCAAGTTAAATGACGTTATCGTTTTATGCAGATAAGGGTGTCGTCGAAGATAAGCAATGGACCAATAATCCTGAATGTCGACTGTGATATGTACTCAAATAGTAGTGATACTATAAGAGACGCGCTTTGCTTCTTCATGGACGAAGAAAAAGGCCACGAGATTGGTTTTGTTCAGTACCCGCAATGTTTCGCAAACCTTACAAAGAATGAACTTTATGGTGGTTCTCTTAGAGTGATTTGTGAGGTGAACGATTTAAATAGGCATATAATGCTTGATTTATTTATAATGTTGCTAAGCAAGTTTAACGCGTTTTTTGTTGATTGATGAAGATTGATTTCCATGGTATTGATGGTATGGGCGGGCCTTTGTATATCGGAACTGGCTGCTTTCACCGAAGAGAAATTCTTTCAGGGAAAAGTTTATATGATGGAAAAAGAATCGATTGGAACATGGTGAATGATCACAAAGAGACCACATCAGAAAACTACACGACTGAAGAACTAAAGAAGCTTGCGACATGCACCTTTGAAACTGATACTGAATGGGGAAAAGAGGTTTTTATTGCTTGTTTGTTTTCGGTTTCTAATTCCGAGCCACCCTAACACAACCCGACCCGTTTTGAGAAATAAAAAATTGCCCGTTTTGACATTTTGCCACCTCTAGTCCCATGTTATCTGATTTTTTAGAAGTAAATGGTTAGCATAAATCACAAACTTCAAATTGCAATGCATTTTTGTATTGTAGATTGGTTTAAAATACGGATGTCCCGTTGAAGATGTCATAACAGGGCTATCTATTCACTGCCGAGGCTGGAAATCATTATATTACAATCCAAAACGAGAGGCCTTTTTAGGCGTTGCAGCAACCACTCTTGACCAGACCCTTGTGCAACATAAGCGGTGGTCGGAGGGTGATCTATTGATTTTGCTCTCAAAGTATAGCCCGGCTTGGTATGGACTTGGAAAGATTCACCCTGGTCAGTTGATGGGCTATATGATCTACTGTTTATGGTCTCCTTCATCCGTGCCAACTCTTTATTACTCCATTGTCCCATCACTTTGTCTCCTTAAAGGGGTTTCACTTTTCCCTACGGTACGTTATGACTCTATTTTCGTTTGTGCACCTTACAACGAGATTAAGGAATAACCAAATATTTGTTTCAACAGTCATATCGATCGTAAATCTTATGGATTTTTGGTCGGATGACTGCGGAAATTAAACAACTTGACAATCAACAAGTTGATGTTGTATTGATGTCTTATATGAAGTTGCAATAATTTTAGTAACACATTATCTATTTCTTACAACTTTGTCGATATGTAGGCATCAAGCGGATGGTTTCTCCCATTCGCTTACATCTTAGTCTTCATCTCAGTATTCGACTACCTTGAATTCCTTCAATCCGGTGGGACCACAAGAGGGTGGTGGAATGATCGCAGAATCTGGCTCTACAAGCGAACTACCTCCTACTTTTTTGCATTACTCGACACCATTTTGGGCTCAGACTTATCATTTGTGATAAGCTCAAAAGTAGCTGATAATGATGTTCAAGAGAGGTATGATAAAGAACTAATGGAATTTGGAGTGTCGTCACCTTTGTCAACAAATGTGGCAACACTATCAATGGTCTATTTGGTCTGTTTTCTTGGTTTTGTTGTGAAATCGGCGTTGATGGACACGAGAACTATGAGAGCATACTTTGAGACCATGGCGATTCAAATAGTACTTTGTGTCACATTGGTGCTTATTAATGTACCATTGTACTTGGGTCTATTTGTTCGCAGCGATAAAGGGAAAATACCAAGTTCTGTGACCAGAAAATCGGTTTCTATAGCTTTGCTCATTTGTACGATTTTCTACTTTGTATAGTATGTCTCGATACGATGAAATAGTGTGTATTTAGTTTGAGATTTGTGTGGTTAATCCATTTCACCCTTATAATGTTACCCTTGTGGTTAATGAATTCATAACTTCAATATTAGTTTATAAGTTGGCCTTACTACTTTTGAAATTAGGCCAAAATTTATATTTTTTCCGTTTAGAGTCTCTTTCTTTTGCCTAAACTGACTCTTTTAAATCACGTTTCTGTTAGAGCATAACAAAAATACTTGTGTCACTCGTAACACATAATCCCAAATAATCTAAGGTAAACTAGCTGCTAACCGTTGCTCTTACTATACTCAAATATAATTCTTTTATAGGTTCGTTTTGTGATAGATGAATATGTTTTCGAAAGTGTTGGTCACGACAATAATATTGCTTCTTACAGCTAACATAGAGGAAGTTTCCGGGATCCGGTTTTTGATAGACAGGAAAGAGTGTTATTCACATAAAGCTGAGTATGGTGCAACTGTTCGATTTTCTTTCGTTGTTATTAACGTTGAAGATACTGATGATTGGCATTATACTGTATATGGTACCGATCTTGTGGTATTCATTTCTCTTTGTGTCTTTACATGCACTTTTATATAATCACAATGATGTTATGGTATCTTGAAGTCCTTTGCGCGTGTATATGAAAGTTTTTCTACATATGAAAAACTTAATTTGACACTATATATGGCGTTGAGGTGAAAATGGTGGATGTTTCTCTATGTTGCTCTAATTATTAGGTTAAGGGGCCGAATGGGGAACAAATTCAAGAGTTTCATGACAAAACAAGTGAATCATCCGAGTTTGTGGCGCATAATGAAGGCCTTTATCGATTTTGCTTCTCCAATCATTCACCATACCCGGAATTCGTGGATGTTAATGTCCATTCGAGTCTTTTCTATAATCACGTTGAACATGCAAAACATGGTGCCGAGACACATGTAGGATGTCCACCACTAGTTAAGGTCGCCTCAAAAGAAATGTTTTATTTTGCAGATCAATTCGTACTGATAATGGATCAAATATCGAAGATAGGGGACAAACTAGTTAACATTCAATTTAAACAACATTATTGGCTTATGGCTGAGGCTGATCGACATGAAATAAGTAAAATTTCTAACTCTTGCATGTACATTAAACAAAATTGATTGAAATGTTCTTGTTAACATTCAGTTCATATGTGTTGATTTGCAGTTAATAAAATAACGACCAAGAGAGCTATGCACAAAGCTCTTGTGGAATCGTTTGCTATGATCGGTGCTAGTGTCTTGCAAGTGTACCTTCTCCAGCGTTTGTTTTTGTTTGTGTTATGCTTCACTGAGCTTCTATATATGTAAACTCAAACTTTAACATAGTAATCATCATACAAGTAGTTTACAAACAGAATCAAAAGGGTTGCATGGGAAATCTAATAGCAATGAATATGTGGATGTGAATAAAGAACGTTAATCACAGATAACTATGTCAAATCCCGCTTGAGTTAGAAAGGAATGCACTGGACAATGAGTTTGAATTAGCAAACGATGGTGGGCTCAATGTGGATCACGACTTGGGCCAAGTTATGGGCCAAGGTACAGGCCAAGAGAGTGAATCACAGGGGGATATAAACAACAAAGTTGATTGTATGGGCCAACATGTCAAAGAAAATGGTTTTAATGGAGCGGGGTATAGAGATACGTTTGATAACATAATGAATAAAGAAACCACCAAGAAAAACAACGAGGTTACATACAAACAAAAAGATGCTCCAAACGGCCGCGATCAGGTGGATTCAATAAATAGAAAGGATAAAAGAGAAGTATCACCAACAAGCTCGACGGAGAAGAATGACGGTAGATCAAAGAAAAAAAGGAAGTCTTCACAAGTATGCGAAAACATTGAGGATACGTTTGATAAAACGTTCAACCAGGGTTCTGACCAAGTTGAGTTACAGCGTAATAAAAAGATTGTGGGCAGAAGGAGTATGACCAAAGCAAAGGAGATGGCACGAAAAATCGGGGTGGGGCGATTAGACGAGTTCACAAAAGACAATACAGGCGCTTATAAAGGCATATTTGGTAACGATGGTGAGTGTAGTGATATGTTCAAGTTCGGTTCCAATCAAAAACGGAATACGGATAACGCGAAATGTGAAATCAACATCGAACAAATGAAGGAAATTGGTGAGATGATAGGCATATCGTGGCACAAAATACAAACGAGGAAAAGTTACATGACCATCGTGTGATTGATGAGGTTGTGGAGGAGGATGTTGGGCTTCAGACCCAATAGTCATTCTGGTATGTATTTATTCGTTTTTGATAAGTTTCAATAATGAAAGTGATTTCTATAAATATTAGAGGTTTAGGGGAATGTGGTAAAAAGGGGTGGATCAAATCAATTATTAGGACTGAAAAACCGGATATGATCGGGATTCAAGAAACTAAAAGCGGGGTGGTCGATGACGTTTGGGTTGAAGATTTATGGGGAGGAATGGGTTTCGGATACACGCAACTAACAGCTAATGGGAATTCGGGGGGGATAATTCTCATTTGGGATAAGTGGGTATTTACATGTAAAGAGGCGATAGGGGATGATAGATTTATCGCAGTGAGGGGTACATGGCAAGGGAAAGTCGAGGATGTTTTCTTGGTATGTATTTACGGGCCTCACGTGACTCGTCAAAAAGCATCATTGTGGGATAGGTTATCGGGATTGATTGATAGATGGCAAGGAGCTTGGTGTATATTTGGAGATCTAAACGTGGTTAGAAGTGTTGACGATAGACTTAATTCTCAAGTGAACTTGAAGGAGGCAAGTGATTTTAATGACTTCATAAATAATATGAGGTTAGTTGAAATTCCAATGGGTGGTAGGAAATTTACAAGGATAAGTGATGACGGGTTGAAGTTTAGCAAGTTGGATAGATTTTTATTAAATGATGAGTTCAATAATCTATGGGGTAATCTTTCGGTCTTGGCTTTGGATCGGAAATTATCAGACCATTGTCCGATTGTTTTGAAGGATGTGGAGTTGGATTTCGGTCCAAAGCCATTTCGACTCTTTAACGTTTGGCTAGAGAAGTGGACTTGAACCACGCGGTTGAGGAGGCTTGGATGAAAGAAGTTAGAAGTATTCGACCGGATTGAGGTTTCGGGACAAATTGAAGAATGTTAAGGCGCTCTTGAATTTGGAGTAAAGCAAGGTTTGGAGGTCAAGTAGAAAATTGACGAAATAAAAATGTAGCTATGAAATGGGAACTAGAAGCGGAGAGAGACCACTTAGTGAAAACGAGAGGAATGCTTGGTTGGGCGAGAAAACAATGGGAGGTTAAAGAGATGGAATATATAAATATGCTTCGTCAAAAATCTAGAATTAAGTGGGATATCGAGGGTGATGAAAACTCAAAATTCTTTCATTCATTCGTGAAAAGGAGGAATAATAAAAGTAACATAAGAGGGCTCATGGTTAATGGAGTATGGTGTGAAGACTACAAGGTAATAAAAGCGGAGATGGCTAGACACTACAAAACCTTATTCTCAGAAGAAATAGATCGAGACCAAGATTTTGTTGTAATAGAATTGAGAAACTATCAACAGAGAATGCTCGTAACCTAGAAAAGCCGTTTGAAGAAAAGAGATTTGGGAAGCAATAAGTAGTTGTGGGGGATAAAGCACCGGCCCCGACGGTTCAACTTCAAATTTATTAGGAAAGTGTGGAATATTATCAAATCGGATTTGATTAGGGCAGTCTCGTGGTTCTGGGAATTTATGGAGATATCGAGAGGTTGCAACGCTTCGTTTATCACCATTATTCCTAAAGTAATAGATCCTATTGGTCTGGGGGATTTTCGTCCCATTAGTCTTATAGGGTGCTATTATAAGATTATTACAAAAATCTTAGCGGAAAGGGTCAAATGTGTGGTGGGGTGTGTGGTTGGGGAGGTACAAAATGCTTTTATTAAAGGTAGATACATTCTTGATGGGGTTCTTATTGCAAATGAAACTTTGGCTTACCTGAAACGAACGAAGGATAAGGGTTTAATTTTTAAAGTTGATTTCGAGAAAGCATACGATAGTATTAACTGGAAATTCCTAACAAGCATTATGAAGAGGATGGGATTCGGTAATAAATGGTGTAAATGGATAGAGGCGTGTCTCAAGTCATCTTCTACTTCCATTCTCGTTAATGGATCGCCATCGGAGGAGTTCGGGGTCGAGAGGGGAGTTCGTCAAGGCGACCCGTTATCTCCTTTTTTATTTATATTGGCAGCTGAAGGATTAAATGCAATTGTGAATGAAGCGGTTGAGAAGGGAATTTTTAGAGGGATTAAGGTTGGGTCGAATCATATTACGGTGTCTCATTTGCAATATGCGACGATACCATTTTTTTGGAGAATGGAACAAAGAGAACGCAAAGTCACTTATGTATATTCTTAGATGCTTTGAAGAGGCGTCCGGATTACGGGTAAATTATGGGAAAAGCAAATTATTCGGGTTGGGTGTTAATGAAGAGGAATTGGGGATATGGCGAATTGGATGGGGTGCGATATGGGTGATCTTCCCTTTACTTATTTGGGATTACCAATTGGTGAAAATATGAGTCGGGTGAATTCGTGGAAACCGTGGTAGAAAAATTCAAGAATCGGTTGGTAGGGTGGAAAGCTAAATCGATGTCCTTGAGAATTCGGCTAACATTGGTTAAATCGGTTCTCGGTAGCTTGCCTTTGTATTATTTCTCGATGTTCCGTGTGCCTATGAGTGTCCTAAAATCTCTTGAGCGAATTAGAAAAAATTTCTTTTGGGGTGGGATTGGGGAGGGTAAAAAACTTTCTTGGGTAAAATGGAATTCTATCCTTGTTTCTTTTGGGGATGGGGGTCTTAACGTGGGGTCTCTTAGGGCAAAAAATTTGGCGTTATTAGGAAAATGGTGGTGGAGATTTAAGAGGGAGGGAGAGGGATTATGGGTTAGGGTTATTAAAAGTATCCATGGGGTTTGTGGGGGTTTAGCGGGTAATTGCGATCGGAATGGGGGTGTGACGAGGGGGTGGGGGTGTGGGGGGATATTGCGAAGATTGGGGTGGAGGTGGACGGGTTGGGGATTGATTTTACGTCGTCTTGTGTGGGGGTGTTGGGAGATGGGAGGGATATTAGGTTTTGGGTCGATAGATGGGTGGATAGTAAAGGCTTTGTGATAGGTTTCCTAGACTTTTTCATTTAGATAGTAGAAAGGAGAGTAGTGTGATGGATAAGGGTATGTGGGTAGACAATGAGTGGGTTTGGGCTTGGAGTTGGAGTAGAGCCATTAGGGGTAGGGTGTGTAGGGATTATGAGGGTTTAATAGAGGTTTTGCGAAATGTGGTTGTCTCTATTGATTGTAGGGATAGATGGAAGTGGAATCTTGATGAAGACGGCGAGTTCAAAGTCAAAGTTCTTACAAGTTTAATCGAGGAGAAGATTCTTCATGTGGTTAGTGATGGTCAAGATACAATTTGGAATAAGTTGGTGCCTAAGAAAGTCAACATCTTCGTGTGGAGAGCTCTTAAAGGAAGGCTACCGGTTCGTGTGGAGCTTGATAGACGTGGCATTGATTTAGACTCGGTTTTGTGCGCGTGTTGTAACGATAGTGTGGAAACATGTACCCATTGCCTTGTCACATGTGACCTTGCAATGAGTGTTTGGACCAAACTATTTGATTGGTGGAATGTAGGGAATGTTAACGTTTTCACTATTGTTGAACTTTTCTCACATAGTGGGAATGTTAATGTTCCTTCCACTCTAGCCTTATTATGGCAAGCGACAATTTGGACATCCGGATACTTCATTTGGAAAGAAAGGAATGCTCGTGTGTTCGATAGAAAAGTTTCAAGTACTAACAAAATTTTGCAAGACATTCAACTCAAGAGCTTCGAATGGATAGTGAGACGATCAAAGAATCATAATTCGATAGATTGGCAACAATGGTTACGGGACCCTCGAAACATTCGGCTACATTATCCATCTAATTCTGTAGTAGATTCTGCAACTGTTACAATGATCTGTGGGATGCAAGTTCAAATCTCGAATGGGATAGTCGGTTCGGAAAGTAGTAGGGTGACAGTTGGTACATCTATTTGATTTTTTTTTACCATTCTTTTTTCCTCTTTGCTTCTAGTGGATTTTAATTTTCGATGGGTTTGATATTGATATTTTCATGATCTGCGTGGCTCGTGATTGTCACACACATTCTGGTCTACATTTCCAGCCATTGAAGTTTTATTGGTTCTCAAATGAAGGCCTATCATGAGACAACAATAGTTATTTAATGGTGTCAGGTTATTTCATCAAAGTCAGCAAGTGGAGAGTTTAGTTTTAATTGGTAAATGCTTCATGTGGCATTTTAGAGTCAGTTTCTGTTTCTTGGTCTTTTAGTGTGAGATTCAGTTTTTTGTGTGGGCACTTTTGGTCCTTTGTATTTTATAGTTTGTGCTCTTTGGGTCCTCCGTCTTTTAATTTTCTTGATTAATTGCGGTGGGATGCCTTTCTTTTTTTTGTTTCAGTGGGTTCAATATATTGTTGCTTTCTAAAAAAAAAAAAAAAAAAAGTTTACAAACGGAATCTTAAGCGGTGTGCAACGTTGATAAATGTGTACGAAAAGATGAGAATCGAGTACCATAACCGTGATCCGATACCGCTAGTGAATTACTGAGTACATCATACCGATTCTAACCTATTTGCACCAACACAAGATTACCTAAAACTAGACTCAAACACTAAATTTGTGATTCAAGCCTAGTTCTAATTTGGGTCTTTATAGTATCATTTACTAACGAAATCTCAAATCTCTAGATTTTTTTTTTTTTTTAATATGGAAACACTACAAAAAAATATCATTTTACCACACTTTTAAAAGTGTGTAGAATATTTTGAAGATTTTAACATTTATGAATGTGTAAAATTGGTTACGTAAATAAGTGTGAACAAATTTTAAAAATAAAAGAGTTTCCACACTTACATGTGTTTTAAAAATGTTCACACTTTTAAGGGTAAAGAAATTTAGAATTTGTCTACACTTTTAAGTGTGTCTTGTTTTAACACCCAAATTCTTCGCACTTTTCCTCTCATGTGGAGAATTTGGATTATTATAAATATAATCTTGACACATGTAAGTGTAGACATTAGATTCTTCACACAAGGTGTGAACTTTTTCAAACACACATATATGAAAACCTTTTGTTTTTAAAATTTGTTCACACTTATAACCAATTTACACTTAGTGTGATAAAATGACATATTTTTGTAGTGAAACCTAGCTAGTTTGGACCAGAGCAAACAAAACTCGCACAAGTTTAATATAGTATGGTTACGATCCGTTTTACATTTTCAATTTTGCCTGGAATCTGACAACTTGAGATTGATTATGAAAAATTAGCTACAGCAACAAGCGGTAGCAATTATATTTCAACGTTTTTTTTAATAGCGTTTCTTATACTATTGTTCAAACAAAATTCAAAACGCTACATGCTCAAAACAAGTTTTATATTTGAATGATAAACGCTAGTTGCTCCAAAACGCTTTGAAACCTTGCACACCAAACATACCTGATCAAGAGCGTGGATCTTTAGTTCTTCACTTATAAAATTGAGATGTCTTTGTACATGCAATACGTACAAACTCACGAGCTGCAAAGGACTAAGTACATTTTTATTTAATTTTGTCATATTTCAACCATATATCCTTGATTTAATTATAGTTTATAGATTTCCAGTGCTTGTTAATATTAGTTTAATATCTTGATCTTTATTTACGGTTAGATATTTCAATATTTTGCCTGAATTGAGTCTCAATAAATCACGGTTCTGTTAGAGCATCACAAACCCGTGAGTAATGTAATATGAATTTAGTTTTCTATATTAAGTTTACGTTGCATAATATGTAGTAATTAAATGCTTTCGTTTAGCCAAAATGGTTTCGACAGTCATGGTGGCGACAATATTAGTGCTTTTAACAGATATTATAGGGGGAGTGTTCGGGATCAGATTTACGATAAGTGGAAGAGAGTGTTTCTCACATAAAGCCGAGTATGGTGCAACTGTTCGATTTTCTTTTGTTGTTATTAACGTCGAAGATCCTAAAGATTGGGGCGATTGGCATTATACTGTATATGGTACCGATCTTGTGGTATACATTTCTGATTTCCCTTTATCTACTTTACACATTATTAGGTATCGAACTCAATATTTACCATTAAAAACAAGTATCGAATTCAATAATTCCAAGTATGTTTCTCTCGGTATATATATAGTAAATGATATATCACTTGATGTATTTTTACATATTGTTGTGATTAGGTCAAAGGACCTAATGGTGAGCTAATCCAAGAGTTTCGTGACAAAACAAGCGAGAATTCTGAGTTTGTGGCACATAACGAAGCGTTTATCAGTTCTGTTTCTCTAATGAATCGCCGTTCCAGGAAACCCTGGACTTTGATGTCCATTCAAGTCACTTTTATAGGGACGTTGAGCATGCGAAAGATGGTGAGATCTTTACTCAATTCCAAAACCGAAGTCTTCATTGTTGTCCACAAGATTTTCGTTTCATGTTAATGACTTAAGAGTATCACGTTGAGTAAAACGACGAGACCAGTATATTTTAACCATTGTGCTTACTTTTTATTAACAAATTACTAATCCTTCAAACTGCAACAAGAACAATGTAATTTGTAAGAATGAATAAGTTTCGGACCCAATAATAAGTATTTGGGATACAAAATAGTTACTGCACAACTGGATTCTTATTTTTGTTTTGCAGATCATTTTAAACCAATAATGGAACAAATAGAGATACTAGATGAAGCTCTATTGAGAATTCGATTTGAACAAAGTTGGCTAAAGTCTAAGGCAGATCGTCATGCGATAAGTATAAACTATATATATATAACTCTTTAACATCAAACAAAAAGATAAAGAAATGCTCTTTTTAACAGTCAATTTGAATGTCTTTGATTTGCAGTAAATGAAAAGATTAGCAAGAGAGCTATGCACAAAGCTCTCGTTGAATCATTTGCTATGGTCGGTGCTAGTGTATTGCAAGTGTACCTTCTTACACGTCTATTCAAACGGAAGCTTGGGATGTCGAGTGTCTAATGGATACTAAAAGTGTAGTCTTCTGTGTTAACTAGTATGGATACTAAAAGGTCAATTTTAGGCACATTTTAAACCCGTCATATACTTGTGTGCACCCATGTGGCGAGAAAGCTAAAACATGTTTGACAAAGCTAGACGATCAAGATATGTTAGAAGGTCTAACTGACCGTGTAATCGTTATATGAAGGAAAACCCGTTTTGAATCTGAAAATGAGATGAACATGTGAAAACTACAATCATCCGTTAAATCTTAAAAATTAACCTTTTTCGTGGTAACTAAGAAAGTCCACACAGGCAACAACTTTAACTTGACAGGCGTAAATGTATTGCTTTGTGAACTTGTAAACGTGTTTTTAATAGGAAACAAGTGTGTTTACGACTCTAAAAATCAAGACAAGTCCAATTATTTTAGAAATGTGGTTGTTCTGGTTCAATGTAAGTATGATATGATACTAACTTTAAATCAGTATGCGGTATCAAATTATAGCTAACATAGCTAAAGTTGTACTCAACTTGTAACTAAGTTAAACCTTATTTTTCACTAAAATAATAATGTCATTCGGTTTCAACCCAATAACAGGATAAACATTTTTTCTCTTGACAAGTTGACACAATACACATCGTGTTTGTGTTAGCTTATTGCCGAGTTTATAAACTTATGTAAATTTGTAAAAGCTTATTAGCCGATAAAAATGAGCTTATCAGCTATTCCAGTTTTACATAAGCTCGTAAACACGGTTTGTGTTTGGGGAAGAGCTTTTGAAAGCTTATGGGAGCTTTAACTTTTAAAATAAATTGAAACATAATCTGATTTTGTTTGGAACAAAAACTTTTATAGCTTTTAAAATCCAAGGTTTTAAAATTTCTAATTACACTTATATTTTGTTGGGCGGATTGAATAACGAACCAAACAAACCGGGCGACCAAGCATGGTCGGTCGGCGGGTTATGCGTTTTGGACCAAGCAGTTTTTGGTCTGGTCTGATCTTGATTGATCCGGTCCAGTTTTCTATCTATAACTTAAGTTATTTGACCATGGGCCTGAGTAGCATTAGTACCAAACCCATTGGGCCAAATAAACTCACTTAGCCCAAATGCAACTCCCCAACTCAAAGTACAAGAAAACATAAAACAGTCAAAAACAAAACACAAGACTTTCAGTTCCAACCTGTTCCTGTCATCTTGTCTCAAACTTCAACACCAAACCCAAAAAACAATCTTAAAAACCATAACTCAATCCCATAAACCTTAAAAAAAACATCAAAGGTAAGGAACTAAATTAACAGATCTATGTTTATATTACCATAATTATATGAACTTATGATTATTTTTATGTTTGTGTTTCAGATGAGGATGTTTTTGTGGGGTGTTTTGGCTGCGGTTTTGTTGGGGAACATGGGAGGGGTGTTTGGGATAAGGTTTGTGATAGATAGAGATGAGTGTTTTTCTCATAAAGCTGAGTATGGTTCAACTGTTCGATATTCTTTTGTTGTTATTAAAGTTGAAGGTGCTTGGCATTATAATGAAGATGGTGTTGATCTTGTGGTATTCTTTTATTTCTAACTAAGTTTTTATTTATTTGTTTATTGGGCTTATTGTCTGAAAATGTATATTACTTGTCACTTTTTTTAGTTGTATGTGCTATTGTTAGGATCGGGCTATTTGATAACTTACTTTTTGAATTTCGATAATTTTGTGTATAGATTCCTAAAAGTACGTGATTCAATTCCCAAAAATACTTGATTTGATACCAAAATATACGTCAATCGATACACAGAATAATCAAAATTCAAAAAGTTATTTATTAAATAGTCTGATCCTAACCATGGTACATACAACTCAAAAAAATGACAAGTAAGACACATTTTCAGACAATTACCCATTTATTTAATTAGTTATGGGTGAATTTTGAGATGTCAAACCTAGTTTGTTAGTTTAGTTTTCTCATGGACTTAAGGGATCTATAGAGTGCTAATTTTGGTTACTAGAAAAAGACGAAATTGGGTAGTGGTATAATATAGTTTAAGAGTTTCCAGCGAAAGTTGGTTGGAGTGATGGATGATTGGATTCTAGCTTTAACATGTATGTTAGTGGGTGTTTCGAGATCTAGAGTAATGTGATTCCTGTGTAGTGTGATCAAATTACGGGGTGTTAGGCTTTGAGTTAGAAAGCGATAATGTGATATGAAATAGTTAGAATTATATAGTTATGTGTAACATTGAGGTTATGTTTAACATGAGGTTATGTTGTTATAATTTGTGGTAATCATGTAAGGATTTGCATGTATAATAATAATTAGTTTGTAGCAGCTAATTCTAATTCCGATTATGTGAAATTGCTTATTTGACCGTCAATAAATAAGAGAATGATCAAGATCTAGTTTCACTATACCCAAAATATCAAAGTAGAAAATATATGTAGGTTATAAGTTGGTACGATGTACCCAATTTAGTACAATGTACCATATTAATAATACTGTAATAACATTAAATTTCAGAACTAAATGTTTGAAACACATATCAAAAAATATAAAAACATTACATACCTAAATTCTCCCATTGCATCTCTTCTATTCTTGAAGTCAAGCCTTCATAGTATGCACTTTCATGATTCATGTCCTTTTTGTAAGATTCTGTAAACCTTGTTTATAGACGGATATTTGAGTGAACAAAGACCAACTTGTCAGCTCTTTTAGTGTTCAGTCATTGTCCTTTTACATTATGGATGGAAGAATAAGTACTCCAATTTCTCACCGCCATAGAACTACTTATGGGCTGTGAAAGAACTCTTGTAGCTACGTCGGCTGGTTTTGCAGTTTCTGAACTGTAACTTGACCACCACTCGATCGGGTCCATTGTTATGACATCTGTTTGAGCCGCTGGAAGTAGACCTTTTTTCATGTGAAATTTTGCATATTGTGGCCGCAACAGTTTACTTTCCTCTTTATTGTCTGCAATTCTATTGAATGCTTTCTGGTAACCCCAATTACCACTTCCTTGTCAATGTTAGGAAGGTGCTAATTTGTTAAGATGATGTGAGTGGTCATAAAACATTGGTGTTAATGCAATGTAAAGAAATGGTCATTGTTTCCCACTTAGATACATTTATGTTTTCAACCTGAGGGAAATATGAAGAATACACATTCTTCATCACATCTTTAATTTTCTCCAACCATATTATCCATCATTTCATAAATTTCTTCCATTTTTGTACCCTCTCAATTACAAAATTTAATCATCAAATATTCAAATTTCTCCCATTTTTGCGACTACTATTGCCCTTAATACTTGGAGGGATTGGGTCAAAAAAGGGGATGAAAGTTACACACACAAAAAATGGACAAACTATTTGTGAAACTATTAGAAGCGACGAGTTGTGGGATGATGTTGAGCATATCCTTGCAATTACTAAACCGGTTTATTTGATGATTAAATTTTGTGATGGAGAGGGTACAAAAATGGGAGAAATTTATGCCATGATGGATAATATGGTCAGAGAAATTAAAGATGTGATGAAGAATGTATATTCTCCATATTTCCTCCGGTTGAAAACATAATATTTGCTAGGTGGGAAAAATGACCATTCCTTTACATTGTCTTGGATACGCATTAACACCAAGGTTAACGGCTCAAATAGATGTCGTAACAATGGGCCCGATCAAGTTAGGGTTGAAGCTTCAGAACTAACTAGTTGAGGTAGCTACAAGAGTTCTTTCACAGCCCATAAGTAGTTCTTCAGCGGAGAGAAATTGGAGTACTTACTCTTTCATCCTTACTGTAAAAAGAAACCGATTAAACACTAAAAGAGCTGAGAAGTTGGTCTTTGTTCACTTAAATATCTGTCTACAATCAAGGTTTACAAAATCTTACGAAGAGGACCAGACATGAATCCCGAAAGTGCATAGGCTCGACTTCAAAAATATAAGACTTGCAGTGGAAGAATTTAGATGAAGACTAGATTACTTATTTTTATTTTTTCATTTAAGTATGTAACATTTTTTTATTTTGGAGACGTGTGTCAGACATGCACTTCTGAAATTTAATATTATTATTAATAGGGTACATTTTACTAAATTGAGTACATCGTACCAACTTATATGATACACCAAAATGAGCCTACCCCCCTCATACCAAATTTTAGAGACCTAGTGCACCATGATTAGTACCGAAGCGAACCGCGTTTCATGTAACTATGGATAAGATCCACAAAATAAAGTCCAAAGTTAGTGTCAAATGGACGGACTAAAGCACATAGCTTCGTAGGTAAATTACATATTAAAAAAACACTTAAGAAATAGAGATGTTTAACTAATACTTAATGCACAAAGTTTTTAACATTCCTCACTTAAATATATGCTATATAAGTTTGCACCATGTGAAAAGGTGTGCCTTTTTTCCTGCATGTTGGGCATTTGTTGATAAAGCTTTGTGTGGTTAATAAATGCTAGTTACCATGTTGTGATTATTAGGTAAAAGGACCTAAGGGTGAACAAGTTCAAGACTTCCGTGACAAAACGAGCGACAAGTCGGATTTTGTGGCGCATAATGAAGGTCTTTATCAATTTTGCTTCACCAATAAATCGCCATACCATGAAACGATAGACTTTGATGTCCATTCTAGCCACTTCTATGCTGACGTTGAGCATGCAAAGGATGGTAAGACAATTGGTTGCTTCTTATTAAATTCTGTGCATAGATTTGATACATGGTTGCTAACGTTAAATGATGTTTATTCTTGCAGATCATTTTAAACCCATTTTGGAACAGATATCAAAGCTGGAGGATGCTTTATATAACATTCAGTTTGAACAGCATTGGCTCGAGGCCGAGACTGATCGACAAGCAAACCGTATGATCTCTTTAACTCTTCCATAGAAGTCAATATGTAGATGAAATGATCACTAAACCTCTATTCTTTTTCTATATTACCTAAAAGAAAAAAATTCACACATCATGTACTTAAATTTTCATAATCGTCCCAGTCACATCATTTCCATTGTTCTGAAATGACAATTTTACAAATCTAAGGGTGTCTCTTCTTTGAGTTAATTGACTCACCAAATTCCCCTAACCCTGATTTCTAACTGCAAAATTGGACGCAAATGATGTGAGTAATATGGCCGAGTCTCTAAATATGCAACTGATAAAGCTATGTTAGTATAAGAAAGATTATTTTGCAGATCATCGTACTTTTCTGTTTGTCCCTTCAGTCATTGTACTGCTTTTGTACATGTCACTAAAAAGATGGCTTTGTGTTTTTTTGGCTTATATTGTAATAACTTGTTTTCTTAGCATTTTTTATATAAAGTTTCAATTATACATAATTGAGATCTTTTAAATGATTTTATAAAATTTATTTAGATTACTGCTGTAATGATATTACTTTTGTTTTCTTAGTTAACGCATTTATAAGTTTTTAACAAATGTGCAACAATGTGTCTGTGGGGCAACCTGGCCCCAACCTGTTTTAACCTGTACTAAAAAAACTCTTTTAAACCAAAACTTGTTTTAATCCGCTCCATAACCCGCCAGACCCTGTCATGTCGCCAATTCTAATAGCATGTGTTTTATTTGCAGTAAACGAAGGAATGAGCAAGAGAGCAATGCACAAAGCACTTGTGGAATCAGCAGCTCTTATCGGTGCGAGCGTGTTGCAGGTGTACCTTCTCATACGTCTGTTTGAAAGAAAGCTTGGGATGTCTAGAGTTTGATGTATGATCGATTGTGAAATGTTTTAACTCCCTTTAGCTTGTTAGACCCTTTATTATGAGAGCTAAATATACACCAAAATTGCACTTGAAAGTGTAACTTAAAAGAGATTGGATATAATATTTGTTACAATGGTTCACTTTACTAGACCTCCTGTTGTTTCCCTCTATATGACTCTTTATCTGACTTATTTAAGTTTTAACTCATATTATATCATATATTCCATGTGTAGCAACCTTGTTACTGTATTTTCGAGCCCGGATAGATATTCTGTAACTTTTTTTGAACAATTTGATCCGTGCTATCTTCTATATAACAGAGCCGAAGTCGTTAGATTTATGCAAATCTGTTATGATCTGATGTAACAAAAATGATTTTCGCAAGTAAATGCAGATGACTTGAAAGCATTCAGTTATAACTTTGAGTTTTAGACTTGCATGGAGCATTCAGTTTGAGGTCTTTTTTAGTGTCTGGGTGGAGCTGAACAATAAAGATTCGAAAATTTCTGGGCGCTAACAAATATTTATCTAATCACAACTTCAAACAAAAATATTTGTATAAAAAACGACAATCTACAGTAACTTGCCTTATTACAATCGATAGTTAAATCATTCAACTCTAGTGATTGATATCAGTAACCACTTTCAAGATGCATTATAAGACGCACCCCACTAGTTCGTTTTTGCTTTGAAGTTTCTTACTTCTGACTAATATTTGTACAATTACAATGAAGAAATGATTAGTTTTCCAATCAAGGAAAATGATGGTTTACCACGCCGTTTATCTCTGTTAAGAAGTACGACTGAAATACGGCTAGCAGTGACAAAGCACAGACCCTACCAAAAGTCACGCGGTTGCTGTTGCATTATAATATTTAACGATCCTAAGCGAAAAAAGAAAACCCAAGTATTTAAGTATGTACACTGTCGAAACAACTAACCATTTATAGTTAATTACTTATCTACTTTTTATGCCCATTTTGCCCTTTTGAGCGCTTAAAAGCTTCTGCAGTTCCATTCTTAATTTCTTTTCTTCGTTTCAACAAGCCATTGCTAAAAGAACCAGCTCCAGCAGTTTTCACTGTTATTTCATCATACCATCGAGCGTTGGTGACAATGGCACGAACTATAACCTCACTTTTGGCTCTGTAATTATGTTTCTCTCGATAACTGAATTCTGCCCACAACATGAACCATTTATAGCTTTCACTTTCAGTTTTTGGAAAACATGGTCTTGATCACGCTTCAAACTGTCTCTTGATTCCTGCATATGAGCCAATGCCACAAATCATTTCAATATAAACCTTAATTTAAGACAACGAGAAACATATAATAATAATTGGAAATTTGGTGGGTAAGGTAATAGTTCGGGTTGAACAGGTAATTTCCTAATGCATGTCAAAATGGAGTCAGATTGGGTTCTGTTCGACTGTTCCATTTTATAACTTTTATAAGAATGGTTAAGGGTTATCTGAATTGTCTTGTTTTTTTAACTGCAATTAGTGTTGTACATTTGAGAGTCGGTTTATAAAGGGTTTTGGTTACAAAAAGACCCAAGCGGACACAAACCCATCTTTTAACGACTACCGTGTACAAAAAAAGTACAATGACTAAAATTTTAAAACGGGACAATGAAAATATATTTTGGTACTTTATGCAAATAACCATCACCGTTTATGTGTTAGAAACTGATATAAACCTAAATCAGCCCATTAGTAAGCAATTCACCCCGTTTAACCCATTTGACTCAATTGGGACAAAAACAACCCAAATCCGCCCATTAATAAGCAAATGGGCAATATTGCCGACTTTGAAGAGTATTTTGAGTCATTTAGTTCACTAAAAAATGTGCCGAGACAAAAGTTGCAATCCTCATCAGATGAGAAGGACACATATACAATAGAAATGAAGGAATTCATACTTGAAAATCAATAGGGATCTTAATTTGGCCATATGCACAACCACAACCCTCGCTGAAGTTAACTTTCAAGATAACATCGAATGGTTTGATATTCCAAACGGTTCTCCTGAAATTCAACAAGTATAAACATAAGAGTTGTTGGAGTTTTCACATTTGACCCAATAGAGATACTATATAACCCAAATGAGTTGAAATTACTACCTCTTATGAGACATTATGACAGATAAAGACGCAAAATAGTGTTAACATTCAGGAATTAAGACTCGAGTTTAATCATATAGCAACATTTTAGCATATCCTAATGTAATCCCCCATATACTGCTAACAAAAGGCTAAATATTTTACCTTTTAAGCTGAAAAGGGTGCTTATCTAGAACAACCTCTTTCATACTCTGGTCTGAAAAGAATACCTAAATGCAAAGTTCATGATCACAGGTCAGATAAACATTATATGTCAACAAAGAAGTTATTACGCTTGGATAGAATCGATATAATTTTCCATCATTGACTCAAACCTCTACAGACTTGATGAATGGGATGTGAGCCTTTTTATCATGTGCACTTGCTAGCCGAAGTGTCCAGTTGACAAACCGCTTATCTGGAATACAAATTATTGTATATGAGAATAGGATGTAAAAACCATATATAGGCTTTTTAATATAGAATGCAAACACTATTTGTCCTTTTATACTTTGGGCAACTTTCAATTAGCTCAATTTTTTGATTCGGCCCATCTGACTTATTTGAGATAAGCACAACCCAAATCGACCCATTTATAAGTAAATGAGTCATTACTGCAGACTCTAATTAATCTAAACATGTAATGTAACTTATTTCACAGAAAAAAGAAATGAAGGAAAACAACCTGAACTCAATGCTTGAGCAAAAATGGTTTGTAGAAGATCTATTCTGACAAATGGACGAATACGCATATTGAGCAAATCCATGACTCCAGCAATCACCTGTACCGATTGATATTCATGAGCAAAAGATGTAATCACACAGAAACAAGTAGAATATAGGTGTCACAGTGTACTTATATAGGAAAGCTAATTTTATAATGATTCTTATTGTTTTTTCCATATTGCACCTTGTCTACGAATCCATGGATGACCAGACTTGCTTTCTTGTCTTTTGGAGTTTGCTGTGAAAATTTGAGAAAATAAGAGGAAATGATTACACGAGATGCAAAGATAAATTATGCAACTACTTAACAAAGTGGAAAGAATGAATACCTGAAGATTTACAATGACAAACTTGCCACCACTACTGAGACACTTCAGAGGCAAATTGCAGGCAGGAGTTATCTGTAAACTGCAAAAAGTAGATATTACCAATATATCGTTGCTCCTAAACGAGAAGCAGAAACAAGACATCGGATTACCTCGTTCCCAAACATAATACAACATCAGCCATTTCACAGTGCACTTCTGCTGGATTCATCTCTTCTATGGGCAATGCATCCTGTAAGAACGCCTTTAGTCTTAGGATGATGATTATAACATGAAATCTATTCATAACTAAATCAAAAGAAAAACATGTTCCTTTTTGTATCAAAATCGTATCAGCTGATTACAGTTTTTCACATTAAATCTAGTACCATTAATATAAACCAAAACAAATGTTTCATTAAGCAAATTCCGTCAAAACAGTAATAAGTTCACACTCATATAGGAAGCAAATAAGATGTTCCATTGATTGCTCCAACAAAAGTCAGGCGACTGAAATAATATACTTATTTTTTAAAGTTCGGGTTCAGTAGAGCAATAAGTAATACCTCCCAATCAAGAACTGTGTCCTTAAGTTTAACATCACAACCTGCATTGGAGCACTTCCGTGAAGTCTCCTTCAGTCCAACAGATTCAACCTCAAAGTCTCGAAAGTACCTTTTAGGTCAAAATAATAAAATGGCTTCTGAGAAATCGATTTCCAAAAAGATTTATGAAGAATGCAGAAGTTTTTAAAAGGAACTAAAACATTTTAACACAATAATCTTACTTGATAAAGAGTTTCAAGTTTATAATTGGGCAAACCGAATAAAGACTTGAAACCAAACAAAAGTGTGCTAGCTGATTAGAATGAACACTTACTCAGTACCACAGGAAGTGCATCTTTCCATGAAGGAATTTCCGTGCAATTCCGACAGCTTGTCCCTTGGTATTCCAGATCGAAGATGTAGGCCATCAATGTTCTGCAATATATCAGCATTAAGGATAAAGTAAGAAAGCTTGATAACATCTGGTTCGTCAGATTGGAAGATGTTATATTCATAATACAGCATATGGTTATATATTATCGCAGTCGTTTCTTCTTACATAAGTACTTTGAGTTATGAATTGACATATTGTCTCAAAATAGGAAATTAGTGGATGCATACTTGACTAATTACAATTTAAGGATGCCAGCTCTCTCAAGTTCAACCAAAGCCATATGGGTCATGCTTGGCATTGCACGATGAAATGGGAGTGATGCTTCTGGCAAGGCACTACCTTCTCGCTGCATATCAAAACAAAGGCAAGCTGTCAACAACAACATAATCTCCTGATATTTTAATCGAGTTTTCAAACATAGACGACAATGGCAAGTGTCAGAGAATGTTCTGTATTGATAAATCAGAATTCAGATCCAACTCTAAGTCTTTAATCATACTGATAAATATTTCGCATCACACAGAAACTGCTTAGTGACGAAATGATGTGGTCTTCAAATTGCATACTAGGCACTAGAGTGCATTAACAACTTCAAAGGAATAACGATTCGCAACCATAAAACAAAATTAGAAGTTTTATATAAGCATATTTGACCACCCACGGTGACTGATCCACACCCATCACAGTCGCCATTGGCACTGAATTCCTTCTTATTTACACTTTTACAGTATGCTACATTTATTTGGTCATGTTCCTTGTAACTTAAGGCGAGTGATAAAAGGTTTACGAGACTGTTTATTCAAAACCTGTTATGGATTAGTCTTGTAAAGTACTGAACCCCATTTACAACCTGTTTACACATCATGTAACCATGTAAAGATGTCTTGGGATACCTGAAGAGTCCAAATTCCTGTAGGCCCACGAAAATCAGGTATACCACAGGAAGTTGAAATCCCAGCTCCAGTAAACACAACTAAATGCTTACTCTGCAAGTAACATGAAAATGAAGTAAAACTTTAGTTCAGACAGACTAACAGAAAGCTTATACCCTGTGAATGAAACAGATATCATGAGAACAAACCTTCCGAATCATCCTGGTGAGCTGTTCAATCTGCAAATACAGTAAAGCAAATATGTAAATGAGATAGCGGGCATATAAAATTATCACTTCAGAAACCATACACAGCAATCACAGTTCATTACATGTACCTAACCAGTGCTCTATAATGCCCAAATTCCATCTTATATATAAGGCCTGTTAGTTTGAATTTTGTTCTGCTAAATTCTAAGTTCCAATACATAAGGACCTTTTCATTTCCTATTTCTTGTCTGAATAAATGCTCCATACCAGTAGTGGTCTATTTGATGCCATAACCTTGACCAGGTAATGCATTATCCTAACGAATAGAAATCACGAAATCCCCATAAAAAACAAAAGTTTATATATTTACAGTACGAAAAGAATTTTATGTCTGCATATCAGACCATGTATGGTGTTTGGTTTGAGAATATGGGTTTGATTGTGCTTGAGAATGTGTGTTTTAAAGATACGGGTTATAAGGAATGGGGCTGCTACCCATAAAAGTGTGCATCTCAACCATTCAACATCATCAAACCCATACTCATTGACGATCCTGGGAAACTTCCGTTAATCATAACTCCATTAACCCTAACATATTCCATTGCAATCAAACTCAATCATCAAAACACCAATGCATAACTCACTGTAATTAGACTTTAGTAACCCTACTCAGAGTCGCAGACCATTACAATCAACCCCGCAGACTGAACTGAAACTCTTATGCAGACAGAATTATAACCTTTTCTAATGATCAACTTTCAATAAATTTCGCACCTAAGCAACTCTCTTGAGTGCACCAAACTAAGTTTATCAATCCCCTAATGAATCGGACACTCGCGTTACATGCATTCAGTTAAAATTATAACTTACAGCTGATATCAAATATTTAAACCTATAAGAAGCATAAAGTACAATGATCCCTAAACGACTACAGTCGAATCAAACTCGATAATCGAAACACCAATGCAGAACCAACTATTCCTAAACTTGACAAACCCTAACCTTAAACAACAAAAAACAATGCAGACCAAAAATAACATCACAGAACAATAACCTAAGAAACTGTAATCAATAACTAAAAAAAACCAAAAATTAATAATGAATTAGACCTTGTCCTGTAAGATATTTGGTGGATCAAAAAGTTCAGTCATGCCAACATTCCCAACATCCTCAATGTATGACAGCTTATTTGCATAACCCAAAGACATGCTTCTTTGATCCAATCTTAAATAACTAATTCTAGAATATGAATTGCTTCCAGACTTTGTTTTTTTTTATGGGTTTTCTTTTTCTAGTCTACAGGAGTCCCCCAAATGTTAACCTGGGAAAAAATGTGCTTTTTATAGATACTAGCACCCCACCCCACTTATTCTGGGGATAGATATTTATTCTGCCATCTGTTTTATTTTACAGGCTTTGTGGAATTAGTACGAGACACGACTCGAGACTGATACGAAAATAAATAGATTAGAGTTTGGGTTTGAATGCGGTTTGGTATTTGCTCCGATTGACTCGCTCAACTTGTTTATTAAACAGGTCGTGTTTAGGTTGATCATGGGTTTAATGGGTTGCGCGTCAACCGGTTTAAATTGTTAATATTATAAAACAAAGATCATGTATATTGGTTTATTAAATAGGTCGTGTTTGAGTTGAAAAGGGGTTCGGGTTTGAATGCGTTTTGGTGTTTGTTAAACATGTGGTGTTTGGGTTGACTCGTCAACATGTTTAAGTTGTTATTGTAAAATAAAGATTAATTTGTATTTGGTTGGATTGGTTAATTGGATAGCGCCGCTAAAATGCCAACTTATTTATATAAATGGGTCAGAACTAAAAAATCTTTTGCATATTAAACCCGTGTAACATATTTAACCCCATTGCAATTTGCTAAATGCGACATGTTTGGTTTATGTGTAAACATGTTAAGGTTGACGATGTTGACTCGATTCATCATGCTCAAGTTCTCTCACCCGCCAACTTGATTCGGGCACATCTCGAAGTAACACCCCTATAATATACTCTAGAGTGAAGGGTACCAATTTAGTAATATTTCTCTTTTAAGAGGAGTAGAAAAGAATTATATTATGGCATAGATTAGAACTCTTCATTCAAAGGGTTTTAAAATAGATAACCAAATACTTTGTAATGTCGCATATATTGATATTTTCATATTTGACCCAATCCATGTTTGACTTGTCGCTTTTGACCATGACTTAAAACTAATTAGAGGGCACGCTGCAATGCAGTTATGGTATGTTATGAGTGTCAGTTTGCACATATGGCACCGCCCATCTATGTTATATTGTACCACGGTTGGTGTGTCATACGCGCATCGCCATCTCAATGGTAACAATTTTAATTTATTTATTTATTATATTTTTTTTTGAGTGAATGGAGTTTTTTTTGACCATGACTTAAAATCTGAAATGGTGAGTTGTATACTATACCCTGAAACGCAGCTGCACCTAGCTCTTTTAGGTCATTCATTATGGTAAACCTTTTAAAAGGTTTATACTTGTGTTATGACATTAAATTATAAACCTTTTTGTTTTAAAAACCTATTCTCACTATGTTATAAACCTTTTCAAGTTATATAAATATCACATAATCAAATCGTTAAATTATGAAAATGTTGATATCTTGGGCCTTTTCATGCGCAAAACTTGAAATAGATCTTGATACGGTTTATGAGTTCTTAAACCTCTTTATCATTTTATAAGCCTTTTCATGAACAACAAAAGTGATGCCTCTTAGATAGCAACTAACACCATAAATATAGGGCGTTTATATATATCTCAAAATTCAAATATTACATATATATCCTTTTGATGCATTAAAGCGTTGTACTTTACGTTAAAATCTAGTAAAAGGGATATATACGTAATTTTTGAAATTTACAAGGATATACATGAAATTATGCCATAAATTATATGAGTAATTATATATGTAAGTTTGTAATAATTTGATTTTGAAAAACATAATTATTACCGTTACCGTTCTCTCTCTTACTTGCTAGAGTTATATGTTAAACTCGATCAAACTTTCGTATCTATATTTAGTAGTGGACAATTAATTTGAGACATACCAAAAAGGAAACGTGAACTATTATTTTCGGTCGGATGGAGTACTTTCCAAATAGTTCATGAGTGTCAATAATTGATGTAAACAAGATTTCACGACTATTTCTTAAATGACGGTACTTTCCAATCCGATGGACGTCGGTTGAAACACCAAAAACTTGTCGAGTTGTTTGCTTCATGAGCACGACGCGCTTAGAGAGTGTATGCGGTTTTGTAATGGGTTTTCATCATTACATTTATCTCAATATCAGTTATATAGTACTCGTATCACTTACTACTTGGTTTGGGTAGATATATACTTACTTTTGGATATGGTTGATTCATCATACATTCATACGTACAAGTCATTTAAGTTTCTTGTTGTTGAGCATTACGTTAGGTTTTTGTTAACAAATGAAAGCTTTTTTGTTTGTGTATTCATTTTCTTAAGAGTTAATTACATAAATGGTCTCTATGCTTGATCGATTTTTGCATATTTAATCATTGAACTTTTCTTTTACCGGATCCAGTCATTAAGGTTACAGGTCTAGTCCAATTTCGGCAAAACTCAGTGACCATTTATGTAATTTTGAAAAACCCCGGTGACCATTTATGTAACAAATTTAGATTGGATCCGTAAACATTTAAAACCTCAATGACTAGACCTGGTGAAAAAATAACAGTGACTAAATCTGCAAAACCAACAAACCATAATGACCATCTTAGGCTACATGTAATAGTCATCTCTCATTCACATAGCTAATATATCACCTTACCTTTATCTCTCGACCGTAATAGTCATCACGTAACAAAACACATAAAAATATTTCACTTTATAAAAACATACATCACAATATACCCCACACACACTCACAAACCAAAATTAAAATAACTATAAAAACACCTCATTTTTCTTGTTTTTCATAAGTAGTGCAGACCACCTAACCGAGCCCATTTGCTCTCCTTCGTGCGCCAAGAATTCTGGTCGTCATGGCCTTCACGTGTGAAAACAAGTGCTTCACGTGTGGTGTGAAGCCACCATAACATGCGGTCTTAAAGCATCTCTAATGCATTAAACCTTTGAAGATTTAACACACTTTCACATCAATATGAAAACCTATAATAGCATAGTTTAGATGATTCTAAAGGAAAGATACTATATGAGTCAAGTTTGTTGGTGGTTATGAGCCCAGCAGGGTAAGATAATCAGTAGTAATGCAAGACCAAATCAGGTTACCGGATATCACTTGGAATCGTGTGATCATTTTCCAAAGTAAACTATTCGACCCTATGCAGGTTACGAATATACTTGGGATAAGACCCAAATCGGTTATGAGTGCGGACAAACCAATTATTTCTACTTTCTTAAGCACAGTTGTACATTAGGCGACGGTTTGTTTTCTTTGCGTGAACACGCTAATGTAGACTTGTTGAAAGATGTTGTCATCTGACATAAAGCGATAGACGTGTATGTTGAAATAGGGAAGACTAGATTAGAACTTTACAAATGTCCCCACAATCAATTAAGACTTTGTTTTGGGAGATGGATGAAGATAGGAGAAAAGTTGCTACTTGACTATTCAATCTGTTGTAGACGGTTGGTGTTAGATGATATAGATAATGAACACGCCTAGATCCGTTTATCCAACTTACACATTGCTGTGGACGTCAATGATATTGGTGAATCTAGCAATTTGCCAAACATTGAGCCACTCTTTTCCACCTTAGACCGCTCATTTGCTAGCCAACTGTGCAAAACGGTGGCGTGCTTTAGTAGTTATTGATGACGATAATGCTATAAAGGGCACGATAATGTTGAGGTTAATCTATTTAGCATGAGTCGGGAAGCACTTTGACAAAGGTGAAACAACACTAGTTGATGTCAATAAGACCTTTGAGGAGCACGGAAATTTTGAGGTTGTCTGTTTCAATTGACTCGGGAGAAGCATTTACACAAAGCGATGAGCACTAGTTGATGTGAATAACGGTTTGAGGAGCCCGATGTGGATGTAACTCGCTTCACTTGACTCGGGATAACATGGAAGAGGATCTGTTGTTGATGTTACTCTTACAAGCGAGTGGCACTAGTGACTTTAGCAATGCAATTGAACCAAATGAAGAGAACAATTGTCAGCGAATGATGCACAACTTGGTATGGTACAAGTAGGTCGAGTAATGATTTAGGTGAAGAAGGAACAACCGATAATATAAGTGATGACAAGCGGTTGGTAAATGATTTACATGATGGTTGATGATGTATTTTGCGGTGACCATGTTAGTTTCCAACACGCACACTTTGCTAATGGCGTCTATACCACTTTTTCTATCTTTGGTCGGGAGTTTGGTACTGCAGGGAAGTAAAAACCTAGTAAGAGAGCATTCAATAGAAACTAGGAGGAGTTGTTTTTGTGAAGAATGACAAAACAAGAATAAGGGTCGGTGTAGGGTTGTGTTCCACTTTCGAGCCCAATTGAAGGTCTGGGCTGGATATTGGCCCATCTAGAAGTCCATTAGCGAAGGGTATAAATGCATTGCTTTATGAAGGTACAGTGTTGTTGTTGAAAGCCAAGTTAGTGCGGTTCAAGGAAGTGGTATTCAATCTAAAAATCAAGAGCCCGAATCAAGATCCCATCATACACGATGCATCCTGTCACAATCCCAAGAACATCAAGTTAAAGCAATTGCGATCCGGCATGCATGAGCAAGCCCGGTGTCAATCCCAAAGAACATGATCAATCCCATCGATTCTCGGATGCGATCAAGCGATGTTCAAGCGGTTTACGCTTCAATCCGACTGCTACGAAGAATGACTAAGCGGTTGCTGGAAAGAATGATGGCCTCACCATAGGTCAAATCTGTTATGCTAATTATCTAGACGATGTTTCATCTAGGTTATTTCCGATGGACAAGTTATGTACTCTAAAAACATATGTGTGTGTGTCTAACTGTAGCTCTCATGCTTTGAAAAGTATGCAATTTTATGCAGTTGGAATTATATCCATTTGCATTAACTATGGAACCATGTCATTATTGTGTATTTTTTAGATTGACTAAGCTTGATGTGTGAATAATTTGCATCAAAAGTAAAAAGCTAAATAGAACCTCATAAGAATGTTGACATTTAAAAGTCGACCCTAAACAAATTGCTAACCATCTGCGATACCCATAAGGCATAGAAAATCAAAACAAACAAAATCGAATACTTCATAACAAGGTTACTACAATTCAAGATACGAACATTAACCAACTAGCCTCATTACATAAAAGGTTAAAAGTTATCCCAATGCATAAACAATCAAGAACAACATCCAACTTAGCACCGTGTAAATCTTCCACTTCACATCACCGGCGACTACTAATCTTGCCTCAAGCTCATTTCTCCCCAAAAGTCCCGGTATGATCATTCTTAAACGAGCACAAATTTTAGGATCATACCATCTTATCTACCAACGAAGACCCCTATTGATTATTATGACAAGTCATTAAACAACCACCATTGTTACAAACTTACACAAGAAATATTAAGACGCACTTACTTGAGCAGGATAACCAAAGGCGGCATACTGGATTGCGAGAGGTCCACGAAGTCGAATAATAGCTTACTTACCACACAAAGAACATACTATCTTGAAACAATTATCGTTTTGAAGAAGCGGGTTTGAAGGATAGTTTAAGGATGGGTGATAAATGTAGACCAAACCTTACACACATATACCATTACATACACCATACAACGGTTTTTATTTACTACGCTACGGTGAAAGACGGTTTGCCTCACCAATATAACGTTGACAACGACATTATTGGTCGAGGACGAATCTGGCGTTTAATGGCCAAGGTTTGGACTGTGTGGCGATGAAAAGGCGAGTTTTGTCCCATCGCGATGCGGCTGCCAAGTTTAGGGACCAACGGTGTATTTTAGTCTAAGTTTTTGTATCACATATCGTATATGATTATCAAAATCAAGTAATAGCATTTCTTATAGAATTCAACCTCGGTAGTACCATCGTTAGTGCCACCTATTGTCCCATCACCAATACTCAAAATCCATTCAAAAAATCCTTAATTTGTTACGCATCTCGAGGTTGCAACTAACATGAAGCCTCATATTATCGGTAAGTTTAATAACAATGCAATTATTACACAAATAAGATCACGATGGATTTTTTAATAAAATTGTTATTATCACGCTTTCTTTTAATAAAGTTTTTTAATATCGAGTTCTTTTTGATAAAATTGTTAATATCACAATTTCTTTTAATATTGCAATGAAATCAACAATAAAATTAAGTTTTGTACTAATATCACGGGTTTTTTTTTTTTTTTTTTTTACGCTTTATAATATCGTTAATATCAGTTTATTTTTACGTGTAAAAGCTTAATATCGTTGTTGGTCTTATAAATATCATTGTTAGTCTTATAATTATAATTATTTTAAACGATGAAAACTAATGTTTTCACCTTAATTTTAAAAGTCAACACTAAAATCCACTATGAAAATTGCATATTCATAAAAAATCAACTAAAAACAATTTTGACGATCAATAATATTAATATCAAGAACATCAAAAATTTAGAAAAACGCTAAGAAAAATTTGGAAAAGAAAGGTAAGAATCGCTAAAAGGAAAAAAAAATTAAAACATCATTTTCATGATCAATTGATATCGGTAAGTCAGTTAGATCTTGACTTTTTACATATGTTAATATCGATTGGAATGAATGTTTAATAAGCGAAAGTTCGATATAGATCCAAAATTCTACCAGATCCGATGAGCCAATAATAATAATTCGTTTTTATTATGATAAACTTTCACCCTTTTTAAAAATTAAATATCTCGCAAACCGTTAATCGTTCTGCGATAAAATTATCTGATCGTGACGAATTAAATTATCTTTTATGATATGCATTCACTATATATTTTTAACCATTTTTTTTTAAATTTCGATCAACAAAAATCGTATATGATTTATGAAAATCATATATGATTCGATTTTCTGAATCATATATGATTTTGAGAATCATATATGATTAGTAAAAATCATATATGATTCATAAAATCATATATGATTCATAAAATCGAATCATACGTGATTTTTGAAAATCATATATGATTCGTAAAAATCATATATGATTTTTTGGACGAATTTTGAAAAAAATGTTTGTCGAAAATATATAAAGTGCATATCTATGAAAGACAATTTAATTACGTCGCGATGGTGTATTTTTATATTTTGAAAATTCTGGTTTGTAAGATATGTTGTTTTAAAAAAGGTGAAAAATGATTTTTATTAATTTAGATAAAAGATGGAGGTATGATTGGTTCGTTTGTTACATAAGCGAATATGGGTTATATTGATCTCAACTCATGTTTCATATCTGTCATGCATGTCACACCAAAAACCAAAATCCACACCTAATCCCTATTTATATGATACATACATCTATAAATTTTTTTATATTTTATACCACTTTAAATCACGCAACTTCGTAACTTCTCCATGGCTCCTAAAACCGTAAGACTTCCGCCACACACATAAGCTATTTATAACCTCGCTACATAGTAGTCACATGTGACATGTTTAAAAGTCATATGAACAGCACTCATATATCCACGTAAGCGGTTCATAGATTTCCACGTCAGCAAACCAATAGACAGTTGTACGTCATGCTATATAAACTTGTACCCTACTGAAACCTTTTAAAACAAAGGTGTACATACATCAGTGGTTCACGCAATTGACTAGTTTCGTTACCCTCTATATTAATTTCTTCTATCACTCTGATTTATTTATAAGGATCATTTTTTTACAGGTACCCTTTGTGTTATTTTTCAGTGTTATACATTTATATCTCATCATGTGCATGTATAGTGTATGTGATGAAATGATTAGTATCTGTTTCTATTGCATTTGATCATGATTTAAAGTTTTTTTAAGGGGTTGCATTTATATTCCTTAAAAGATGCAAAATGCATATATATATCCTTTAAATGCATAAAAGCATTGTACTTATATGCATAAAAATTTGTATGAAGGATATATACGAGCTTTTTTATTCGCACTCCACTTTATCTATATCAGAGTTGTACAGTTGTTATATCTTGCATCTCAGGTTTGTACAATGGAGTGTACGAATAAAAAAAATGAGTGTACGAATCAACACTCATCTATTTTCGGCTTATATGAGCTTATTATTAAAGGGAGGTGATTTGCACATTTCAAAAAATGATTAGGACACTCACATTTTGAGTATCGGGACATTTATACTATCATATTATTTTTAGTTATGTTTATCTATAAGTATATAAATGTCCAAGTACTCAAAATGTGAGTGTCTCAATTATTTTTTGGATTGTGCAAATCACCTCCCATTATTAAAGGGATAATTATGTGAAAATGTATTTAACTTGTACCTTTTTCGAGTGTTGTGTGGCCAACTGTTTTTCGACATTTGCGCGTATTTTGTGACCATTTTACCCTTATGTTTTTTAACCAACTTATTGACATTGAAGGGTAAATTAGTCATTATATATGAATAAAATACATACAAAAGTCGAAATGCAAAAGTTTAGGTATACAATAGAAGAAGAAAAAAATGGCTACACTACACTCGAAAAAGTGTCAAGTTAAATACATTATAAAACTCGTGTAAGTCTCAAAATAAGCAGATAAAAAAAATAGGGCTTATGAAATATAAACATTACTTATTAGCCATAGTGTTTGGATATGAGGGTAAAAAGTACTTTCAGTTTCATCTTAGATAAGCACTTTGAAATATGTCAAGCTTATATAAAACTACTTTATTTATCCCTAACATAAGCATATACTAAAAAGAAGCAATTTGTTTCATCCAAACTCCTGATTTGCTTAAAGATAAGCAATCCCAAACACCCTCTTACTCTAAAATAAATAAACGCTTTAGGACAAACAGTCCCAAACACCTTTTAAAACTGGTTTCTAGTTATTGGCGTTTTGATATGATATATGCACAGTTTTGAAAGTTGTTTGCTTATCTGATTATATAGAAAGAAATAAGCTGCATTGTATAACGCAGTTTGGAGTTAGTAACTCTAAACTGATTATTGCATAAGCAAACGCCACACAAATAATCGCCCTGCACATTAACTTATATTTACTTGCCAATTAGCTAGGCACTTTATAACCTTGGTTGTTTGTGATTCAAATTTAGGATGCACCTCAATACCTCATTATATATCTACCTCTATATGTATGCCGAGACTAAGTGAACTATATATTTATGTGGGTTACCTTGTTGTTCACAAGCCCTTGGATTAAACCGGCAATTTTATGTCAAGGGTTGTAAGATGGACCAGCTGACAAATAAAAATGGAGTTGAAAAGGTCCAACTACTTCCCGCAACCAATGATAATTATGGAGGTGTAGAGGTAGAGCTGAAGGAGCGTATGGACTCTGATGTCTTTCTCGCTCGGCTTAGAGCTTCAATGTTAGAGTGGAAATTGCAGGTTCTTTCTATATCATACACATTTCATATCTGTTCCCTGCCGATTTAGACGTCTGCAGAATATTATTACTTATGTTTTTGTATAAAAGACTTAAGTACTCCGTGTATTACAGACATTCATTGTTTCCTTCTAACTTTAGGATGGTTTTGACAGGGCAAGAGGGGTGTTTGGATTAAACTGCCAATCGATCTTGTAAATCTTGTAGAAACTGCAGTGAAGGTACCTATCTAATTCTCATATAATAATTAAGTTTGGATTAGGATTGTTGTTGAATTTAGATACATTTTGGGTATGTTAGGTTATACATGATCTTAGTATGGTCATTTGTTATGTTATTGTCAGGAGGGTTTCCGTTATCACCATGCCGAGCCTGATTACCTCATGCTTGTTAACTGGATTCCTGAAACAATAAATACCATCCCTGCAAATGCTTCTCATAGAGTAGGTATTGGTGCTATTGTCTTGAATGATAAACGTGAGGTATATATCTAATGGCATCATATTTCCCTAAACCATATGGTACTCATGTTATATCTGAAAGTTTACGTGTCCATTTGTTTATTTTGTTATTAAATAAACATTTTGGCTCGATAGAGTTCTATTTCTGATCACTCATTTTCCTTTTCTTTTTGTTAATAGATGCTTGTTGTCCAAGAGAAGAGCGGGATAATGCGGGGAAGTGGTATATGGAAGATGCCTACCGGAATTGTTGACGAGGTACATCAATACATGTTTCAGAAAAGGTTTATTGTTTCTTAGAGATGGCAATTTAAGACTTTGTAATTAGTTGACTTAGGTTATTTATTTTCCCAAACGGGTCAAATTGGTAGAAATTTGCTATAAGTGTATTTTAATGCATACAAACTCCTAAAGTAGCCATATTAAAACTTGAAATAATTATTCTAAAAATATTGTTGTAATCATAGATAATGAATTGATTACTTACAGAAAAGTAAATAGTATATAGTTAAGTATTTGCAAGTCAACTCAACCCGGCCCATCTAGAACCGCCTTAAAACTGACACCTTTCAACCTGAACCCATTTTGACCCGTTTAACCAACCCGCACGACCCGCTCAATGTTCCCAAGACTACGATTAGCTTTCTCCAATAAACTGATGAAAGTTCATTCGACAGGGAGAGGAGATATCTGAAGGGGCGGTTAGAGAAGTTAAAGAAGAGACGGGGGTAAGTGTTAAGCCTCAGATGTGCATATCAATATTTCAACTTTTACCAAATGCTGATTATGATTTATCGTTGTTTCAGATAGATACAGAGTTTGTGGAAATACTGGCATTCAGGTATATATTTAACCACTTTTTGAGCCTTATCTTCTGAACGATTATGATATACTTGAATGAGACACCTAAGTGGAAAATGGTGAACTTGGTAACTGTAGCTTCAAATTCATGCTTTATATATGCATATATGTTTATATTTTGTTGACAGGCAATGGCACAAGGCATTCTTTAGGAAATCCGATTTATTCTTCGTGTGCATGATGCGGCCATTGTCGTTTGACATTCAAATTCAAGAATCAGAAATTGAAGCAGCTAAGGTAAAATTTCTGAAACGGGTCAAATCTGAAACTAACCTAAAACGGGAATGGGTCAAACTTAGATTATTATAGAATGAAAATACTGTTTCTGCAAATCATAAGTAACACATTAATTATTCGTTATAAAAAATCTAAAGAAAGGACAAACATGGTTACAGCCAACCAGACCCAACCTGTACTATAAGTGAACCACTTCAACCCAAACAAGTTATCACCAATTACCCAACCTGCCGAATCATTCATCTTGTTGCCTCTACTAGAATTTTTGACGAAAGCAAAATATGTATGATGCTAGTTGTTGTAATATATATGATACAAGCAAAAATGGTCGGACTAATATGCTCTTCTTTTATGCAGTGGATGCCATTAGAGGAATTTGCAGATCAACCTTCAGCTCAGAAGCCGGGTAGTCTAATGAGATACATTTGTGAGCTATGCATAGCAAAGGTCGAGAGGGACTACTCCGGTTTTTCTCCGAACCCAGTAACGTCATTTTTCAGTGAGAAACCAAGTCACATTTATTTGAACCAGCGAGATCTAAAGTAAATTTTTTTTTACACCAAGTGTAAGTGAAAGATAAGCAATGCTAAAATGTTGAATGGTTTCTAAAGCGTATTATTTATTTGTATGACGCAAGTGATTGATGCATAAAAAAGATGAATATATGTCTCTCAAAATTTCTTTTTTAGTTGAACCAAATGCCCAAGAAATGGATAGATTGAACCAAATGCCCAAGAAATGGATCAGTACAAAAATAGATGCCAAATGCTATATATTCATCTTTCCCTCTTATTAAAAATACAGTACAAAATAGATGCATAAAAAAGATGAATAGATTGAACCAAATGCCCAAGAAATGGATCAGTACAAAAATAGATGCCAAATGCTATATAGTATGTACATCATATGTTTTTTGCCATTTTGGATATGGCATATTTTTGAATAACTATATGTAGTTGATATAGCTTATTTAAAAATACAATAATAAGTTTTATAATTTTAAACTGCCTTTTGTATTGTTTCTAAAATTAAAGTAATAATTTTGGAAATATTGCAAAAGCATTTTATAGAATTTAAACTTGTTTAACTAATAAAACTAGGAAAACTTGTTTGAGATACAAAAACTCTATAATGTCAAGTGCTGTATCATATGGTCAAATTGTAAGCAGAAACTCTGGCTTAAAATGTACATTTGATGTGCAATTATCATCAATGAAGCTTGAAAGTGCAGGCGCATCTCATAATTTGGCCTGACCACAAGATAGCTTTTCGCAACTTATTGTATTTTCTTGTCAAACTTGTTATGAATCTTTATTTAACACGACCATTTGAATAACGTATATGAACACCACACAAGTATCTGATCTTTTGCCTTATGTAATTCATAGATATGCATTCATTATTGCAGGAAATGAAATTACTAAAACATGTTTATTTAGTCATTTCGTAACAGAATATATATATGATAATTAACTAGAAGTCAAGTCTAGAGACTTTCTGGTTTATAAACTTGTAGTCTTGTACCATGTCGAGATAGGTTGCAGATATTAGGACATGTTATCTTCAGTAACGCAACTCTATGCCCATATGGCACATCTTTAATAAGAGAATGACATAATATGTTGACATTACTGTCCTAAAGAAACGATAAGAAGTAAGAACATTCATACATATGATATCTTCCAAAAAAACATGTATCATTCATGAAAATCGAACAAGGAATGGATCTTCTACCTTCTATAAGATTTTAAGTAAACTAGCAGTATACACTGCTACAATGAATGTATAATAAAAGGAGACTTTTGAAGCGTACCCTTATTTTGCTTCCTCTTAACTGTTGACTCGCTTCTCGTGTTCACTGCTTTCGGTAAGACTTTGCATTTCAAGCAGTTTTTGCCGCTCCTCTTCTGCCTCTATTTCATTGACATCGGCGGGCTTGGGTTTAGGCTTGTTGCTAGTGGACTGCTGATACATGACCCCACCAAATATACAAATCAAAAGCCCAATTGTTCCAATTAACGATGAGTGTTTATCCCAAATCATCAAATTAATCACCACTGTTAACAGCTTGTTCACTATCCCAAGGACAGTGAAACCAGTAGCTGATATAGCCCTACGACAAGAGAATCCAAAGAAAGATATTGCCAGACCAAATAAATAACCCAACTGGCAAAATCACCTCGAACGAATACCAAACTGTCTCATCACTAATTTCGTGTTTTATCTTCTTAAGCTCTCCCATTATAAGCAGCTCTAATGGAAAAAGTAATAAAGCTTCATGGTTATTATACAACATGAGACCCCACGTGTTCAACTCAATCGTCATCACCAAATGCTTTATGTAAACAAAATCTATAGACATACTTTGTGTTCATGATGCGGCCATTGTCGTTTGACATTCAAATTCAAGAATCAGAAATTGAAGCAGCTAAGGTAAAAATTCTGAAACGGGTCAAATCTGATACTTACCTAAAAGGGGAATGGGTCAAACTTAGATTATTACAGAATGAAAATATTGTTTCTGAAAATCATAAGTAACGCATTATTTATTCGTTATAAAAAAAACTAAAGAAAGGACAAACATGGTTACAGCCAACCAGACCCAACCTGTACTATAAGCTCAGAAGCCGAATCATCCATCTTGTTGCCTCTACTAGAATTCTTAACGTAACTAAAATATATATGATGCTAGTTGTTGTGATATATATGATACACGCAAAAATGGTCGGACTAATATGCTCTTCTTTTATGCAGTAGATGCCATTAGAGGAATTTGCAGCTCAACCTTCAGCTCAGAAGCCGGGTAGTCTAATGAGATACATTTGTGAGTTATGCATAGCAAAGGTCGAGAGGGACTACTCCGGTTTTTCTCCAAAACCAGTAACGTCCTTTTTCAGTGAGAAACCAAGTCACATTTATTTGAACCAGCGAGGTCTAAAGTAAATTTTTTTTTGACACCAAGTGTATTTTTTATTATGACATTTGTATGGAAGTGAAAGATAAGCAATGCTAAAATGTTGAATGGTTTCTAAAACGTATTATTTATTTGTACGACGCAGGTGATTGATGCATTTAACATTTTGGACACGTTGTATGACCATGAGCATTGAAACAATGTTTGAAACACAATAACGCATGAATTAATATTATTTGACTGGAACATGATGTTCAACATACCATGTTTTCTTTTCTAGTAGTAAACGCTAAACATGTCGGCAATGTTCAGCAAATTATAGAACCATAAATGCAAATAGACCACTTTTACGGTACAGAAGCAATTCTTATCATGATCAGTTATAGAACTACACTAGAGAGTGAGTAACTCCGTAAATCTGCTTACTACACTAGAGGATTTCCAGTCTTAGTGTACCAGAAAGAAAGCTTATGCATCCGGTTACAATATTTCATATAACACAATTCCATACTCGTTTACCAACAACTGGTACATCTTTAACGTTAGCACAAGAGAATGAAAGCGGAGGCGTTTAAAAATCACGTCACTGTACCATAATTCAAATCTTACAAAAAGTGTACGAGTTAAATACAGAAAAACGACATTGTCCTTGAACACATGATAAGAACATCATACATATAATATCTTCCAAAAGAAAACATGTATCATTCATGGAACTCAAAAAAGGATCTTCTGCTTTCTATAAGATTTCAAGTACAATAGCAACTGTCATGTATGCACAGTCACAATGAATGTATCAAAAACGATACTTCTGAAGCATACACCCTCATTTCTCTTCCAACGTGACTTGGTTCTCATGTTCACTACTTTCGGCAAGATTTTGCATCTGAAGCTAAACTAATGTTAAGTTTTTATTTGCCACCATGGAGAAATAAAAGTTTTTTACTTTCCTTATAATTTCCTAGAGTTGTATTATGTTAATTTCACTCTTACTAAATGACACCTCCAACTATATCCATATTTGCTTGCCATAGGAAACGAAATTGGGCGGTCTTAGTATCATTGAAGGAGCCGCAAAAGAAGCTGCATCTCTCACTCTATTAAGAAGTCTATTGGTGAACCAAGAGATACTTTGGTTAAAAAGAGATACAGATACGAAAGCACGTTAGAATTTTCATTCAAGTAATTCTGAAATAATCTCAAGTCTTAACTATTATCATACTTGATGATAGTTAAACTGAATGTTTTGTTAAATTTAGATAAAAAATAAACGATATGGAGGAATCAACTTTGTTGGTGAATGGGTAAATCTCAACATGATGTAAAAGGCTTGAGTTCGAAGCTTGTACATAAATTTCTTGTAATTTAGACTCTTTGTTAATATGAGTAATTATTAGAATTAAGCTCAGAGCTTGTTCAGCCGATTTAAACATTTTGGAGAAGTTCGAAGCTTCTTTGATTATTTAGATGTGTATCACAAAATTTCTTATTAATGAAAGGAAAGGATGTAGAATTCCTTATTAGGCTTTTGCATCCGGTATCCCACATCACTTAATTGTTAGAAATGGGAAAGAAAGGAATCAATATAAAAAGAGATGCCAACCTTTGTGTGAATCATACCTTTGTAGCCATGTTTGCTTTGTTATTATAACAACGTTATAGTATATGAAGGTTACATAAAAATCTAATAATAAGTTTTAAAAATTTTAAACTGACCACGTGAAATATCCTCAAAATTATTAATAGTTTTGAGAATAGGTCACCGGTCAATTTATGACATTTAAGACTTGTTTAAACTAATAAACTTTTAAAGTTTGTTTCGCATTCGATGAGATTTTTGTGTTTTATGGTTACACGACCTTGATAAAATAAAAAAATTATATGTTTTTATTAACTGAAAAAATTCCATAGACTTTCTTGTATACACACACTTGTACCAGGCCGGGAGATGTTAAAGATATTAAGACATGTTAACTTCGGTTGAGAGTGCAAGAAGAAAGCTTAAGAAGTTATGCATATACCATATAGCACATCTTTAGAAATAAAATGAAATTATATGTTTGAGAAGAACATTAGAGTCCGTTATTCAATTTATAAATAGTGTAGTAATTAGTGTCCTAAAGAAACGATTAGAACATTCATACATATGATATCTTCCATAAAAAGTATCATTCATGAAAATAGAACAAGGAATGGATTTTCTACTGTAGAAAACGATAAGGTTTCAAGTAAACTAGCAAGTGTTATGTTTATTTGCTCTTACTCAAATGACACCTCAGGCTATATTTATATTTACCTACCATAGAAAATGAAATTGGGTTGTGTTTGGTATCATCGAAGTCGAGACTCTCACGAGGATATGTCGGGGGTTGGAGTACGATGTTAAGAAGTTTAGACATATGATATGGTGGTACTTTGGTCAAAGGAGGATATATATACTAGTGTTGCAAAAATCGGCCGATTAATCGGTAATCGGCCATACACCTTGTAGAATCGGTCAAAAAATCGGCCAGGTCAAAAAATCGGCCGAATCGATTAAAATAGGTAGAATCGATCAAAATCGGTCAACTTTAGAAAATAATAATCTCACTTGTGACGCATTGATGGGGATCGTTTATTTCACTTATAATCTGCGATGAGTAGCATAATCGAAATGGAGCATTTATTGAGGTTTGGAAACATAGTAGGCTGAAATCGGATCTTTAGTTTTGCTCTCCAGAAATATCCAAAACTTGCAGGAAATGCCAATCTGATTACTCGTTGCAGGGTGGTCGACCGCCCGATTACCGATTCACGATTTTTGCAACATTGATATATACGGAAACACTTTGGACTTGCCATTCAAGTAATCGTGAAATAATCTTAACTAGTGTTATAATTCATACTCTTTGTTTAGTAATTAATATGAGTAATGAACAAAAGAGATGAATATATGATTTACAATCACTTATTTAGATGTGTATCCTAAAATCTCTTTGTTAATAAGAGGGAAGGAGGAGATCTTCTCAAAAGGCTTTTGTGTATCACACATCACTTGATTGAACCAAATGGCCAAGAAATGGTTCAGTACAAAAAGAAATGGATCAGTACAAAACGTTTATGTTTGCTTTTACACTTTTTGGTCCGTTTTTGCATGTTTTCATCCGTTTGTGTCCGTTTTACGTTTGGTTCGTTTTGAGCGGTTTGTCCGTTTTACGTTTCGTTCATTTTACGTTTTGCGTTTTGGATGTTTTACGTTTTAAATCTGTTGACGTTTCATCCGTTTTTGCACGTTTCCATCTTTTTTTCCACGTTTCCGTCCGTTTTTGCATGTTTTCGATCGTGTTTACACGTTTTCGTTCATTTTTACACTTTTTATACTCATGTATAAAATTGTGTATAAAAACGTGTAAAATGGACGAAACGTCAAAAAGCAGACAAAAACGGTTGAAAATGTAAAAGCGGACCAACGTGTAAAAGCAGAACCGAACAGACGGCGTGTAAAATAGACGAAAACGTGCAAAAACGGACGAACACGTGCAAAAACGGACGAACACGTGCAAAAACATACGAAAACGTGCAAAACGAACAAAAACGTGCAAAAACGGACGGAAGCGTGTAAAATCGGACGAAACATGCAAAAACAAACCGAAATGTGCAAAAACTGACGAAAAGCGTAAAAACGGACGAAAACGTGTAAAACATTCGGAAATGTGTAAAAATTGACGAAAACGTGTAAAAACAGACAAAAACGTGCAAAAACAGAAGGAAACGTGCAAAAATAGACGGAAACGTGTAAAAACGGACGAAAACATATGCAAACGTATGAAAACGGACGAAAATGGACCAAACATGAAATGCATGTACAAACTCAAGGACCAAACATGTAATTTACTAAGGAAATGGTTAAAGGAAGTTAGAAAAAAACCTAAATCGGCAAAAATAATAATAATAATAAATAAAAAAATCGGGTACCTTTTTTAGAAGAAAATAAATAAATAATAATAATGATATTTTTTTATGCAATTTCCCTATGTAATCTGATGCATCAACAATAATTATTCAAGAGCACTTAAATCCAGCGTCCCACTAACTTAGTTACTAAGGGTGGTGACAACCATGCTTAAGTTTTTTTTTTCATGCCTAATCACCCATCGATAATATCCTTTCATCTCATCTCATACCAATCTCATACCAACAATAGATTTTTAGTGTCGGTAATACGCCTAACCCATACCTCAACTTTATATATATATATATATATATATATATATATATATATATATATATATATATATATATATATATATATATATATATATATAAGGAAGTTAATGTAAGAGAAAACTTAAAGTTTTAAAAGTAAGAACCAATCTAAGCCGTTGGATTTATTATTTGGTGTTTGATGAGATTAGCATTAAATGAGTGATATTAAAGTAATTAAATGTGGTTTCAAGGGTATTTTGGTATATTTGTTTCTCACCATCATTGTTTGTATGCATTTTTTTGTGTTTTCTTATAACCATTTATTTCTAATAACAATTTCAAAATATTTCGTACTACAATTCATAAGAAAATGATGATACATTGATACATGAGTCATACATACAACCACAATATTATATTAAAAATGATACATTAATACATGGGTCATACAATATTTGATACATGAGACATACATACATTGATACATAGGTCATACAATATCTGATACATTGATATATAAGACATACGTATATTGATACATGGGTCATACATACAATATATGATACATTGATACATGGCCAAAAATACATCGTCACAATGATACATGGGCCAAACTTTATACAAATTTTTTAACCATTGCAACTAAATCAGTAGAAACAAGGATTATTTTTAACCCTTTGTCGTCAACATGCTTTAAAAAAAAGAAAAAAAGAAAAATCTCAAGTGAAATAACTAGTCAAAAAGCCCAACTAACACCACTGCTAAAAAGGAAAACGTCTTGTGGACAAAATTTCATACTCATATCATGTCCATCTTTAAAAAAAAAAGCCATTTCTTGTCCATCTTTATCCAGTTCTTTTATTGCAATTGAAAAAACAAAAAGTTAAGAAAGAGTAAGCAAAAGAGAGTTAGGGTGTGTTTGTTTCACTTAGATGTTTTCGAATCGAATCATTCTGGCATCTTCTGGTAAGAGATGAGTATAAAGTCTGAATCTGAATGAAATAATGTTGTTTGTTTTTATAATTATGCGAATGGTTTTAATTGTTAAATCTTAAATATATATTAAACCAAAATTATCGATGAATAAGTAACATGTGTAAAAATAAAACAAAACATTTTATTATAAATTTAACATATTATAAACTATTAAATAATCGGACTTATTTAGTGATAATATAATTGCTTTACTTGTTAGGATTAACACTTATTTCAAAAAGAAAAAACAAAAGAGGATATAAAATTCTTATACTCCTTATTACATACTCCGTATAGAGAGTTGCAAAATATTGAAAATTTATTAGACATACATAACGAGTACTTATATTTAAACTACAACCATTTTTTAAGCAATAATAAAATTTTGCACGTGACCCTACTATATACATTTGATATAGAGTACTACTACTATGTACTATTGTGGCTGGTTTTCTCTCTTCCCTATGCATCTTCTTCATCTTTCTTCTTCAAAAAAATTCAGATCTACTTTGTCATAGTTCTTTATATTCCAACAAAATATCCATCAAGAGTTTGAAGGTACGTAAAAGATGCTGTGGGTTTAAAAAGTTTGAAGGTGAGTGAAGGTCATGTAATGTTAAGAGACAGTCAGATCAAATCGCCAGCTCTTACTGAGTCAGAGTTATTACGTCTGACCGTGTCTGACTCAAGATGAAAAAACAAACAACAAAAACCTGTGACCGCGTCTGACTGGTAAGACGTTAGAGGCAGTCAGACGTTTTTTTGTAAAAACAAACACACCCTTAGTATTTTATCATTTTTTTGGTATATCAGTGATACATCAGATGCTCGCCGAAATAAATGGTTGTTCGAGAGTCGAGACCCAAGTACGAAACCCCAACTGAACCACCATGATATTATCACAGCAGGCTATGGTTTCGATACACTACCCGATCGAAATGGATAAAAACACCAATCCGATCAAAACAAATAAAAAATCCAACTGAAACAAATAAACAATAGCATATTGTGGTAATGGTTTCGATACATTACGGCGGCGATTATCGAGATATGATCATGTGGCGGTTGTCCATCCAGTTGAACCTGAATATACGATCTTACAAATACACCAACAAAGATCTTACACATCTTACAAAAAAGATCTTAAAAATACACCAACAAAGATCTTACAGATCTTACAAAAATTTTCTAAACCTTGGATAAAAAAGACCGGCCAGCAGGGTTGTTCACGCCCATGAAAACGGTCACCGGGGCTATTTACGATCGCCGACAAAGGGACGGACAGTTGTGGCCGATTCATGTGAACGTATATGTGATCAATTTAGGCAATGGGTCATCGTGTTAAGATCTTAATGGTGGTTATGGTTAAATTCAGCATATAAGTGGTGATGCGGTTTGAGTACCAGATTTCGGGAGGGAGATAAATGGAGGCCAGTTAGTGAGATATGATTAGAGTGAAAATATAAATCTGAGATGGGTTTGGATTTCTGAACGTGAGAAAGAGAAAGAGCAAATTGAAAGAGGCCGTTGTTATTGGGAGGGATGAGGTTATTTAGGGTTATTATACTATATACTAAAAGGAATTGCGTGGGTGTCTCAAAGTAAGATTGTTATATGGTAATTAGCATGATAATGTGGAATTCTATTGGCTGTGTCTATGTCATTATCATCAATTTTTACACGAGGCACTCTTTCATTGGCTAACAAAGTTTGGGTACACCATCCCAATGAACAGTATGTCGGTTACCGATCTCCTCCATTATCTCCCTTGCCTTCGCCCTTTTTCTTGAAGCTTCTTCCATATCCAAAATAAAAAATCATCTCTCTCTCCACTCATCATCTCACTTTCCAGAACCTGTGGCTCACAACATCAAACCATTAACAATAAACAGATTTAATAAGCTTCTTAAAAATCTCAATCACCATGTAAATTAAACCATGTACATGTATATGTGTTCCATTCCGATCAAGCTTTGTTGGTAAGTCATTATCATCTTCCCGCAAACTAAAGTGCTTATAAAAAAAACATAGGTCATGTAATTTGTGTAAGGTTCATTAAAACCAACGACTAACAATAATTTTATGCCATCTTTTCGTTGATCGGTTACGATTTTTTCAAATGTAATTTTTTTTTTTTTTTTTAATTTTACTGTGGTGTTTTAATTAATTGTTGATTTGTTTGAGGCCTTTCTTTTAACTTTTTATTTTATTTTAAATTTAGGGTTTCGTTAATTGGGGGTTTTGTTGATTTCTTTTGCAGGTTGCTTTGCTGATGATGTTTGCAGCTATGCCTTTTGAGGTATTTGTTTTTAATTTTATTTTATTTTGAAATTTGTGTTTGGTAATAACTGAGAGGTTTTGTTAATTTTTGGTTATTACGTTTTCCAATTAGTGTTTATAAGACAAGAGTGGCCATATAATTTGTTTATTATGTTTCAATCGGTTTTATGCAATTAAAAGTGTGGTGATATAAGTTGTGAGAGGCTGTGATGAGCAGGATCGGGTTCGATGAAACTTAGATAGTCCGCGTGATAGTGCTCACATGTGGTGGATTGTTTCATGCTTAGTATGGCATACCAGCTGAAATAATATTTTTTGGTATGTGTTTTGAGCATGTAAACAAATCATAATTTTAGTAAAAATAATCATATGAAAATCTAGATTTATTTCGCCACATTTGGGATGGCTTTTCAGAACTGCTGATGGAAATTAGCGCTTTTAATAAGCAATTCAAATGCCCCTTATTTCGTTTTTGTATATGTTAGTTAATACAATATTATGATGTGTCGGATATGTTGGATTCTACAAGGGGATGCAGAGTCTTGAGGAACAGTCGTGTGGCAAATGCATAAGGAATAAGCAATCCTTGATGCCCACTAAAGGTTCTAGGTTCTGACGTTTTAAATATTTGTTAAAAAGATAGTTTTGTTAACATTGTATGCTAAATTTTTGTTTTTGTGAAGGTGAATGTTGAAAAGCCATTCAATTTGTTTCTAAACAGGCCGGAACGCGGGTCAACGCATGCAATGGTAGATGAAGGATTAGTCAACTTGGGAAATTAGGAAGAAGAAAGAAGGTGTAAGGATGGAAGCGGACACCTTTTCGAAGCATAGTGAAGGAAAAGGTATGAATAAGTGTTCGTGGTTATCGATGAAGTTGATATTCAGGCATGCTTGTCATGGTTTTCCTTTCGTAGGTTTGTCTTTGTCTACAATTGTCGTTTCTTTACTAACAGGTTTTATTGGGTTAAATTAAGTTGTAAAAATGTGTTCTTTATGTATAGGATGTTTGATTTACACGCTTATAAGTAAAAAATCGGCATAGAGATTAGTAGTTTAGGAATTAGTGTTTGGATTTGCTTATTATGTGCAAGAATGCGATGAGTAGATATAGAAGGCAGGAAGCAGTGAGACAAGCGTAATAAGCAGTTTGTCCCAAAAGTAGAAATAATAAGCAATTCTGAACACCCTCTTACCGCGAATGTTGTCAATAAATGGCTTATTTATTGTCATTTTTACTTGGTTATGATTGTAGGTTTGGAGTAGTAGCATGGATACCACGTAAATTTAATTGATTGTATTTGACATTGATGTAGTGCGCATAGGGCCTTGAAGATGGAAGGTGTTGTTGGGTTTGATGCTGGAATGAATTTGAGTAAACGATTATCCAGGTTAAATACTTGAATTAAGGAAGTAATGGGATTACATATTTAGGTTTTCAATGTGATTGATTTGTGGGAGATTCACAGAAAATTGTATGTGTATGCAGGTGCACGCGTGCCTCTTAAGTACAGATAACTTGAAACTGAGCTGAGATGGACAAAATGATGGAAGCGCAAGCATGAGTTTGAGGAAGTTTACGTATGTACTTTTCTTCATAACAGTTGTTAATAAGGCCATAATTTATGGTTGTAGAATAGTTGTGAAGGATTAGTGATTCAATTATGGGTTTACCAATATGCTTTCACCTTCCAATAAATCAATAATACCAATGCATATTGAAATTTTCATAAATAAAACGGATATATTCATTTTTACCAATCATAAGTTCATAACTATGAGGTGATACAATTGGGAGTGTGTTGGTATGATTTTTTAAAGAAAATGAAAGTATGCGCTTTTTGTAAAAATTTCAAATTCTGCTGTTTTTATGGATTACAGTGTAAAGTATGTTGCTATTTTGCGCAATTATATCCATTGACCCTTAGAGATCAAATGGAACCTGATCGACTCAGTCGAAATTGTCTCATCCTGTGACATTTTTAACGCTAATTGCTAGGGAGTCCTGCCTTTTCAGTTCAGCTTTTCTGAATGATGTCTTAGTTTCCATGTTATATTGATATGTTTCAAGTATGTTGCAATAATTTTAGTATAAATGATGCAAGTGCAGAAGGAGTTAAGTTCCATATTGAAAAACTACCTTGGTAAACAAAGTCCCCTGTACTTTGCTGAAAGACTGAAAGAATATTATAAACGTCCCAGCAATGAAGGGCCAGAAATCTACCTTAAGAGGGAAGATCTTCACCATACGGGTGCGCATAAGATCAACAATGTCGTTGCACAAGGTTTGCTGGCTAAGAAGTTGGGTCAAGAACGTATCATTGCCTCAACCGGAGCTGGTCGACATGGAGTTACAACTGCAAGTGTATGTGCGCGATTCAGGTTGAAATGTATTTTTATATGGGTGCTAATGATATGGAAAGACTGGCACTTAACGTGTTCAGAATGGAGTCGCTTGGAGCAGAGGTTTGTTACTCATTCACTTCTAAAACTGGATCAGATTATTTGGAAGTAGGGAAAATGGATTTCTTGAACAGATGTAAATTAGCATGGAAGACATTATTACGTGGCCTTTATATCATGTTATAAAGGAACAGTTGCAGCATCTTTTATGGTATCTTCCAATTCATTATTGTTTCATTGTATGTCTAAATTTTATTTATCATTATTATAAACATATATCATGGCGACTTCTTTGTAATGTAACATTATGCACTAGATGGTTTGTGGCAATGTTCACGAGTGGTAATGGTTCAATCGACAACACTGCTATGTGCAGCATTTTTATATATCCCAGTCAACAAAAACATGCGCATGGCAACGCGGGTGCACCAACTCGTTGAAAACTAAATGATGTAAAATACCTTTGTTACCTTTTTGTTTTAATTAATAGTTTTGCTTTAATTAAAATCTTAGATTACACTTGTCAAAATTCTATTGGGTTATCATTTAAGAACTTTAAGAATGATCTTATTTGATCTCAAATATATATATATATATATATATATATATACAATTATATTAAACAATTTAATAAAACATAACATTTTATTAATACATTTGACATTTTATAAATACACTTTTTTTGTAAAATTAAAAGTAAATAAAGTTTTTAAAAATATACTACGTCATAGCAAAACTACATAAACAAATCTAAAGACCCTTTGGCCTTACATGGCTACCCCCTACATCTACGTGTTAAAAACTTAATAAAAAAAAATAGGCTAAAAGACAAATAAGAAGAAAACATATTGGAGTTCTATCATCTTCAACCTCAGGTTCGTTCTTTCCTTTCAAAAACAAAACCCAAAAACTCTTTCTCTACAGCAGGTGTAGCACCTTCAAAAAAAAAAAATCATAAAAAATACACTTATGTCCAACAGGTATATTTTTGAACCCCAACGTTCCAATTTGATTCATGCCAAATCGGGGTAAGATACCGATTCTACAAACCCACCCACCATGCCGATTCATGCCTATTCCCACACAACACCCACATCGATCGGCATGAATGAATGCCGATGCTCATGCCGAAGGCGTTGCCAGTACCCTAATAGTCAAAACTAACAGATGTATTAATTCAAGTGAATTGATACCTATTTCTTTAATCGACATGAAGCATATAGTGGCGATAGTGAATTCCAGATCCAACTAAGAACGAATAAACAAACATATCTAACAGAATTAACTGAAAAAATTCCAGACATTCTTGTATATACATTTGAGAGTGCAAGAAAGGAAGCTTAAAAAGTGATACATACACAAAGAAATGTTAAAGACGCCTCATTATTACATGTAATGCAATTCTATGCCCATTTACTACCCATATAGCACATCTTTAGAAAGAGAATGAAATTATATGTTTGAGAAGAACATTACAATCTGTTATCCAATTTATAAATAGTGTAGCAATTACTGTCCTAAAGAAACGATAAGAACATTAATGCATATGATATCTTCCAAAAAAAAGTATCACTCATGAAAATGGAACCAGGAATGGATCTGCTACCTACTATAAGGTTTCAAGTAAACTAGCAACTGGGTTTTTAAGAAAAAAAGAAACCTCTCCCTCCCTTTGGCGACTTTGGAGATTATCTAAACCCTAAATCGTTCCACCCTTGATCTTCAATCTGTCCATTACAATTCTGACTAACGATTGGATTATAATCATCTATGATCTATCTTAATTCTTAATTTGTTATTCGTCTGATTCTCGATCCTGCTTGGTTCTTTTTAGGGTTGTCTCTTTCGCATCTTAGGGTTTTCTAAGGATCGATTCATTGTTTGCTCTTTATTCCCACTCATTGTAGTTTGAACTGATCATTATTATGGGTTGATTATTGTCCTTTATTGATTATAAACCCTCGTTTGTACCTAGGGTTTTACACGGTTTTGTTGAAGATTAGACGTTAGCTTCTTGGTTTTCTGGTTATGCTTGTATTCTAGGGTTTGTGGTGATGGATAATTTGGGAGAGTCATATACTGAACCTTCACGTTCAGTTGATATTAACAATATTAACGATTCAAGTGTCTTTGAGCAGCCTCAATCGTTGGATTCGTTGCCGTATGTGACTATGAGGAAACACAAGAAATCTAGTAGGAATGTTGTTGAGGATTCACATGTCTCAGGTGTGGAGTCCTCTCTTAAGAGTAAGCATGATCGTATTGCAACTTTGTTTGGCGTATCTCTTAAAACACTAGAGGATATTGATGCTTTCACTAAAGGTTTGGATGCTGGTATAAATACGGTGTGGGATGAATTAGATAATGATGTTCATAAGATGGCTAAGGATGCTGTCTTGGGTTTGTGGGAGGCTTTCAGGGCTGAACATAAGGCTAAATCTAATACCTCTATACCTGCTTCTGAGTATCCTATTGTCCAATCTAGGGACACTAATACTAATGCTACATCCTATGCTGGAGCTACAGGTTTAAGGGATGATCAGCCTAGAGGTGATACTAATTTTCGTCCCTTGGTTGTCGAACACATATTTGAAGGTGTTAACATCTATATTCCCATAAAGTGGTTGAAAAGTTAGTTCTCGTTTAGAACATACTTTATATGGCTATTTTATGGGAAAGAGGATGGCGTTTCAGTTGTTGAATACTATGCTAGGAATAATGGTGAAACATGGCCTAAAAGGATTATGATGAATTTCAAAGGCTTCTTTTTCTTCAAATTTGATACATTGGTGGTGTGGAAGCTGTTTTGGAAGGTGGTCCTTGGATGATACGCAAATCTCAATTATTCTCAAGAAATGGTTTATGGATACTTGTTTGCGTAAAGAAGAATTGACTAGCATTCGGTATGGGTTAAAGCGCATGATGTTCCTCTTCAAGTTTTGAAGAGGATGGTATTAGTTTGATTGCTACTTTTATTGGTAAACTGTTATGCTTGATTCGTACCGACCTCTATGTGTAAGGAATCGTGGGGTAGAAATAGTTTTGCTAGATGCCTTGTTGAGGTCAATTCGATCTTGATCTCGTGGAGTTTGTTACTATTGGTTTTCCTTCACTTTCAGGTGAGGGTTTTACTAAAGAGACTATCCATGTTGAATATGAATGGAGGCCACCCGGATGTGGTATATGCAAAATATTTGGTCATATTCATGATCAATGTCCAAAAAGGTGGTGAGTTCTCTGTTTTATCCAATTCACATGTTGTAACTCCTACGTGGTTACGAAAATGATGGATTCCAAAAGGTGGCTAAGAAAAGAGATTGAAGAAGGGTAAAGCCAAGTCTCGAATGATAATCGGTTTGTTGGTCCATCATTACTCGAATGTCGGATATCGTAAGGCGCACCTAGTGAACCTACTAAGGAGAAAATACTATGGGTTATGCACCCACATCGTCGTCTATGTTGAAGTCTACTCGCTCTACCTCTCAGGATGGTAATATTACTACATCTAATTCGTATGCTGCATTGGTGAACGATGAAGAACATGTTACACATGTAAATAAAGAATCGGCTAACCCAATTACAGGTGAAAGTTCATCTTTCACGGTAGATGCTGGTTAGCTAGGTTGTTTTGTTTCTTGGTTAAGTTCTTATGGCTTGTCATAAGTTCTAGTTTTTTGTTATTTTAAGCAGCTTAGTTGTCTACCTTGTTATGTATGCTTTATCGCCTATGTAACGGGCTGAGATATGAGACTTCACCCATATCCTTTGTACTTAAATGTTTTTTGGAGTAATACATTTATCGGGTCGTTTTGACCTTTTACCCAAAAAAAAGTAAACTAGCAACTATTATGTTTATTTGCTCTTACTCAAATGACACCTCCAGCTATACCTATATTTACCTACCGTAGAAAACGAAATTGGGTTGTGTTTGGTATCATTGAAGAAGTCGAGACTCTCACAAGGATATGTTGGGGTTGGAGTACGTTGTTAAGAAGTTTAGACGTATACTTTGGTCAAAGGAGGATATATATACGCAAACACGTTGGACTTGCCATTCAAGTAATTTTGAAATAATCTTAACGAGTGTTATAGTTCATGGACTATTTGTGTTAGTAATTAATATGAGTAATGAATAAAAAAGATGAATATATATGATTTACAATCATTTTTTAGATGTGTCTCTCAAATTTTCTTTGTTAATAAGAGGAAAGGAGGGAAAGATCTTCTCAAAAGGCTTTTGTGTATCCCACATCACTTGATCGAACCAAATGGCCAATAAAGGGATCAGTACAAAAAGAGATGCCAAACGCCATGTAAATAATATGTTTTTTGCCATTTTAGCCATGGCTATTGTATAATAACTACATGTAGTTGATATAACTTATTTAAAAATACAATAACAAGTTTAATAATTTTAAACTGATTTTTGTTTTTCGTCCAAAATTAAACTAATAATTTCGGAAAAATTGCAAAAGCAGTTTATAGAATTTAAACTTGTTTAACTAATAAAACTAGGAAAACTTGTTTGATGTACAAAAATTCTATGATGTCAAGTGCTGTTTTATACGGTCAATAAAGCTTCGAAAGTGTAGGCGCATCTCTACGCAATTTGGCCTAACCACAAGATAGCTTTTCGCGACTTATTTTATTTTCTTGTCAAACTTGTTATGAATCTTTATTTAACACGACCATTTGAATAACGTATATGAACAACACACAAGTATCTGATCTTTTGCCTTATGTAATTCATAGATATGCATTCATTATTGCAGGAAATGAAATTACTAAATGTATGTAGACATGTTTATTTAATCATTTCGTAACAGAATATATATGATAATTAACTAGAAGTCACGTCCAGAGACTTTCTGGTATATAAACTTGTAGTCTTGTACCATGTGAGATAGGTTGCAGATATTAACAAGTAGGGTTGGATTAGTTGGAAAACCCCTTGCCTCTCAACCGAGAGGTCAGGGGTTCGATCCTCACTCCCTACAAAAGGCCAGAGGTCCTTTCTACCATTGGTAGAACTGGAAGCAGCCTCTCTACCTTAGGTAGGGGTAAGGCTGTCTACATCTTAACCTCCCCCATACACCGGAAACGGTATTGGGTACCCATAACCCGTGGAAGACGGCATTGGGCGTTACTTTACTTTTTTTTATCTTCAGTAACGCAACTCTATGCCCATATGGCACATCTTTAATAAGAGAATGAAATAATATGTTGACATTACTGTCCTAAAGAAACGATAACAAGTAACAACATTCATACATATGATATTTTCAAAAAAACATGTATCATTCATGAAAAAGGAACAAGGAATGTATAATAAAACGACACTTTTGAAGCGTTCCCTTATTTAGCTTCCTCTTAACTGTTGACTTGCTTCTCATGTTCAGTGCTTTCAGTAAGACTTTGCATTGCAAGCAGTTTTTGTTACTCCTCTTCTGCCTCTACTTCATTGACATCGGTGGGCTTGGGTTTAGGCTTGTTGCTAGTGGAATGCTAGTACATGACCCCGCCAAACATACAAATCAAAAGCCCAATTGTTCCAATTAACGATGAGTGTTTATCCCAAACCATCAAATTAATCACCACCGTTAACAACTTGTTCACTATTCCAAGCACAGTGAAACCAGTAGCTGATATAGCTTTACGACACGAGAATCCAAATAAATAAAGTAGTTAACGTCAGTTTATAATGTGTTGGAAAGTCACTAAGAAAATGTAGTTAGAAATTTTACAAATTTTAGTATAGAACATTAAAGTTCAAACTTATACACTTGTAAGTTGTAACTTGTATTTGAATCTCTGAGTTATCGTTGTCCTTCCAACATTTCTGTAAGAAATTATTAGTGAATTTTTCTGTTAAATACAATAAAAGAAGACTAAGTTACGCTTTTTGATCGAATGGGAGAATCAAAGATCGACGATATAGAGGAATAGTTCAACTTTTTGGTGAATGAGTAAATCTCGACGTGACGTAAAATACTTAAGTTCGAAACATGTACATAAATTTATTGTTAATAAGACTCATAGTAACTGATAAAAAGATGAATCTGGGATCTACCATCACTTATTTAGATGTGTATACCAATTAACAAGAGGGAAGGTGGGTATCTTCTGAAAAGGCTTTTAGTATCCCACATCGTTTAATTGTTACAAATGGCTAACAGAGGGATCAATACAAAATGAGATGCCAATCTATGCGTGAATCATACGTTTTCAGCCATTTTAGATATTGGCTATGCTGGTACGGTTGCGTACAAATATAATTGTAAGTTTTAGAATTTAAAAATTGCTTTTTTCTCATAATCTAAATTAAGATAATAGTTTTGAATATGAGGCAAAAACAATTTATGATATTTAAAACTAGTTATTCTAATAAACTTTAAAAGCTTTTTTGACATATAAAGTTCTATGATGTCAATAGATGTATTCGACGAGAATTATATTTATCTTCTCAAACATGTTACGAGTCGTTCATAAACATCCACCATTCATGAAAACTAGGAATAAACCTTCTACCTTCTATAAGATTTTAACTAAACTAGCGAGTGTCATGTATTCATCCGCCATTCACGAAAACTAGGAATGAACCTTCTACCTTCTATAAGATTTAATTAAACTAGCGACTGTCATGTATTTATCGCTACGATGAACGTATAATAAAACAATACTTTGTAGTGTACTCTCATTTTGCCTTCTTTTAACTGTTGACTCGTTTTTCTTGATTGCTACTTTCGGTCAGATTTTGCATCTAAAGCAGAGTTTTTTGCCACCATGGAGAAATAGAAGTTTTTACTTTCTTTATACACTTGTTTGAGTTACTGTATATATTATGTTTATTTCACTGACACGTCCAACTATATCCATATTTGCTTGTTGTATGAAATGAAATTGGGTTGTGCATGTTATCATTCAAGGAGCCAAAAAATAAGTCACATCTCTCACAAGGATAGTTTGGGGTTAGGAATACTCTGTTAATAAGTCTACTGGTGTAATCCGGTGATACTTCAATTAAAAAAGGATACAAATATATATGAAAATGTAAGACTAAGTATCTTGAAATATTGTTAGCTAGTGTTATAGCTCATGTAGTACTTAGAGGGAATGTTTCTTAAAACAAAGCTATATAAATGTTTAAATTTTAACATATTGGATCAAAAGATAAATGATATAAAGGAAATTGGTGAATGACAACATGACGTAAAAGACAGTTTGAAGGAGCGGTAATTTTCGCTCTTAAAATTTGAACATATTATTTTTCTTGTATGAAGTGCACAATGTTTACTGATCATAAAAGCCTCCAACACATCTTCGATCACAAATTACTCAATATGAGGCAGAGAAGATAGATGGAACTATTTAGTGACTACGAATGTGAACTCCGATATCACCCAAAGAAAGCCAACGTGATAGCTGATGCACTGATCAAGAAAGATGGATAAAACCCGCACGGGTGCGAGCATCGAGAATGCGTATTGAAACAAATTTAAAGGCCATAGATCTCTACAATTCCATTCTCTACTCTAATTCCATTTTTAGTGATTCGGTCCTACCAAACGTCCCTAAGTATCCCACATCGCTTTATTGTACCAAATGGCTAAGAAAGGGATCCATACAAATTAAGATGCCAATCTTTAGGTGATTCATATCTTTTTTGCCACTCTTAGGGTGGTAAAAAAACTAATTGATCTAAATATAAGTTTTAAACGTTTAAATTGTTTTTGTGTATCTCAAAGTAAAATTACGTTTAGGTATTTGCAAAACAGTTTATATACGGAGTAATTTAAACATTGTTTAAACTTATGAAAGTATTAAAACTTGTTTCTTTAATATCAAGACAAGTATTCAATGAATTTTTTTGTTTACCTTGTCGACCTTGTTGTGAATTTTCAACGTGCATGACTACCTGAATAATGTATATAAAAAATACCACACAAGTATATAATCTTTTTATTAACGCCATTCATACATTACCATTGTAACATAAACTGAAAAAACTCCATATACTTTCTTGTATATACACTTGTACCAGGTCGAGATAGGTTAAAGATATTAGGGCATGTAAATTTCGGTTGAGAGTGCGAGAAAGGAAGCTTCCGAAGTTATGCATACGCATACGATGCCTCATCATTTCATGTAATGCAGTTCTGTGCCCGTTTACTAACATATGGCACATCTTTAACAAGAGAACGAAAGAATGCGTTTAAAAACCACGTTATACATATGACATCTTCCATAAAAACATGCACCGTTCATGAAAAAGGAACAAGGAATGGATTTTCTTCCTTCTATAAGATTTTAAGTAAACTAGCAACTTTCGGTAACTGTTTACTTGCGTACCCTCATTTTGCTTCCTTTGAACTGTTTACTGCTTCTAGTGTTCGCTACTTTCGGTAATATTTTGCATCTCAAGCGGTTTTCATTTGCCAACATGGAGAAATGAAAGTTTTTACTTTCTTATAACTTTCTAGAGTTATATATTATGTCTAATTCACTCTTACTCAAATGACACCTCCAGCTATATCTATGTTTACTTACAGTAGGAAACGAATTTGGGTTGTGTTTGGTATCGAAGGAGCCACAAAAGAATTCAAGTCTCTCACAAGGATATGTTAGGGTTGGAACACTCTATTAAGAAGTTTAGAGTTATGACACGGTGGTACTCTGCGGAGACACGTTGGACCTACCATCAAGTAATCTTGAAATAATCTTAACTAGTGTTATAATTAATGGTAATTATAAGGAATGACTCAATTCAGATAAAAGATAAACGACATAGAGGAATAGTTTAACTACGTGACATTAAAGACTTAAGTTCGAAGCTTGTACATAAAATTCTTGTTAGTAAAACTCTTTGTATAGTAGTTAATAATATGAGTAATGAATAAAAAAGACAGAATTTATTTGTTAATAAGAGGGAGATCTTCTCAAAAGGCTATTGTGTATCCCACATCACTTGATTGATCCAAATGGCCAAGAAATGAATCAGTACAAAAAGAGAGATGCCGAATGCTATGTAAATCATATATTTTTTTGCCATTTTGGCTATGGCATATTTTTGAATAACTATATGTAAATCATGTAGCTTTTTTAAAAATACAATAATAAGTTTAATAATTTTAAACTCTTTTAGCATGTTATTAAAATTAAAACATTAATTTTGATAACGTTGCTAAAGAAGTTTATAAAAATTTGAACTTATTTAACAAATAAAACTACTAAAATTTGTTTAACATACAGAAATTCTATAATGTCGAATGCTGTATTACATGGTCAAATCATAAGCAGAAACTCTACGGATTCAAATATACACTTAATGTTCAACTATCGTCAATGAAGCTTCGAAAGTGCAGACGCATACCCCATACGAAATTTGGCCAAACCACAATATAATTTTTTGCAGATTATGCTTTTATCTTGTCAAACGTGTTATGAATCTTTATTTAACATGACCATTCGAATAACATATATGAACACCACACAACTGACACAAGTATATCATGTAGACATTGATGACGTATAGTGCGGGTCGGGTCATGAACCCGACCACGATCCTACTTTCAAGCACAGTACGAACCGGGCCAATATCAATACGTGTTTGGGCTCACGAAAGCCCAAGCCCATATCTATTCGGAATAGATATCCGATATCTTCTAAAATAAGAAGATAATCATTCCCAACCGACTTAGGCGGGATACGCGAAGGTTGGGGAACACGGAACCAACAAGGATTCCGTGCGTATATAAAGGAATCATATCCCTCGTTTAAGGTGCGATCTCATAACTCTAAAACTCCTTAAACCCTAAACCGATTACTTACTCTCACGGGAGGATAATCGTGGAGACAATCCCACTGGTAAGCCTAACGGTGTTTCTTGTCTCTTAGTCGCGCGGTCTCGGCGGCAATTCTCAATTAGTGCGAGCCGGAGCTCCAAATCGAGGCGTCCAACTTTTGTATCAACAAGTGGCGCCATCCGTGGGACCCTACACTAAGAATCGACACTAGAATGACAAAACACGGCAATCGGCGATCGCGATCGGATCTTATGGGAAGAAGTCGCGAGTGGACTAACCCTAAGCGGACCTGGGACAACCGGTATTGCTAAAAACAAGGGGTCGGTCAAGACTTGATCTTCCTCTCGGTAGAACCGCACTCGGGAGTAACCAAGTCACTACAACCACCACGGTGGAGTAGATCCACTGCTTGCACTCGGGAACAACCCGTCTTTACTACTCCCTTCCAATCGGTGCTAGAAGCGGCTTGACAAAGGTACCGAGGCACCGGTCGGGATAAGAATGCGGTGGTGAAACAAATGCACTCACTCTCGAGGAGTCGCGCGAAACTAGCACCGAAGCTTTCGTATCCCAAAACTACGAAGCATTGGCGCCTCATGCAAGAGGAAGAAGAATAGATCGAGTGGAACACGAAAGCCCGACTCAATTCGATTCGAATCGATACTTCTCCACCGCGCCACGGAAGGAAAGCGCGAGGAAGCGGTCATAAACCCCGGTATTCAATGAGAATCGGGAGGAGGATCGAGGCGATGAGACATCCCACCGCAACACTTGAGTGATAGTGATATAGAAGAGCGGTACGGTGTCTCGACGGTGGGTAGCCGTAGAATCTGAGATAGGCGGGGCGAAAGTATTCCCCAGTGAAAGCCCTTGGATCCGGACTATGAGTCGATTCGAGGAGGGCGTATAAGCGCCGTAAGAAGGTAAATTCATCTTGACAACTCCTCGGACAACGAGGATAGTGATCTGAGGGCATTGGAAATCCGAGCGGGCGTGATAGCCAAGAGGAAGACATGTCTCTCCCATGGCGCCGTCGAGAAAGTGGATCGTTCACCGACGCATTAGTGATTTCTCGAGAACAAGAAAAGGCGCATGCACGCAAATGTTAAAACCTATGATGGGACGGTGATCCGGCGATCACCTAAAATTTTGAATCGGCCGCGACCATCGCCGCCACAACCGGTTTGGTGCCACATGTTTAATTCCACGCGGTGGGAAGCGGCGGGCGGTTCAACAAACTCCCGAAGGAGTGTGAATGGTTTTGAAGAGTTGAGAAAGGCGTTCGCCTAAATTTTACTCAACGCAAAAGTGTGCTAAAAATCTGTCGAACTCGCCGGGTAAAAGCAGAACGAGGAGAATCCACGGCGCGTTCATGGAACAGCTTTAAGGGCGAATGCATGCGAGTTAAAGCATGCCGGAAGTCTTAAAGATCTCGGGTTTCATGAATGGGATTAATAACCCGAACTCATCAAGAGGTTAAGCGACAAGATCCACGAGACCTTTGATGAACTCATGAAGCGCTCTCGGTCCTTTGTCGAGGAGAGGCATGCGTGGATAGCAAAAGAACTATTCGAGTAACCGGTCACGGGAACAACACAGGAGACAATCCAATGACCGAGGTAATAACAGTAATAAAGCTATCGCAACCGGAGGAGCGGCGAGAGAGAGATAATAGCGGTATACTCCACGATCAAAACACCAAAGGAAATACTCGCGTGAGAAGGTGCGAATTTCCCAAAACCACCGCAGATCGTACACGGAAGATCGGCCTTTGGGAATGGATCTGTGACTACCATGCTCAAAGGTCACACCACTAGCGAGTGTGTCCAATCTGCGCCAACTCATCGACAAGATGGTCAAGGAGGCGGTGGACCACTTAGTTAAAAACATTAAAGAGGAAGAGATAAGCAAAGAATGGAAGCAAGAAGGAGACATCCAAAGACAAGGTGACACAATTTACATGATCTGAGGCGTGCAGCGAACCACTAGACAAAAGGTCGGCCAGAGTTTTCCGAAGGTGAAATCTCTTTCCCTACTTTAGCTGCGGACAACGAGACGTGAGCCCTCACCATTGAAATTAGTGCGGGTGGTCACGACATACACCGTATGTACATCGATGGTGGGGCATCGGCAAATATCATGTATGAGCATTGCTTTAAAGACTACGACTGAAATCGTGGTCGGTTAAATCCGGTCAACCAAAGCACTCACTGGTTTCTGGTGAGAAGATATGGCCCATGGGCCAATGCGATTACTAGTCGGCGTTGGCAGCGCGAGCACTCTACGACAACTGGATGGACTTCATGGTGATCAAATCCCCTCATCATACAATGGCATTATTGGGAGACACGGGATATCGGCCATGCAGCGCGATGCCATCAACGGCACGGGATGCTTAAATTCCCGGTGGAAGGTGGCATTGTCACTCAGTACAATACCGCGGTACCGAGCAGAGAGTGTAACACGGTTACTGCGGCGGAACCCATCCCAGCGGTCGCGACCAAAGTCCCAACTTGAAGGTCGCAATTCACCCGAATACCCGGACCAAGAAATAACCATTGGAGGGTCATTGTCGAACAACGGCAAAGCGGTGTGTGCGCTCCTACAAAAGAACGTGGATATTTTCGCGTGGGGCCCAAACACATGGTCGAGTACCACGCTCGATCACGAGCATAAGCTTAGAATCCGACAAGGATACTTACCGATCGCCCGGAAGAGCGTGGCGAAGCTCGGAGAGGCGCGAGCATTACAGCGTCTGAAATTAGTTAAGCGGGAATTATCGTGAAGTCTATTACCACGGTGGCTTTCTAATCGATAATGGTCAAAAAGCGGCGGTGGTGGCGAATGTGTGTAGACTTCACCGACCTTAATAAAGCATGCCCAGGGTCGCTATCCATTACCGAGATAGATTGGAAAATAGAGTCCTTGTGTGGATACCGTTGAAGTGTTTTCTCGGCGTACAAGGGATATCACCGGATACAAATGGCTCGAAGATGAGGAAAAGGCGTTCCACACAGCCAAAGGCGTTCTTGTTATACAAAAATGTCGTTTGGCTTGAAGAATCTGGTGCCACTATCGGCGGTTGGTAGACAATGCCTTGAAAAAGCAATTGGGCATGACACGGAAGTCTATGTGGATGACACGGTCATTAAAAGCCATCTTGAAAAGGCGGTGCGCGACATAGAAGAAACGTTCAAAACTCTACGCAAGATTAACATGAAGCTAAATCCTAAGAAATGCACGTTCGGCGCTACAGAAGGCATGTTCTTAGGGTACTGATAGAACGATGGTATAAAACCTTGTCCGAGAAAAGACAAAGCGGTAATAGAACTTCCTCACCACGCACGCTGAAGGAAGTCCAATCCTCAATGGAAAAGCGGCCGGCCTCAGCGGGTTCCTATCTAAATCGTGAGAAAAGTCATTGCCTCTTTTAAAACACTCGAAAGTGTATAAAAAGGGTGACTTTCGGTGGACAACGGAGGCGGAAGAAGCTTTCACCACACTCAAACGACATCTAGCAACGCTCCCAACACTCGTGGCACCCCGACCGGGGAAGAGGCGATCATGTATTTATCCGCAACTCATGGGGCGGTCGGTAGCGATTACTAATGAGATAGGGACTCGGTGCAAACCCCTATCTATTTTGTCGTAAAGCTCTCAAAAGCGGAGATGAACTATAGTGCCATGGAAAATTGGTCTTGGCATTAGTGTTTGCCGCCAGCGATCGCTGGCGAATACTTCAGCGCACCCGATAGCGGTAATCACAGATCAAGCCATCAGCGGATCATCTCCAAACCCGATCGTCGGGCGACTCGAAGTGGAGTGTGTTGCTAGGTGAACATAACATCTCTTCTGAGACCACGTCACACTGATAAAGGACAAATTACGCGGACTTCATCATCGAAGCGGAATCTTGACGAGTACCTACACCAGCGAGAAAGTACTACAAGACCCATGGATTTTGTTTACGGATGGGTCCTCGTGCGTGGATGGCTCGGGAGCTGGTCTTATTCTCACAAACCCGGAGGAATGGAATTCACTTACGCATGCGCGTTTGAATTTACCTCGACTAACAATGAGGCGAAATATGAAGCCACGATTCTTTGGACTACGCATTGCGGCTCGAATGGGTGTACGTAACTTGGAAGCAAATGTGGACTCTCGGCTAGTGGCCAACCATGTGTTGGGTGAATCGTGGCGAAGAAGAAAATATGATTCGATTTCTTGAGAAGACTAAGACACGATCAAAGGCTTTGACAGTTACTATCAAGCAAGTCCCTAGAGGAGAAAATCGCAGCGGATGCACCGAGCAAGATCGCCTCGACAAGCTTAGCACACTTATCAAAGCAAGTCTTTGGTGGAAACAACGAAAAGCAAGTCAATATCGAGATGGAAGTCTCCGCAATCATAGAGGAGGATGGTCCTACATGGATGACACCGATTGCGAAATTCTTAAACAAAGGTATATTACCCGAGGCAGACAGAAGCTCGCGAGAATCGGCGCCAGTGCAGATTCGAATGCGTGACAACACATTATGTCGGCGTTCTTTCCTCCAACCATGGCTTCGATCGTCGGCCCACACAAGCAAATTATGTCTTGCGGGAAATTCATGAAGGTTCATGCGGCATGCATGCGAGACCACGATCTGTTGTGGCGCGTGCCATGCGCTCGAGATACTCTTGGCCAACCATGCATCGAGATCGCGGGACTTATCGGAAGTGCAATGATTGCCAAGTTCATAGACCCGTTCGCGCCAACCACAACATGAGCTAACACCAATCACGGCGCCATGGCCATTCTATAAATGAGGCATTGATATTGCGGTCCTTTCCCAATCGCGGTGGTGGTCTTAAGTTTCTCATAGTAGCTATAGACTACTTCACCAAGTGGATCGAAGCAAAAGCGTAGCAACAATCACCGTGATCGGGTAAAGCGCTTTATGCGGGACAACATTGTATGCCGCTTGGATTACCTGGTGAAATCATCTCGGACAACGGGAAACAATTCTGCGACAACCCCTTTAAAGATTGGTGCGAAAAATTAAACATCACCCAACACTTTGCGTCGGTTACGCACCCACAAACCAATGGTTTAGTCGAGCGCGCAAATCGAAGCCTGGGTGAAGGAATCAAAGCACGCTTGGACAAGCACAAAGGAAGGTGGGTCGAAGAACTTTCACATGTACTATGGGCGCACCGCACCTCAGTTAAAACCAGCACAGGGGATACCCCCTTCTCTCTTGTATATGGGACAGAAGCCGTTATACCAACTGAGATCGGCATGCCAACTATCCGCACTGCGGAGATTAATGTGACTACAAACGACGACGAAAGACGTGTCGACTTGGACCTACTGGAAGAAAGAGCGCGAGCAGCGGCTATCTGGGAGGCAAGGTCGAAGTCAAAAATGAAAGGATACTATGATGCCAAGGTACGCGGTGTCTCATTCGGACCGGTGACTTTGTCTACCGCCAATGAGGCAAGCCGCTGCGAAGATATAGTAAGCTCGGACCAAAGTGGGAAGGACCTTATGAGGTTCTCAAAGCAGCGGGCACGGTAGCGCATACCGACTACGAGGTTTGGATGGTCGTGACCTACCGCGCACATGGAATATTAGCAACCTCAAGAGGTGCTACCTATAACAATAGCTACGGCATAGCGCGCAGACGCTCCGCGTTTCGGTGCTCAATAAACATTCATGTACTCGGTTTTATTTTTCATATTCTTGTTTCTTTGTTATTTCTAGATAAACTTGCAAGTATTAATAAAAAGCGTCGCGGTTTCTAGCTAACTCATGACACATTTTAAGTTGTTATCTCCATATCTTGTATGTCTTAACACTTTTCATTTTCTTGCCCACGATGGCGTGCATGCACTACAAATAAACCCACGATGGTAAAAGGATAAGTTGACCTACTAATTAACTTGTTGAGTAAGAGGTTGCAAACCCATCAATCTTGGATCACGCATCCTTGTTAAACACCTTGTTCTCAAGGCGTTGGAATAAGATATGCGCATCCCACGGCGGTTCTTGTGACAATACTGCGTGCATGTTTAACAAGCGAGGAACCAAGACACTTGCTCCTTTAAAACGATATTCACAGTACACTGTGAATGATAACATACACGATTATGATTAAATACTTAGAATTATTTCAAGTATACTATAATTTTCATACACGACTATGAATTTCCTACATTGGCAGACAGATATGTATACATTACAAATCGCCACAAGCAACAAGCAAAAAATAAACATTTATTCATAACTACGAGTTAGTACAAAAGATAGTCAACATGACAGCTACCAGCTACTACAACGCTTAAGTGATGAAGTCCCAACGTGACTCGTTGCTTCTTTAACCGCTAATACCCGCATCTGCTGGCGCTCGATAACCGCGCGGCGGGCACTCCATCGGACCTCGGCAAGTCGCGGCGCACCAAGTCCACACAGATAGCTTTACCGCAATACCTTTCTTTTTAGCAAGGCGGGTCGCATGCGCCTCAAGACTTCCTTTAAAGGTACCTCCTTCTCCAAAGCAAATGGATTACGGCGTCCCTAGGGCCAGCGAAAGACAGTACTTGCATTGCGACTCATGGGGTTTCAAATAGTAGTCTGGGCGTGTTTGGCACCTCGGCCGCGATGGCGCCAAAGTCAATCCGTCATAATAACATTTATGGGATAATCTTGATCGCGCTCATTTCGAAAATCATTGGAAGCTCTAAGTCTTTCATTCTCGCATGGCGTGACCAAATGATCATAGGACTCAGCGTCATAATTGGGTACCTTATCAAGGGGCGTCTCCAACAGTTTGGCTTCGTGTAGCTTTTCAATCGCCTCTGATTTACCACGCTCCTAAGCGCACTGCACAACCTCCCCAAAAGCATTCACCACCTCTGGCGATTCCAGGGTGCTACGGGCAGCTAGGCGAAGACCGTGGCCAATGAGCCACCTGCGCTCCGCGATTGTAGACATGAGCTGAGGATACAACTCCTCGTCATACTCGATGCTCATCTTGCGCAACTTAGCCTCCTGCACTTCCAAAGACCAGCTTACAGTGGCTCCAAGCTCCCCCAACTGCGCGAAAAAACTTTCCTTACCCTGCTCCAAATGTTTTAGTGCCCAGCAGCATGCAGACTTATACCTGGCAGCATCAGAACGCTCTTGGTCTACTTGGCACATTAGCGCCATCTTGTCCTCGGCCTGTTTTTTCGCATATGCGCTGAGCTCACTAGCCTCTACACGAGCGCTATCCAGTTGCGCTTGGGCGCTTGCCAGCTGCGCCTCCAACAGAGCTATTGTTTGATCTTTCTTTGCGCTTTGGTCCTCCCACGGATACGATCTTTCGACTTCACAATTAACGAAGCGATGGCGGAGACTTGAACCAATTCTTCAACTAATTGACCCGAGGGCACATCCGCATCGACTTGGTTTTCATTATCACAGCTCGGTGACTCGAGAATCGCCGACTGCGTTGGACTCGCCTTGGGAGGTGATTCTATAACCTGCTCCATCCTGCGAATGATCACCAGCGCAATGTTAGAATCACAAATAGCACATTATCCAACCAAAAGAAGGTTATACATGTATGGTTTTACTTACTTTGGCTCCGCATCATCGGCAGATGGGTGCGACGACGCTTCATCAGTGGAGGACAACTCCACAGTTTGAATCACGGGACGCTTCTTCCTTGACGGGCCCGCACCATGATCTTGTCGGGTCCTTTTGCGACTAAGCGCCGCTTCTTCTTCTTCTTCCTCTTCAGGTTGAGCTACAGCTACGAGCGATGATTGCGCTACCACCGGAGTCACTTCAGGATTGGGACGGCTTTGCAAAGGCGTTGCCTCCACTGCAACGGAGGAACTGGTCCCTGTATCCCCTGCGGCCAGTTCCATGACACGTCCTGCAGTCGCAACTAATATTGGCTCCTCGTCATCCCTCAACGGTCGTACTCCTGTCCTCACAGCTGTGGGCTTCGCTAACTGTACGACTGTAAACAGATCCATCTCTGCGCAAGACAACAACACATACAAACAGGTTATATTATGCGCAACATGTACGGAAGATTGTTCCTCAATATTTACACACTGAAGTACGGAGGAATAAGTACCCACCCTGGCCATTGGCGTCTACGAATATAGGGATCTCATCTTGGGGCCATAATAATTACGGTGATTCCATGTGCACCAAAATCCCTCGGGATATGCAGCGATGGGGATGCGGTTTGCATTATCGATTCGCATCCTCGATGTTATAAGACCCGAGCACTTTGGGTACTCATCCTCTCAGTAGCGTCCCCTTGGTATAAAAATCATAATTCCGGGAAAACATGTATCATCTACCCGAAAAAGTATTCCTCAAATTCTAAGTGCATCTAACTTATCCATATAGCATGTAATCTACCGTAGACGTTTTGAAAAGGAAACCCACCCATGCGCCCATGTGGTGTGATAAAAGCGCGAATAAGTGGATGGTAGGGTTAATCCCCAAGACGGCAATTTACCTCGAAATTGGTAATTTTAGCCGCCGATACAATGCATTGCGATATGTGTAACGTATAATAGTTTAACACATCGCACGAAAGCGTGATAGGGCACACGTTGATTTGAAAATTGAATAACCGTGTATACACCCACTTTCCTTCGGGAAATCCGAATCGTGGCTCGCGCATCCGGAACCATTGGATGCACGCCCTGGGGTATAAAGTAATCTGAGGAAAATTCCATCAGATCGATTAAATTAAGGTCGGAGGTAAAGTCAACCAACTGTTTGACCATGATGATATACTCTTTTGCTATGTCGCACGCGCGATTACCTTTGTGGTTGGTTACTTCTGGGATAACGACTCCTAAGATGCTTTAGAAATGGCGATTGGTGTTTTTACTGTGAGAAATCCGGTGAAAATGATCCGCCTAGTTATATACTTCTTCTCTTCCACACGATTGGCGACACGTGGATTCCACTAGTCTTCATCATGTGGTCGAGATGGTTTGATGTGACAACGGGGCAGTAACTTTCCCCCGATTAACGAGGCATTCCCTATTCACTTGGATGTCTAGATACATTGCACCTGCGGGTAAGTGTATGGCTTCTTGGATACGTTTCGTACGTTACTTGTTTTTGAACTACGGTCATTAGTCTAGCATCCGCAGATTCGCACTGCGCATACTAGGCGGGGGACATGATGACGTATAGTGCGGGTCGGTCATGAACCCGACCACGATCCACTACTTTCAAGCACAGTACGAACGGGCCAATATCAATACGTGTGGCTCACGAAAGCCCAAGCCCATATCTATTTACGGAATAGATATCCGATATCTTCTAAAATAAGAAGATAATCATTCCCAACCGACTTAGGCGGGATCGCGAAGGTTGGGGAACACGGAACCAACAAGGATTCCGTGCGTATATAAAGGAATCATATCCCTCGTTTAAGGTGCGATCTCATAACCCTAAAACTCCTTAAACCTAAACCGATTACTTACTCTCACGGAGGATAATCGTGGGAGACAATCCCACAGTAAGCCTAACGGTGTTTCTTGTCTCTTAGTGCGCAGGTCTCAAGCGGCAATTCTCAATTGGTACGAGAACCGAGCTCCAAATCGAGGCGTCCAACTTTTGTATCAATGAGACATGTTTATTCAGTTAGTTTGTAACAGAAGGTATATATGATAAATAACTAGAAGTAAAGTCCATAGACTTTCTGTTATATACATATAAGAAGTCGTGAGACTTTCCTGTATACTTGTACCATGTCTAGATAGGTTAAAAATATTAGGACATGTTATCTTCGGTAACGAAACTCTGCCCATTTACTAACATATGGCACATCTTTAACAAGAGAATGAAATAATATGTTGACATTACTGTCCTAAAGAAACAATAAGTAACAACATTCATACATATGATATCTTCCAAAAAAAACATGTATCATTCATGAAGGAGGGGGAGATCTCCTCAAATGGTTGTACCAAATGGCCAAGAAATGGATCAGTACAAAAAGAGAGATGCCAAATGCTATGTTAATCATATCCTTTGCATTTCAAGCAGTTTTTGTCGTTCCTCTTCTGCCTCTAGTTTGTTAACATCAACTGGCTTGGGTTTAGGCTTGTTGCTAGTGGACTGCTAATACATGACCCCACCAAACATACAAATCAAAAGCCCAATTGTTCCAATAAACGACGAGTCTTTATCCCAAACCATCAAATTAATCACCACCATTAGCAACTTGTTCACTATTCCAAGCACAGTGAAACCAGTAGCAGATATAGCCCTATGACACGAGAATCCAAAGAAAGAAATCGCAAGACCAAACAAACACGATAACCCAACTGGAAAAATCACCTCGAACGAACCAATGTCTCATCACTAAATTCGTGTTATGTCTTCTTTAACTCTCCCATTATAAGCAACTCTAATGGAAAAAAGTAGTAAAGCTTCAAGTTTATCATACAACACGAGACCCCATGTGTTCAACCCAATCGTCATCACCACATGCTTTGTGTAAACAAAATCTATAGACATACTTTGTGTACATGATGCAGCCATTTTCGTTTGACATTCAAATTAAAGAATCAGAAATTGAAGCAGCTAAGGTAAAAATTCTGAAACGGGTCAAATCTGAAACTTACCTTAAAGGGGAATGGGTCAAACTTAGATTAATACAGAATGAAAATATTGTTTCCAAAAACCATAAGTAACACATTATTTATTCGTTATAAAAAATTTAAAGAAAGGACAAACATGATCACAGCCAACCAGACCCAACCCGTACTATAAGTGAACATCTGCAACCCAAACAAGTTTTGATCAATTACCCAACCCGCCGAAGCATCCACTAGGGAAAAAGCATATACTAGTGGCTTAGGAATTTAATGATGCCGGTTGTTGTAATATATATGATTCAAGCAAAAACGGTCAGACTAATATGCTCTTCTTTTTTGCAGTGGATGCCATTAGAGGAATTTGCATCTCAACCTTCTACTCAGAAGCAGGGTAGTCTAATGAGATACATTTGTGAGTTATGCATAGCAAAGGTCGAGAGGGACTACTCCGGTTTTTTCTCCAAAACTAGTAACGTCCTTTTACAGTGAGAAACCAAGTCACATTTATTTGAATCAGCGAGATCTAAAGTAATAAACACAAGTGTTCACCATTTATATCGAGTGTAACATTACAAATTTTTTAATCAATAATCATATATGTTGCTTTATAATATATTTTTTGACAGTAAATGAATTTTTTTATGACGACATTTGTATGGAAGAGAAAGATAACAATGCTAAAATGTTGAATGGTTTTTAAAACGTATTGTTTATTTGTACGACGCAAGTGATTGATGCATTTAACATTTTGGACACGTTGTATGACCGTGAGCGTTGAACATGGTGTTCAACATATCATGTTTTTCTTTTCTAGTAGTAAAACGCTAAACATGTCAGCAATGTTCAGCAGATTCTAGAACCATAAATGCAAAGAGACTATTTTTACAGTACAGAAGCAATTCTTATCATGATCAGTCATAGACCTACACTAGAGAGTGAGTAACTCCGTAGATCTGCTTACTACACTAGACGATTTTCAGTCTGAGTATACCAGAAAGAAAGCTTATGCATCCGGTTACAATATTTCATATATTGCAATTCCATACTCGTTTACCAACATTTTGGCACATCTTTAACCGTAGCACTAGAGAATGAAAGGGGAGGTGTTTAAAAAGCACGTCACTGTACCATAATTCAAAAAGTGTACGAGTTATACAGAAAAACGACATTGTCCGTAAACATATGATAAGAACATGATGCATATGATATCTTCCAAACAAAACATGTATCATTCATAGAACTGAATAAGGAATCGAACTTTTGCTTTCATGTATCTACCGTCACAATGAATGTATCAGAAACAATACTTTTGAAGCATACCCTCATTCCGCTTCCACTGTTGACTTGACTTGGTTCTTGTGTTCACTGCTTTCGGCAAGATATTTTGCATCTGAAGCGGTATTTATTTGCCATCATGGAGAAATAAAAGTTGTTTACTCTCCTTATAATTTCCTGGAGTTATATGTTATTAATGTGATTAGAACTCCTAAGGGTCGGTTGGTGTTTGCTTAAGTCCTAAGCTACACGTCTTGAAGTCCAAATTGAATTTGAAGAGCCGTCTTCAAATCCAAATTGAAGTTTGCTTCCTCCACCCTTATAAAAGGAGGTGAGGGGGGAAGAGATTTAGTACCTTTGAATTTCATTTGTATATTTGAATTTCATTTGTAACTTCAAATTTCATTTGTACCTTTGAATTTCGTTTAGCAATAAAGAAAAGCTTCCGCAAATTTGTCGATTCTTGTTTCTTCTCTTGTTCTTCGTCTTTGAATTACTAACATTATATTATGTTAATTTCACTCTTACTCAAATGACACCTCCAACTATATCTATATTTGCTTGCCGTAGGAAACGAAATTGAGCGGTGTTGAGTGTCATTGAAGGAGCCACAAAAGAAGTCGCATCTCTCACAAGGATAGTTAGGGTTGGAATACTCTATTAAGACGTATAGTGGTGAACCCAGTGATACTTTGGTTTAAAAAGGGATACATATACAATAGCACGTTATACGGAATGTTTTGTTCAAAACAAAGCTTCAAAAGTGTTTAAATTTAGGGGCCGTTTGGTATATAGGTGGGTTTAGGATTTGGATTTGGATTTGAATTTAGAATTAGAATTTGGATTTGATGTAATAGAGAGAAAAATAAATAAGTTAAAAGTAATAATATAAATAAATTAAAAATGAATATTTTAACAATTAATAAATGTACTTCAAGTTGGTTTTCTTATTTTATAATAAAGATGCAAGACACATGCAACTAAAATGGCCCCACAATTGTCAGGAAAGTCACCCATGTGCCCTGGATTTTTAACAGTACCATTGTTTTAGCATAAATCTCAAATCCTAAAGTCTTTTTATCAAACAAAAAGCCGCTTCTTATTTTGAAACCCAAAACCCAGTCCAAACCCCTAAACCAAACTGGCCCTTAGATCAAAGATAAACGATATAGAGGAATTAACTGTGCGGTAAATCTCAACATGATGTAAAAGACTTGAGTTCGAAGCTTGTACATAAATTTCTTGTAAATTAGACTCTTTGTCAAATAGTAATTCGAATTAAGTAAATGGCCAAGAAAAGAATTAATATAAAATGAGATGCCAATCTTTGACCGAGTCATATCTGTTTAGACTCTTGGTTTATGCTATAACAACCTTTGAATGTAGTCTACATGAAAATATAATTATAAGTTTTAAAATTTTAAATTGATAGCCTTGTATTCTTACTATTGTTAAATTTAAGAATACATCATAAAATTATTATTAGTATTGAGAATAGTTAACAATCAATTTATGACATTTAACACTTTTTTAAACTAATAAACTATCAAAACCTGTTTTGGCATAAAGTTAATTCGATGAGATTTTCGTTGAAGAAATGAAATTTTGATTTGTGGTCTTTTACTTTTTGTAAAAATCTCAAATTCTTGTAAATGCATTTGTGGTTCAAAAGTCATTGTGTTTCTAGTATTATTGGCTTGTGTTATCTGTATGTTGCATGATACGCCCACTGTCTTTTAACATTCATATCCAAGAACAAGAAATTGAGGCATCCAAGGTACTAGCTTGTGTCATCCGTATGCTGAAAATTTATATATTTTCTTTAGATCAATAAAAACAGACTTTCAAGTATGATAATTCCTTCAAAAATGTGTATTTCGTATTTTAAATTGCTATATACATATATCGTGTTAAAGTTCAAAGTTATACACTTATAACTTGTATATGAATCTCTGAGTTACTGTTGTCCTCCAACATCTCTTTCCAAAATTATCTGTGAATTCGTCTTTTACATATAATAAAAGAAGACTAAATTGCGATATTTGATCAAATGGGAATAAAGATGAAAAATAAAAGATCGACGATATAGAGGAATTGTTCAACTTTGTTGGTGAATGAGTAAATCTCGACGTGACGTAAAAGTGTTAAGTTCGAAACATGTACATAAATTTATTGTTAATAAGACTCTTTCGTTAATAGTATGAGTAACTGATAAAAAGATGAATGTATGATTTACTCACTTATTTAGATGTGTATACCAATTACCAAAAAAAAAAATTGTTGACAAGGGTAGCTGGGATATATTCTGAAAAGGCTTTTAGTATCCCACATCGCTTAATTGTTACAGATGACTAACAAAAGGATCAATACAAAATGAGATGCCAATCTTTGAGTGAATCATACATTTTCAGCCATTTTGGCTATGCTAGTAACAACTATACAACTAATATAGCTTGCATAAAAATATAATTGTAAGTTTTAAAATTTTCAATTTTTTTTTTACTCGTACTCAAAATTAATATAATAATTTTGATTATGAGGCAAAAGAAATTTATGATATTTAAAACTTGTTATTCTAATCAACTCTAAAACCTTGTTTGACGTATAAAGTTCTATAACGTCAAAAGATGTATTCGCGGAGAATTATTTTTATCTTCTAAAACATGATACGTCTCATTCATAAACATCAACCATTCATGAAAACAAGGAACGGACCTTTTACCTTCTAATAAGATTTTAACTATACTAGCGACTGTCATGCATACATCGCTACGATGAATGTATAATAAAACAATACTTTTGTAGCGTACGCTCATTTTGCCTTCTCTTAACTGTTGACTCGCTTTTCTTGATCGCTACTTTCGGTAAGATTTTGCATCTCAGGCAGAGTTTTTTGCCACCATGGAGAGTTAAAAGTTTTACTTTCTTTATACAATTGTTTGAGTTATATATTATGTTTATTTTACTGACACGTCCAACTATATCCATATTTGCTTATTGTATGAAACTAAATTGGGTTGTGCCTGGTATCATTCAAAGAGACACAAAATAAGTCACATCTATCACAAGGATAGTTTGGGGATAGGATTACTCTATTCAGAAGTCTAGTGGTGTAAATTAGTGATACTTCGGTTAAAATAAAATAGAAACACGAAACCGTTAGATTAAGTAATCTTTAACTGGTGTTATAGTTCATGGTAGTACTTATAGGAAATGTTTCTTAAAACAAAGCTTAATAAATGTTTAAATCTTAACGTATTGGATCAAAGATAAATGATATAGAGGAAATGTCTAACTTTGTTGGTTAATGACTAAATCTCAACATGATGTAAAAGACTCAAGTTTGAGGGAGCGATCGTTTTCGTTCTTAAGATTTGAAGACATTATTTGTTTGGTACCAAATGCACAATGTTTACCTATCATAAAAGCCTCCAACACATCTTCGATCAGAAATCACTCAATATGAGGCAGAGAAGATGGATGAAACTTCTTAGTGTCTACAACTATAAACTTTGATATCACCCATGGAAAGGCAACATGGTAGGATTGGTAGCTGATGCACTGATCAAGAAAGAAGGATAAAACTCTCACAGGTGCGAGCATTAGGATTGCGTGTTCAAAGTTCAAACAAATTTAAAGGCCATAAGATCTCTTGTTAATAACACCTCTAATTATAGAAAGGCAACATCGCTTTATTGAACCAAATGACTAAGAAAGGGATCCTTACTAATTGAGATGCTAATCTTTACGTGACTCATATCTTTTTTTGCCACTCTAGTTGTTGTTACCAACTTATCTAATTATAAATTTTATAATTTTCAAACTGTTTTTTTTTTAAGGCAAAGTAAAATAATACTTTTAGGTTTTTAGAAACAGTTTATAAAATTTAAATCTTGTTTAAACTTATGAAACTACTAAAACTTTTTGCTATAATATCAAGACGTATTTATTGAGAAATTATTTTATCCTGTCAACCTTGTTATGAATCTTCAACGTGCACGGCAACCTGAATAACGTATATGAATACCACTCAAGTATATGATCGAGTATATAATATTGTCATTCATACATTACCATTGTAACAAAAGTTATATGATAATTAACTGAAAAAAAATCCATAGAGGTTCTTGTATATACACTTGTACCAGGTCAAGAGATGTTAAAGATATTAGGACATGTTAACTTCAGTTGAGAGTTCGAGAAAGGAAGCTTACGAAGTTATGTAAGGCAATCCTATGCCCATTTACTAACATATACTAGTAACACATTCATGAAAATGGAACAAGGAATGGATATTCTACCTTCTATAAGGTTTCAAGTAAACTAGCAACTGTTATGTATACATCCGCTACAATGAATGTATAATAAAACAATACTTTTGAAGTGTATCCCCATTTTGCCTTCTCTGAACTGTTGACTCGCTTCTCGTGTTTGCTACTTCCCGTAAGATTTTGGATCTCAAACAGTTTGTATTTGCTACCATGGAGAAATAAATGGCGTATTCCAACGTTGTTAAGAAGTTTAGAGGTATGTCGCAGTGGTACTTTGGTCAAAGGAGGATACATGTTATATGAAAACACGTTGGACTTGCCATTCAAGTAAACTTGAAATAATCTTAACTCGTGTTATAATTTATGGACTCTTTGTTTAATACTAGTAATTAATACGAGTAATGAATAAAAAAGATGAATATATGATTTACAATCACAGAATCACTTATTTAGATGTATCCCAAAATATTTTGTTAATAAGAGGGAGATCTTCTCAAAAGGCTTTTGTGTATCCCACATCACTTGATCGAACCAAATGGCCAATAAAGGGATCAGTACAAAAAGAGATGCCAAAAAGCTATTTGAATCATATCTTTTTTGCCATTTTGGCTTGTCTATCTTTTAATTACTATATGTGTTGATATATAGCTTATTTAAAAATACAATAATAAGTTTAATAATTTTAAACTGCTTCTTCATTTTCTTTCCAAAATTAAAGTAACAATTTTGGAAATATTGCAAAAGCAGTTTATAGAATTTAAACTTGTTAACTAATAAAACTAGGAAAACTTGTTTGATATACAAAAATTCTATAATGTCGAGTGCCGTGTTATACGGTCAAATTGTAAGCAGAAACTGTTGGTATTTTAGTGTAAAATAGATTGCGTTTAATATGCAAATAAGGGTCGACACTTATTTGGATATTAACGGGACTAACGGGGGTTTACAAATAATACATATAACTGTAAAACAATTATAAGACACATAACTATAAAACAGTTATTAGGCCCCATAAACTGGATTGAGATAAAAGGCTTAATGATACATTCTGCAAACATACGAACATACAGAATCTTGAATCAAATTCGATTTTATCCAATCATAAACCGGTATCCACTCCATTTTATTGATCGAAAGTGTACTCACACGACTTGGATTTCTATCGAGTTACAACGAATAACAACAGTTACAAAAATAAACAACAAAGATCAATAAAATCGGTGAAGATGGCTGGTGAATCCGTTCGTGATATGACATCCAAGTTCGTGAAGTTGGCAAAATTTGAAGGGCAAGACTTTAGGCGTTGGCAGAAAAAGATGCAGTTTTTGTTGACAACTTTGAAGGTTCTGTATGTTCTCACTACCCCGGCACCAGAAGAATTGGAGGATGAGAAGGTTGAACAAACAAGGAAGAGAAACAAATTCTGGAATGACGAAACAAATTCTGGAATGACGATTTCATTTGCCGTGGAACAATTCTAAATGGTAAGTCCGACACTTTATTTGATATTTACCAAAATGTCGAATCCGCAAAAGAATTGTGGGATACGCTTCAAGCCAAGCATATGGCTGAAGATTCCTCAAGCAAAAAGTTCCTGGTAAGTGATTTTATGAACTATAAAATGGTGGATGGGCGTTCTGTGATTGAACAATACAACGAATGTTTGGGTATACTCGGTAGGTTTGAACAACATGGGCTTAAAATGGATGAATCCATTGCCACTGCTTCCATCATAGACAAACTCCCGCCTTCTTGGAAGGAATTCAAACACAGTTTGAAACACAAGAAGGACGAGTACAATCTTGTTGAACTAGGCAGTACGTTTAGTATTGAGGAAGGTTGTAGAAGAATGGAAAATGTTTGGGTGAATGAAAAAGACAAGGATATTGGCGGGTCTTCTGTCAATGTTGTTGAAGAAACTAATCCTAGTTTCAAAAAGGGTGGCAATACAAATAATAAGAAAAGGAAGTTTCAAGGTAGTGAAAACAAAAAGGGTTTTGTGAAGAAGTCAAAACAGTCAGGGGATAGTAACTGTTGGAAATGTGGTAAACCATGACATTTCAAGAGAGATTGCCGAGTTGGTAAAGGCAAGAATGATGCTGGTACTAGTGGTGGATCCAAAGGGGATCCGAAACAAGCAGGTCAGAATTTAACTTTAAATAATAATTTAGGTTTGAATTATGTGTCATTAATTTCTGAATCATTTTATGTACAGGATGATGACATAGCTTGGTGGTACGATTCTGGCGCGACGAGTCATGTTTGCCAGTACCAAAGATGGTTCAAGGAACTTGCAACTATAGATGACGGGAGTGTTTTAAAAATGGGAAACGTCGCTACAGAACCGATCCATGGCATTGGACTAGTAGATTTAACTTTTACTTCTGGAAAAACTATTTCGTTATATAATGTGTTGTATGTGCCCGGTATTCAGAAAAACTTGTTGTCCGGTGTAATTTTAAATAATCGCGGGTACAAACAAGTGGTAGAATCCGATAAGTATGTCTTGTCGAAACATGGTTCTTTTGTTGGATTTGGTTATTTGTGTAATGGTATGTTTATGTTAAATTTGGATGTGCCATTTAGCTCCAATTCGATTTGTATGGTTGATTCAACATCTAATGTTAAATTGGGTAACTTAGAATTATGGCATGCTAGATTAGGAGATGTTCACCATAAAAGAATGAAAGAAATGTAAAAAATGAGCATGATTCCTTGGATTGAATTGGACCATAATAAATTTAAGACTTACATGTTAACTAAGATTACTAGAAAACCATTTAAAAAAGCAAATCGTGATTCCAAACTTTTAGATCTTATTCATAGTGATTTATGTGATTTGCATGCTACTCCATCTCTAGGTAATAAAAAATATGTCCTAACTTTCATAGATGATGCATCACGCTATTGCTATATTTACTTATTGCATGCAAAAGATGAAGCTCACGATAAATTTCGAATTTATAAACAAGAGGTATAGCTTCATCAAAAAGAGTTGGTAAAAATCTTATGTACCGATCGTGGAGGGGAGTATTATGATCCGGTATATTTTCAATCTACCGGAATAATACACCAAACAACAGCTCCATATACACCACAACAAAACGGTGTAACTGAAAGAAAGAATAGGACATTGAAAGAAATGGTAAATTCAATGTTGTCTTATTCTAGGTTAAGTGAAGGATTATGGGGTGAAGCTATGTTAACGGCTTGTTATTTGTTGAACCGTATTCCCGGTAAAAGAAACAAGAATACTCCTTATGAACTTTGGCACAAAAAATCACCAAACTTGAATCGACTCAAGATTTGGGGATGTAGGGCTGTTGTTAGGCTCACGGAACCTAAAAGGAAAACTTTAGGTGAAAGAGGTATAGATTGCATATTTATTGGATATGCTGAAAACTCATATGCTTATAGATTCTATGTGTTAGAATCAAATGAGTATGTTTTGGTGACCTCGGTGATAGAGTCACGAGATGTAATCTTTGATGAAGAAAGATTCACATCTATACCTAGGCCAAAGGACATGAACCATAGTTCGAAGGCACCGGTTAATACCGAGGATGTTCCATCGACTAGCACTGAACCAAGAAAGGGTACAAGAGTTAGAAAAGCCAAAAATTTTGGTAATAATTTTCAACTTTACTTAGTTGAAGGATCTAGGAATGAAATTAATTTTCAATATCAATATTGTTTCAATATTGATAAGGATCCAGTGACATATGGTGAAGCAATGGCTTCAAGGGACGTTGCTTTTTGGAAAGAAGCAATCCAAGATGAGATGGATTCTATCTTGCAAAATGAAGTTTGGAAGTTGGCTGATTTACCTCCTGGGTGTAAACCATTAGGAAGTAAATGCATCTTCAAGAGGAAGATGAAGGTGGATGGTACTATTGACAAGTATAAGGCAAGGTTGGTAATCCAAGGTTTTAGACAAAAGGAGGGAATTGATTATTTCGATACTTATGCTCCGGTTGCTAGGATATCCACCATTAGATTGTTATTGGCATTAGCTGCTATACACAATCTTGTTATTCATCAAATGGATGTGAAAACTGAATTCTTGAATGGTGAAGTAGATGAAGAGATTTACATGAAACAACCCGAAGGGTTTGTTATGCCCGAACACGAAAACAAAGTCTGTAAATTAGTTAAATCTCTTTATGGGTTAAAACAAGCTCCTAAACAATGGCATCAAAAATTTGATGAGGTTGTATTGTCGAGTGGTTTTGTATTAAATCAAGCCGACAAATGTGTCTATAGTAAATTTGATAATTCTGGAAATGGAGTCATGATATGCTTATATATGGATGACATGTTGATATTTGGTACCAACCAAGATCAAGTTGATAAAACAAAGGAATTTTTGTCATCTAAGTTTGCTATGAAAGACATGGGGGAGGCGGAGGTGATCTTAGAAATCAAGATCATCCGTGAGAACAAGGGTATTTCAATATCACAATCACATTATATTGAGAAGATCTTGGATAAGTTCAATTTCAAGGATTGTTCTCCCATAGGTACTCCCATGGATCCAAATCTTAAGCTATTATCCAATAAAGGTAAAGCGGTGTCTCAACTTGAATACTCAAAAAGGATTGGATCGTTAATGTATGCCATGATAAGTACTAGGCCGGATATTGCATATGCAGTTGGAAAGCTTAGTAGGTTTACTAGCAATCCTAGTACCTTTCATTGGCGAGCTTTGGGTCGAGTATTTAAGTATTTGATAGGAGTGATTGATTATAAGTTAACTTACATTGGGTTTCCTTCGGTGATTGAAGGTTATTGCGATGCAAGTTGGATAACCAATATGGAAGATCATTCTTCTACATCTGGTTGGGTGTTCCTTCTTGGGGGAGGTGCCATTAGTTGGGCATCGAAGAAACAGACTTGCATAACAAGCTCCACTATGGAGTGTGAGTTTGTTGCTTTGGCGGCAGCTGGTAATGAGGCTGAATGGTTAAGGAATTTGCTTTATGAAATTCCGTTGTGGCCAAAGCCTATTTCTCCCATTTCTATCAGGTGTGATACTGAAGCTACTTTGGCTAAGGCTTATAGTCAAGTGTATAATGGCAAATCAAGACACTTAGGTGTGAGAGACAGCATGGTTCGTGAGCTCATAATGCATAGTGTCATATCCGTTGAGTGGATTGCAACTCATCGGAACTTAGCAGATCATTTAACCAGAGGGTTATGTAGAGATCTCGTGAAAGGATCGGCTGTGGGATTGGGGTTAAAGTCCATGTGAAAGCTCTCATGTTAAGATACCCAATTCCCACCTAATATGACGTTAGGTGCTGAATTTTCAATGTGGAAGGCTTAACATCTAGATTTTGGAACACAACATCAAAATTATCCCAAAGGTATGTGTTCGGTTCTGCAAGTTAAAGTAGGTTGAAGTATTCTTCTTAATATTTCTTTTGAAAAATTGCATTTGCAGGTGCAAGATTAAAAGAACTACCTATATGAGTATGAAGTTTAGCTGCTTCAAGAAGCTGGGACTTGGCTTTGATATACTTATGAAGGATAGGGACATAGGCTAGTAAAAGAATATGTTATGTAAGAATTATGTATGTAAAACTAATGTGTATATTATCTTCATGTATTCAATATGAATATTACAAGGTTCAATCTTCAGGGAAACCTTGGTATTCGAATATTTGGAATGTGTAATATACTAATATGAAATTCAATCGTCTCGACATTTCATCTATGCATTAGTTTGATTGTTTGTTGTGAACTAGTTAGTTAATGTATGATTACACTAAAATGGGGGAGGTTTGTTGGTATTTTAGTGTAAAATAGATTGCGTTTAATATGCAAATAAGGGTCGACACTTATTTGGATATTAACGGGACTAACGGGGGTTTACAAATAATACATATAACTGTAAAACAGTTATAAGACACATAACTGTAAAACAGTTATTAGGCCCCATAAACTGGATTGGGATAAAAGGCTCAATGATACATTCTGCAAACATACGAACATACAGAATCTTGAATCAAATTCGATTTTATCCGATCATAAACTGGTATCCACTCCATTTTATTGATCTGAAAGTGTACTCACACGACTTCGAATTTCTATCAGGTTACAACGAATAACAATAGGTTACAAAAATAAAAAACAGAAACTCTATAGCTTCAAATGTACATTTGTTGTGCAATTATCGTTGATGAAGCTTCGAAAGTGCAGGTGCATCTCTACGCAATTTGGCCAAACCACAAGATAGCTTTTCGCAACTTAGTCTATTTTCTTGTCAAACTTGTTATGAATCTTTATTTAACACGACTATTTGAATAACGTATATGAACACCACACAAGTATCTGATCTTTTGCCTTATGTAATTCATAGACATGCATTCATTATTGCGGGAAATGAAATTACTAAATGTATGTAGACATGTTTATTTAGTCATTTCGTAACAGAATATATATGAAAATTAACTAGAAGTCAAGTCTAGAGACTTTATGGTATATAGACTTGTAGCTTTGTACCATGTTGAGATAGGTTGCAGATATTAGGACATGTGTTATCTTCAGTAACGCAACTCTATGCCCATATGGCAAATCTTTAATAAGAGAATGAAATAATATGTTGACATTAGTACTGTCCTAAAGAAACGATAACAAGTAAGAACATTCATACATATGATATCTTCCAAAAAAAACATATTTCATTCATGAAAATGGAACAAGAAATGGAACTTCTACCTTCTATAAGATTTTAAGTAAAATAGTAACTGTCATGTATACACCGCTAAAATGAATGTATAATAAAACGACACTTTTGAAGGGTACCCTTATTTTTCTTCTTCTGAACTGTTGACTCGCTTCTCGAGTTCACTGCTTTCGGTAAGACTTTGCATTTCAAGCGGTTTTGTCGCTCCTCTTACGCCTCTGGTTCGTTGACATCGGTGGGCTTGGGTTTAGGCTTGTTGCTAGTGGATCCGATACATGACCCCACCAAACACACAAATCAAAAGCCCAATTGTTCCAATTAACGACAGTGTTTATCCCAAATCGACAAATTAATCACCACCGTTAGCAACTTGTTCACTATTCCAAGCACAAAGAAACCAAGATCGAGATATAGCCCTATGACACGAGAATCCAAAGAAAGAAATTGCGAGACCAAACAAACACGATAACCCAACTGGCAAATCACCGCAAAAGAATACCAATCTCTCTCATCACTAATTTCGTGTTTTATCCTCTTAAGCTCTCCCATTATAAGCAACTCCAATGGAAAAAAGTAGTAAAGCTTCAAGGTTATTATACAACACGAGAACCTAATGGTCATCACCACATGCTTTATGTAAACAAAATCTATAGACATACTTTGTGAGCATGATGCGGCCATTGTCATTTCACATTCAAATTCAAGAATCAGAAATTGAAGCAGCAAATTTAAAATTTCTGAAACGGGTCAAATCTGAAACTTACCTAAAAGGGGAAATGGGTCAAACTTAGATTATTATAGAATGAAAATTTGTTTCTGAAAATCATAAGTATCTCATTATTTATTTGTTATAAAAATTTTAAAGAAATGACAAACATGGTTGTGGAAAACTAGAAGGGGGGTTGAATAGTTTTGCCAATTAAAACTTGTTTTAAACTATTTAGATCGACTTATGTCAATCTATTTGGATGTGTGTTGGATGTTGATAAACAAACATATAGAAGTATGTAATGAAAAGATAAGAGTAAGAAGCACAAAACCACAACGCGAGTATTTATAGTGGTTCGGCTACAAGGACACCTTCCTTGCCCTACTCCACTCCCCGAGTCACCTACTCGAGAGTTCGCAATCACTACACAACACCAGCTCCTTATGGTAGAGAAACCTTCACAATGTTGCCTACTCTTTTTCCGGTACTAGGCTAACCACCGGTTTCTTTCACACCAAGGTGAACCACACCTACCACAACGTCGCCTACCCTTTATCCGGTACTAGGATAGATACCGAGTTCCATTACAATGGAGGAACTACTACCCAACACTACACCAATGACTAATCCCAAAGGAGACCAACTCCTTATTACAACATCATCAAGGATATCAATATCCTTGGATCCAATACTAATCTATCTTGTACATCGAAACACACCATATCGAATGTACATCTAAGGCACCTTTCACTAATGCCTTTAACTAGATCTTTAAGACACCCTTCACTAATGTCTTGTGACTTGACATCTAGGCACCCTTCACTAATGCCTACAATACGGACGATCGACACCTTTCACTAATGTTTTCGTCTTGACACTTGAGACATCTTTCACTAATGTCTTCAATACTACACTTCTTAGAAGAAAGAAAAGAACCATCAACAAGAGGACTTCAGTAGTCTTGATGATGAGGAAGCATGGCAACTAATGGACTTGAGCTTGCTCGATTTCAAAGGTGGTGATCTCGCCTTTAAGAGGAACCTAGAGAATCACGCAAAAACAAAACTACAAACATAGATCACTTGGATCTGGGGTTAGAGAGTTTTTAACTCAAGGAGAAAGTATGTGAGAAAGGGGTGAAAAACAATGAAGAAATGGCTCACTATTTATAGAGAAAATGCCTCATCGTTCCCGGATCCCACGGATCCCTCCCATAAGGGATCCGTCTAGCGTAAAGCTAGGGATCCGTGGGACGCTCCTCTTTGCCCATAGGTATTTTGGTTATGGGTCATGGGTCATGGGTTATGGGTTGATCCATGGGTCTGATACAATGTATCTTATGAGTGCAATGCACCTAGTCAAATGGGTATGGGTCAATACCATGGGTTATGGATATTATATGAAATAAGCATGATGTCATGCAATGGGTTATGGGTCAAGCTCCATGAATATGGGTCATGGACTTTGGGTTGTACCCAACTACATTCAATGTATTTGGTCAATGGGTTATGATACTTAAGTTTCTACCCATATATTTACCCAATATACTACATACTAGTTATGTGTATATTTTACCCAAATATGTAAACGCTATTTGTTGTACATATGTAATACTAAATCATAAAATCACTTATACTTGTTTTAGTGTTTTATGTGAAAACGTAAGTGTGTTAGAAACTATTAGTTTAAACCATTTACGTGTTTTATTTGTTTCGTTAAAATGATTTTATGTTTGTTATCGACAAAACATTAGAAGATCGTAAAATATAAATAAACGTTCTTACGGCTTATTTGTATTAACAATGTCTCCCTTTTTGTTGATGACAAAACATAAAATTATTTGAAGGAAAAGCTAAAATTCATAAGAGTTTGAATTTGTAGTTTTTACTTTCTTCTCCCCCTATTTGTCGAAACAAAAAGAGCTTCGAAAGGAAATTAACACATTGTTTTAAGAAATACATGTGAAAAATTAGAAAAGAAAGAAAAAGTAAAGAGCAAGTAACGGGAAAGGATCTCGTATTAACTCCCCCTTGACGAGTCTATCCCTATGTGAGGGCGTCAAGAGAAAAATTAATACTAAGCTAGTTCTTTTGCGACTAAGTTTGCAAAAGATATCGTCTATGTGACAAATGTACTCCCCCTTGATGATTGCAATTTTGCAAAGGGATGTCATGAAATGTAAACCTAATATTGCAAGTAATTTTGCAATGTATTGCTTTTGACACAAAGCTCCCCCTAGCTTTAGTGTGTCAAAGTCTTCATGTGTAAATTGAATAACTACAAAACAAAAGTTAGAAAACAAGAATAATGCATAATTTCCTGCAAGTATGACTCAAGTTAGTAGAAAAATAGTTTTCTGTCTCACGGATCCCACATTTCCCTCTTTGTAGGATCCGTCTAAGCGGATTTCGGGGATCCGTCGGGTGATGACCGATTTCGAGAATGGTGATATAAAAATAATGTTAACATCAAAGTGAGATATGTATTATACAACATAATCATATACTCATAAATATATAGCAAGTAGCATGTAATTTCATTTAATAAAACTAGAGATATGATATACATGACTCTAAAAACTAAGAAAAGGATCGATACATGACTTGGAATTACTAGACTTATCTAAGTAACGCTTGATACTAGGACACCACTAAAATCCTCTAGCTCAAGTTTGTTTAGGTTTAATCTCGTCGAAACATTCGAGGAGGTGATAGAACATGAAACGTTGATCTTCTCGTACTTCATGTATCAAACTTTCAACATGTTGACAATGATAACAATCTTTGTCATGGCTAGGTAGTGGTGGTGGAAGAAATGAAATTGCTTGATGCGAAGGATCAAGTGAAGCGGGTTGGGGAGCCTCAAACGACGGAGGGATTGGTGGAGGCGCATTTGAAGATAGATCGACAAAGAATGATGGTGGTGGTAAAGAAATGTCCACTTCCATATGGTCGGGTGGTTGACTTTGATAGTTTCTCATAATCCAAATGGGATTATTAGATGGTGACTGCGAAAAGAAAGCCAGAGCTAGTATTGACTCAACACCTTGATTTTGTATCATTATTCCTCCTAATGAGGAGAAGGTTGCCGGTGGAGGAGGATGAGATGACCTAGGAGGCAAATCCTCTAAATTGTAGAGGTGTGGTGATGATAGTGGAGTTGTGAATGAGATAGCTCTAGGAACCAATGGTGATGGTTTAGTGGAGATGGGATTGTTTGGCCTAGGAGGTATGGTGGAGTTTGGCATAGGTAGTTTTGTGGGTACTATCCTTCTCGGGATTGGTTTGATTGGTGGAGGAGCAATTCTTGCATTTTTGGACTTGACCGGAGATGATTCGGTTGAAGAGATTTCGTATACAACACGAGCAATTTTCTTGGGTGGTTCTTTGGTGGATAAGGTGCTACTTGGAGTTTTACTCATGATGAGATGATTTCAAGAGATTTGTAAAGGTTTCTAAGTGCTGAAAATGAGGATGAAGATGATGACTTTAGAAGTCCTAACAATGTGGTTTATAAAGCAAGAGATTTGGCAAGTGCATTCAAGACTTAAGCCACTAAAATTCATTGGAGTGTGATGATTAACATGCACAAGAGTCAACTTCAGAGTTGTACTGATCTAGGAACTCATTTAAGATGAGATGGAGTGTTTAAGTTAGAAGGATGAGCTTGAAATGATTGTTTTAGCTAGAGTTGGCATGAGTCTGTCATACGGATCCCACGGTTCCCTCCAACGAGGGATCCGTCTAGGCTAATCCTAGGGATCCGTCTATCAGCAGCTAAAAAAAGATAGCAATGATGTTTGTAAGGTCTAATGCCTATTTCATCTTGAGTGTTTCAGTTTATCTAAGTGTCTTAAATGAAGAGGTGCTTAAGTACTTGAGGGTAATGAGTGAAGTAGCTAATGATTGCCTTTTATGGAAGAAATTGGAACTTTCATTAGTACCAATGAATGAATAAAGATGACACTAAAGATTTTGAGAGTGTCAAATGGAGCTAAATGATCCTAGAGATCAGATAGTGACTTAGGATAATGTTTTGGAGAATATCCTAAAGGCTTAAGATGGAAAAACTAGAAATTGATCAATTTTGAGGTAAGAATGATTATGATCAATTTTGCCATAATTGAAAGATTTCCAAGGCTAGATGTGAGGGATCATGTGAGAGATGATGAGTGAGCTTGAGAGTGGAAGAGTAATGGGTTTAAGTGAAACGATAGATCTACAAGTGTCTTGAGTGTGATCTAGGTGAGTTATGTGTGAGTAGAAAAGATCTACTTAACTTGATAAGGAATTAATTTGCCTTAAGGCACTATGTCTAGCTTAGTGTGAGGTGTTCTAAGGACATGTTTAAAATACAATGATTGCAATTTGCATTTTCTGTTTGCCGGATCCCACGGTTCCCTAAGAGTAGGGATCCGTCTAGCACAACCTTTGGGATCCGTCTATCTTCTAAGCAGAACCTTTACTAAAGGTATGCAATGATTTTGGCAATGCATTATATTTCAAAGTTAGTTAAAGAGGTTCTAACACTAAGATATCAAATGTAAAATGTTTATTTCATGAAAGAAATTAGATTACATTGATAAAGCATGACTACTAAGGATTGATCCTATTTGAAAGATTCCTAAGTTCCTTGAGCGTTTTCGCTAGAAGGATCATCAAATGGTTGATGAGTGTTTATTGATTCAGGAATGAAGAAAGTCTTCATGAGTGATATGTTTAGAGGTTCCATCATCTTGTTCACAAGTACGTACAACGGACTTTGAAATTGAGGGTGGAAGTACATGATGTTATGATAAAGGCGCGTCAAGAATATTCCATAAGGGATGAGTTTGTTCTTGGAGCCTTGAAGATTTACAATTCGCCTTGCGAAGAAGTAGGCGAGATTGTATGGTTGTTGTGTTAGCAAACAATACATTATGTGAGCACAACAAGCGGGAAGGATTTCTCGATTTCCCCTAAGACTCCAAACATTTTCCCGTAGGATGAGTGCGAGAGCCTTGAACTCTTCTCGGATATCCTTTGTACAGATAATGTTTGGATCGGGGTAATAGGGTCAAGGTTTGCATATTGTGCGAATCAAGTCTTGCGGGGAAGGTATGTGTGAACAATATGGACTATTTTCTTCAGGAAAGTTGAAGAGAGAATCAAGAGACCAATCTTCGGTGAAGGCACATTGTCCATGATTTGGAATTCGGAGAATTTGAGCAAATTGCCCAAGGTAACAAACTTTTGGTTTTTGATCCAAAACCAAAGAGATAGAGAACGATCCTCGTTACGAATGAGTTCGACTTGACGGAAGAATTCCAATACAAACCATGGACATATTTTCTCGTTAATTTCGAGAAGACATTCCAATCCTATGGTTCGGAAGGAGGTATTGATATCTTCTTCGAATTGTAGAGAGGTGTCTACAATACGTCCTTCGTGGAAGTGACGGTTTTCGAGATTATTGAACCCACGGACATGATTGCCAGGTGTGTTGGGCTCAAGGGAGATGTTCGGAGTGTAGACGCTAGTGAGTGAAAAATCAAGGTCATATTCATGCGACATAGTGGAACCTATAGAAAAGATGAGTTAATAGAAAGTGATGTTTTGTGGTTAACTAATGATTATCTAACGTTTTTACTAGATTTTTTTTTTATTAACAATGGTTTTTAACAACAATGATACTTAACTCATTTAAGGTTTGACATACAAGTGGAATAGTACTTTTAGAAAGAAAGCGGTTTTTATTTTGCATGAAAAATTGTTATCCAAAAGTACGGTTCCCTTTCATAAGGGATCCGGCTAGTCTAACTTTCGGGATCCGTGAATCTGTAGTAACAGAAGCAGATTTCTTGATAAAAACATAGGTTTTTAGATCTTATAGTTTTATACCAAGATATGTGTTTTAGCCTACATTTTCTTTTATCATGCATATATGGCTTTCTAATGTATCACGAGAGAATGAAATAAATCAAAAAGAAATGATAAACACATTATGATAATAATAACCTAGATAACTAGACTATTAGTAATATTTCATTTCAATGCTAAGAATGATACAAAGGATTGGGTATATAACCCCAATGTAGATTAACAACACAAAGTATATGTCTCCGTATGTGAACTTCATCATAGGGAACATAAGTGTGATGAGTGTTAAGGCGATGAGAACGAGGGCGATGTAAACCATGTTGATGACGAATCTTCTTGGTTTTAGTTTGAGATGAGATGAAATGAGAGGAAGATGAAGTTTTGAATGAGAGGTAATTTTTTGAAAATGGAAGATTTGAAAAAGTGGGGATTTGATAAAGTGGGCGACGGATGGTTTATTTATGGGGAAGGAGGAATTTTTGAAATTTGTGTTTTGTTTTATTATTAGAAAGATATGATTTTTGAATTAAATGAAATAAAACACAAGTTTTATATACCACGACTTTTGACGAAAAAATAACACGTATGTGACAAAAGGCTTCCTAATGAAGCTTCATGTAATACATGTATATGCACAAAAGATAATCATATAAATACCTATGTAGGCATACTTAATTATCAAGCTAATGTCATTTTAGAGATAAGTAGAAAATCATACCTCTAATGCACTTAGGATTGTCTTTACAAATGACACAACAAATATTAGTAGACAATTCCAGCTCCTTTGTGTTTAAGATACCTTCTTAGGGAAGGTATTCTTGTTACCAAGCGATTCCTATGGCTTGGTAGGTATGAGCTTTGACTAATCAACATGACAAAGAAGATTAGTGCAATTAAATGAAAAATAAATAATAAGAGAAAAAAGAGTTTTAAAAGACATGGTGTTTGTTTTTATGAAAAGCCTTCTTTGTAGTTTTCAATTAACCATGGATCGTATCAAGTTTTTAAAGTACAATATACTTCAAGAAACTTGGTAACGAAGCTCTGATGCCAATTGTGGAAAACTAGAAGGGGGGTTGAATAGTTTTGCCAATTAAAACTTGTTTTAAACTATTTAGATCGACTTATGTCAATCTATTTGGATGTGTGTTGGATGTTGATAAACAAACATATAGAAGTATGTAATGAAAAGATAAGAGTAAGAAGCACAAAACCACAACGCAAGTATTTATAGTGGTTCGGCTACAAGAACACCTTCTTTACCCTACTCCACTCCCCGAGTCACCTACTCGAGAGTTCGTAATCACTAAACAACACCAGCTCCTTATGGTGGAGAAACCTTCACAACGTTGCCTACTCTTTTTCCGGTACTAGGCTAACCACCATGTTCTTTCACACCAAGGTGAACCACACCTACCACAACGTCGCCTACCCTTTATCCGGTACTAGGCTAGATACCGAGTTCCATTACAATGGAAGAACTACTACCCAACACTACACCAACGACTAATCCCAAAGGAGACCAACTCCTTATTACAACATCATCAAGGATATCAATATCCTTGGATCCAATACTAATCTATCTTGTACATCGAAACACACCATATCGAATGTACATCTAAGGCACCTTTCACTAATGCCTTTAACTAGACTTTAAGACACCCTTCACTAATGTCTTGTGACTTGACATCTAGGCACCCTTCACTAATGCCTACAATACGGACGATCGACACATTTCACTAATGTCTTCGTCTTGACACTTGAGACATCTTTCACTAATGTCTTCAACACTACACTTCTTAGAAGAAAGAAAAGAACCATCAACAAGAGGACTTCAGTAGTCTTGATGATGAGGAAGCATGGCAACTCATGGACTTGAGCTTTCTCGACTTCAAAGGTGGTGATCTCGCCTTTAAGAGGAACCTAGAGAATCACAAAAAAACAAAACTACAAACATAGATCACTTAGATATGGGGTTAGAGAGTTTTTAACTCAATGAGAAAGTATGTGAGAAAGGGGTGAAAAACAATGAAGAAATGGCTCACTATTTATAGAGAAAATGCCTCATCGTTCCCGGATCCCACGGATCCCTACCACAAGGGATCCGTCTAGCGTAAAGCTAGGGATCCGTGGGGCGCTCCTCTTGCCCATGGGTATTTTGGTTATGGGTCATGGGTCATGGGTTATGGGTTGATCCATGGGTCTTTTACTAGATACAATGTATCTTATGAGTGCAATGCACCTAGTCAAATGGGTATGGGTCAATACCATGGGTTATGGATATTATCCATATATGAAATAAGCATGATGTCATGCAATGGGTTATGGGTCAAGCTCCATGAATATGGGTCATAGACTTTGGGTTGTACCCAACTACATTCAATGTATTTGGTCAATGGGTTATGATACTTAAGTTTCTACCCATTTATTTACCCAATATACTACATACTAGTTATGTGTATATTTTACCCAAATATGTAAACACTAGTTGTTGTACATATGTAATACTAAATCATAAAATCACTTATACTTGTTTTAGTGTTTTATGTGAAAACGTAAGTGTGTTAGAAACTATTAGTTCAAACCATTTACGTATTTTATTTGTTTCGTTAAAATGATTTTACATTTGTTATCGACAAAACATTAGAAGATCGTAAAATATAAATAAACGTTTTTACGGCTTATTTGTATTAACAATGGTTACAGCCAACCAGACCCAACCCGTACTATAAGTGAACCACTTCAACACAAACAAGTTTTGACCAATTACCCAACCCGCCGAATCATCCATCTTGTTGCCTCTACTAGAATTCTTAACGAAACCAAAATACACTAGGGAAAAACATAAACTTGTGGCTTAGGAATTTAATATATATGATACAAGCAAAACCGGTCGGACTAATATGCTCTTCTTTTTTGCAGTGGATTCCATTAGAGGAATTTGCAGCTCAACCTTCAGCTCAGAAGTAGGGTAGTCTAATGAGATACATTTGTGAGTTATGCATAGCAAAGGTCGAGAGGACTACTCCGCTTTTCTCCAAAACCAAGAACGTCCTTTTCAGGAGAAACCAAGTCACATTTATTTGAACCAATGAGATCTAAGGTTTTTTTTTTTTTTTTTTTGGACACTTAATGTATTTTCTATAATCACATACGCAAGTGATTGATGCATTTAACATTTTGGACACGTTGAATTACCAAGAGCGTTGAAACAATGCTTGAAACACAATAACGCATGAATCAGTATTCTTTGACAGGAATATGGTGTTCAGCAATGTTCAGCAATATATAGAACCTTAAATGCAAATAGACAAACAAATTCGTATTTTATGATGAATGGCAGGAACATGGTGTTCAACATATCATGTGGTGATGACGGAACATGGTGTTCAAACTTTAAATCACTCATTTTTTTATTTATTTTTTATTTATTATTTATTTTTATTTTTTTCTTTCAAACTTTTTGCCACTAACACTACAAAAAAAAGTGTATTTTGGAACGACATTCTCGTCCCAAAAATGCATACAATGTCGACCCAAAGAAAAAAAGGCACGACATGTCGTGCCTTTTTGGTAGACACTATTGTGTTGACCCAAAAAAATTTGGCACGACAATTTCTTTATACTTTGGCACGACAGAAGTTGTGGGGCCCAAATGAAATTCAACCTGAAAATCATCTTTGGCACGACAACCTTTTGCAAAATGGTACGACATTGTCGTACTTTTTTTTTTTAAAATCTTTTTAAATTAACGGAAAAAACGTTAATTTAATTACAAAAAGGCACGACAATGTCGTGCCAAATTGTAAATACACGTGGAAAACACGTGGCCACGTTGTCGTAATGGCACGACATGTGTTTAGATATTAGGGACGACAATGTCGTCCCTAATTTTCCTGGTGGGCAAAAAAATGCGAAAACCGCAGATTTTCCAGATTTTTCCGGATTTTTTCGGAAAAATCTACCAAAACAAATGCAACCTGTAATCAATCACAATCCACAATACCAAATCGAAAATATGATACAATACCAAATTACTAAACGGATCGAACAACATTCCACAATTCTACGATACCATTCAACAAATACGATACAAAGTAAACTACTCTTAAACTATACAAGGCGCAAATTTCCTAAATAACATGTCTCAAACTAACAAGTCACTAGCTTATAAAGCTAACATGTCCAAAAGTTATAAAGTTAACATAAATCCACGATAACATTCGATAAATACAATACTATTCCTGCGAGCGGTTGAGCCACCACCAGGTAACCTCCTTTTATTCCTCGCCTCGCCCAGCTCGGCGGTTATCACTCGGAACTATCACGCGCAATATTTCCAAGCCGCTCAAGTACGGGATGAGACCGGCTCGACTTGCTCTTGAAGGGCCCTCATCTCATTCTCGTAATTTCAAAAAAAAAAAAAAAAAAAAAAAAAAAAAAAAGTTAGGAAAAATTAATAAATGAGAAGTAACTTAATATAATGACGCATGTTAAGAGATAAACTACTTACGTAAGCCGCCTCGCTCTCTCTCGTCTTAAATGTGCCATCTTTTTTGAATGGCCCTTCCTCCAAGTTTCAAGCGGTCTTCATTTTGATTGTTATTGTTGACCCTCTATACATACAATATAAAATAAATTGATAACGAGGTAAATATAAACAATATAAAACCTTTAAAAATCACAAAATTATAATGAGTCTTACATGATGGTTGCGTCCTTGAACGAACGATCGCCGACCTTGGTGAGTTAAAATCTTGTTTTAGATCGATTTTCCGCATTTGTGGTCGATCTTGCCATCCGTTTCGGTCTAACCACCAACAACCAACATCTCCCATTCCTCTTGGTTCTGCCCCAGTGCTTTCGGGGTGGCGGATGTGCCCTTGCCATGAGCGTCTCGTGGATATCAAAGTATTTAGACTTGAGCCTGTTTGTATTTTCGGTATAGCGTCCTCTCAGAACCATAGCCCAAGTCCCACCCTTTCCCCACCGTATAAACATTCTCTCCAACTCGAATCTGTTCTCATTATTCAACCAAGGCGCCAGTTGAAATAGGTCTACAAAAAGTATACGCATTTAAACAAACACATAATTTAAATATAACAAGCATATCTAAACGGTCAATAACAATAAGAATAGAAATAAAATAAACAATAAATATAACTCAGAGGGTAGGCATTATATGCGCCTTATAAGAATCAGAATTTCTTCCCAATCGCAATCAAGGGAAGTGGCCTCACTTGTTCCCCAATAAGACTACTTAATCTGCGGTGCATAAGTGCCTCATCAATGATAAGGTGCCTTGATCATCGGTATCAAAGCCTATAGGCAAAGGTCATCCGTTATTCTCTAAAAGCCTTCCTTAAGGCCCGATTTGATGTCTCACCGTGATCATTGAACCTACAAATATAAGTTATTAAGTTGTGAAAATACATGTAAAAAAATTCAGTTTATCAATAAAAATTATATAAAATAAAAATAAAATAATAAAAAAATCACAATTTGTTACCCGCGCAATAGCCCGCAAAGTAAATGAGGGTCGTCTTGGTGGATCACCACAAGATCCCCGCTGTGATCTAGGCTTTACACATGCCATCCGTAAAAGTACAAGTAAAAGAACACATAATTTCGTGGACCAATTAACACTAATATACACATTCATATAAATATACACATTCATATAAACATATAGTAACAATTTCATTCAAATTACAATTTAAAAACAATAATTGTCATAATCAAATTACAATTCAAAACAATTAATTGTCATAATCGTAATCATCACTAGATAAAACTTCTTCAACAACAATAGTGGGTTCACTTCATCATCATCGACACGCCAACATCATCATCATCAAGGACATGAGCAACGACGTTATCTTCATTAGTAACAAAATCAACATCTTCTTTAGCAACAACATCCGTGGGCGTCCCATCACGATTCATCATTTACACTCAAATTCGCATACCAAACCAACCAAACCAACAGACAATGCAACATCGATGAATCACGCCATGTATAACATCCTCGATAAGAATCTACCACATCCCCATGCCGATCTTCCGATGATGAACATCTTCGACAACCTTCCAATGAGGTGGTCGTCTAGCGTGGTCTTCAAGGTAGAAGACTTGTGTTTCTTGTGTCGCAAGAATGTATTGTTGATTTCTATAAGCATCCTGCTCACCAAAATATGATGTATGCCATGTTCAATGTAAGAACGTCTGGAGCGTGGCGTAGGGTTAGTAGGTTACGGTGTCGAACCATATACATCGAACAACGCAACCTTACGGTTGCCCATATAAGTGAGCTCTAGAATTTCTTCCATTGACCATAATACATAGCTCCATCGAGCCCGGTGTTGAAACTCCACCGCTTTGAGTGGTATGAAGTTTATCGCTACCGATGCACCAAGAACTTCACACCGCTCACTATGCATGCGGGTATGTACTTGCACTAGATGAAGGTCCACATGCCAAAGAGAGTAACTCGGGACTACAACTTGGGTCTTTTGCCACGCTCTTTCACGAATCTACGAAAGAGATACAAACAAATTTAGATGAGCAATAACTCGACTACAAGGTAATATATCTAATGCGTTTACCTTGTGATTGAACCAGGGAGGAAAACTTGTTTCCACGGTATCGTTAGGAAATTCACTGCACAAAGGTAATGAATAAGTCATCGGAAACAAATAACTTAAGAAAAAAAAAACGGTTATTCAAAATATAAAAAGAAGAAACATACTCTTTGTACGCCAGATGTCTCAAGTCTATTTCAGGATCTTGTTAAGTATAACCATACAACTTCTTGCATAACATCCGTGATTCAACCGAGTCGGGCGTTCTCTACCCACCGGTTTGCCTCTGAACCGAACACCGGAATTTATTTGGTTGTTCGTAAACGTCATCATTTCTGTCAAGACAATTAAATCTCGCCTCGACATCCTTAAGATAACGCGAATGAAAGTTAATGCTTCTTCGCAACATAACCCTCTGCTATAGAACCTTCAGCTTGGCTTTATTTCGGACATAATTTTTAGTTTTTCATGTATCTTTCAAATGGATACATCCACCGTAGTAAACAGGCCACCTAGAATAGCCTCTTCGGGTAAATGTATAACCAAATGAATCATTATGTCAAAAAAAGCAGGAGGAAATATTTGCTCTAAATTAATCATAACCTCGATCATTTGCTTTTTAGCTTTCTCCATGTCCCGCTGCATCAAATTTCGAGCACAAATCTGCTTAAAGAATAAGCAGAGCTCGATTAATGGGGTTGAAATGTCTTTAGGTAAGTATCATTGAACTCCATAAGGAAGTAACATTGCGCATCATTATATGACAATCATGAGATTTTAGGCCCGTTATGTTGTTATCATCACGTCACTTTTTCTTGAAGTTGGATCCAAACCCATCGTAGTCTAACTCCTTTGATGAATTTACAAAAAAATTTTCGCTTTTTGGTGTGAAAGAGTACGTTGATGAGGCTTATCGAACTTCCCGTTTCCTTTATCAACGAGCCACAACTCCTTTCGAACTCCCAAAGTTTTCAAGTCTTGCCTTGCCTTTAGCGTGTCTTTGGATTTGTCGTTCATTAACAAGGTATTCAACACACTCTCAAGTACGTTCTTTTCGATGTGCATGACATCGAGATTGTGTTTTAGTAGAAGAACGGGCCAATACTCTAGTTCGTAGAAGATAGAACGCTTACTCCAATTCAATTCGATTTCTCGATTAGGTTTAGGGTTATTTTTTAAAGTATTTGGATGCTTCCCTGAGACACGTTTAAAGACTTTACTAATTTGAATCATGATTTCCTCATGGGTAAAGCTTCTAGGAGGATGGTTGTTTTCAGGTTTACCATGGAATTCCTTATGTTTTTTCCTCAGTGGATGCCTTACGCGTAAGAATCTTCTATACCCAACATAAGCGATTTTATGCTTCACAGGAAGCGATGGAGTGTCCTGATTACATGTGGGGCATGCATAGTAGCCTTGTCCAACCCACCCAGACAAACTACTTCGAGCTGGAAAGTCATTGATAGTCCATAAAACCGCCGCTTTCATTTTGAAATGAGTACCCGTAGCAGCGTCTAAAGTCCACTAACCTATCCATAACTCTTTGAGTTCTTTGATCAAAGGCTGCAAGAAAACATCAATGTCCTTTGCAGCTGATTTAGGGCCAGGAATTAACATCGTCAACATTAAAGAAGTCTCTTTCATACACATACAAGGGGGTGTGTTGTATGTTGTCAATATCACCGCCACATGTCAGAACCTTGACTCATGTTGCCAAACGGATTGAAACCATCGCAGCCAACCCTAATCGGACGTTTCTAGGGTCACGAGAAACTCGTGTTTCATTATGTCAAAATTTTTCCATGCTTGACCATCACACGGTGATTCATCTTACCGTTTTCCTTAGACTGTCCAGTAGCATGCCAAGTCATCCACTTTGCGATGTATTTTGTTTTGAACATACGTTGTAGTCTAGGTTTTAACGAAAAGTAACGCAACACCTTGTTGGCAACTTTCTTCCCCTTTGTATTTTGGTTTTTCCATCTACTCTCGTTGCAGATTGGACAATTATTAAGACTTTTGTTCTCATCTGATCCCCAAAATAAAAAACAATCATTTATACAAGCATGGATCGATTCGTATCCCAACCCGATATCTTTGTATGTCTTCTTGATTTCATAGTATGACGGTGGGAAATTGAATCCTTTACTAGGGGACATGCCTTTTGCAAAAGAGCTAGAATCTTGTTAAACCCGACATCGCTTATTTTATGTAAGACCTTGATGTGAAAAGCTCGACGTAAAGCCCAATGTAGTCATATCACAACCGGTACAACTTTTGGTGGACCTAGCAAGTAACTCTTCGTACTTGTTAGTAATGTTATGATCACCGGTTTGAGCTGGTTGAGGACCCGTTGTTTGATCCGTTGAGAAACCGTTGTTTGAGATGGTGGAGTTGGGACATTATCGCAGAAATATCTTGGAAGAATGCATCCATGTTCATGTGTTCGGTGAAGGTGGTTGTGGTGTGTTGTGTACTACGGGTGGAGGAAGTGGTTCACCGTGATATTTCCAAGGGGTATAAAGTGTGTCAAACCCGTATTTAGATATGCGTGACTCAAGAGTTTTGAGCGTACCCAATTTAGTTGGAGCGTTACCACAACAAACACATGGGCAATGAATCATTTTTGTGATGGGGTTTATCAATGGCTTACAATGCGCGATGAATGCAAAAAGACCATTTAAAAATTCTAGGGAATTACGGTTGGATACAGTGGTCCAACTCTTATCAATTGTCATGACTACGTTGTAAAAAAACATATTCAAAAAAAATAATTTGTATATATACATACATATTCAAACACGAAAAGGCGTAATTATGAGTTGTTATGTTTACCTAGTGCAACTATGGAAGGCAATCCTAACCCACTCTTTGAATGTGTCGTCTCATATATGAATGCGTATAACTGATTTACTATTTGAAAAAAATTCGGCAGCATTTCCCTCAACTCCCTAAATATGTGCATTAAAGACATATTCGTAGGAGTGAAAGGAAATCTTGTCAATTCTCTCAAATAGTAAAACGCTTATACGCATCCATATCCTAAATGAGACAAAACATTCAAAAAGCATCCCAAATAGGGGACTTTCCAAATTAATTTCTAATAAATTAATTTCGGACGTGTTTTCTATAGGATGATTAACTTCGGACGGGAATTTCCAAAATTAATCACTAAAATCCTAAAACAGTAAAATCCTAAAAACAAGAATACAAGTTTAACAATCACAATATTACTAACCAAAGTATCATTTTCATTATCGATAATTAATAACATATCACATGACATTTTTCCGATATCACATATCATTTCATTTTAACACGGTCACTTTAAGTTTATAAGTAACAATTAATAACAAGTAATAAAAGTATATATATAACAAGTAATAACACTTTAAGTTTATAAGTAACAATTAATAACAAGTAATAAAAGTATATATCTATATACCTATTTCATATATATATAAATACATATATATATATATATATATATATACCTAAGTGAAGAAAAGAAAAGAGAAAGAAAAGAGGTGGTCGCCGACCCGGCCGACAAAGTCAGTCCCTACCGTCCCAAACACTCCGACGGTCCCAAATTGTCCCAAACACTACACATAAAACCATAATTAAACAAACTATTGTCGTCCCAAAACACATTGTCGCATCAATTAATTAATAAAACTTTTAGGACGACATTGTCGCACTCAAAAACATTAACAAAATTAAAAAAAAAAAAAAAATCACTAACCAACACAAAAGGTGGTGGTGGTGGAGCTGCAGCTGTTGCGGTTGTTGGTGGTGGTGAGCTGTTGCGGTGGACCATCTAACCAACACAAACACAACATAAAACCATTGTAAACAAACCATAATTAAAGAAATTAAATTAACAAACAAAATTTTAACAAAAAAAAATACCTTTAAACAAAACAAAATAACAAAAATTATACAAATTGTGCATAGTGGTGCCTGTGTAATTGATGGTTACGAGTGATAGTGTCGAATTATAATAAAATGCGTTTTTTTGGGATTTTTATGGAATTTTTTTCGTTTTTTACGAATGGTTTGGTAGCAGTTTTTGGTTTTGGTTAAGTGTTGAAAAGAGAAGGATGAAGATAGATCTGGTGTCAATTATTGATGAAATTTTGGGACGACACAAATAGGGACGACAACGTCGTCCTTTTTTTTTCGCGAATTATTTGGCGGGTTATTTGACTTTTCGTGAAATTTTTTGGTAAAAGAAAGGGTACGACATTGTCGTCCCTTTTTGTTTTGTTTTTTTTCCCTTTATTTTATGTATAATATAATGTGTTTAAATTATTTAATTAATACAAAATATATTAAATTTGTTATAAACTTTTTAAATAATTTAAAAATTAATTAATTAGTTATAAAAAGTTTAAATAAATTTAAAATAATTTAAATTAGTTATAAAAAATTTAAATTAGTTATAAAATATAGGTGCTATGTTATACATCAATATATTATTATTATTATTATTATTATTATTACATAGTTCTTTTATACATCAATAATTTAAATTAGTTATAAAAATTTTAAGTCGTACCTTTTTAAAAAAATTTAAATTAGTTATAAAATTGATTAAAAATGATTTAAAATTAATTATAAATTTTTTATATAAATTTAAACGGATGAAATGATGTCGTTATACATGACATGTTAAAACGGATGAATCGATGGCGCCAAAACTTCCCTCCAAAAATACTGGCGCCAAAACTTGCCACCAAAATCTACCAGATTTGCTCTATATATCACATAAAGAAAACTTGAGATCTTATTCCACCAAAAGCCATCAGATCTTATCCTCAAAACCACTCAACCTCACAACCTCTTATCTTCACACAAATTTCAAAACCTGAGATGGAGCCATTTAATCCTTTTATGTGTTCTTGAGGAGCAGGAAATATAAAATTAAGAACATCGCATAGAGAATATTCATCTGGACAACAATATTATTCATGTCCTCTGTCAAAGGTGAACAATCATACATTTCTTATTTATGTAAATATACAAATAATTGGGTTGTAATCTCTTAGAATTTTCTTATTATGTAATGTTCCGTAAAAGATAATGGGTGCGGATATTTTATGTGGAAGGATGCATTTGACGAGTACTTAAGAACAATCTCGCACCAACAGAGTGCTCGAGTGCCATGAAAAGATCTTAGGATAAGCTTGCTTGAAACACAAAAACATGTGCTAGAGACAAGAGTAAGGTTGCTGGAGGCCAAACTTGAAATGGCAAGGATTCCTGACGACCACGCATGTCAGTCGGATGCATTACTTCGTGAGCTGTTTGGTGACATGGAAAATCTTCGTATGTAGTAGTAGTTGTTGTTCTTGTAGTTGTAGTTGTAGTTGCTGTTGTACGTAGTTGTTGTTGTTGTTCTTTTAGTTGTTGTTGTTGATGTAGTTGTTGTTCTGGTAGTTGTTGTTGTTGTTGATGTTGTTGTTGTTGTAGTTGTTGTTCTGGTAGTTGTTGTTGTTGTAGTTGTTGTTCTGGTAGTTGTTGTTGTTGTTGTTGTTGATGTTGTTGTTCTTGTAGTATGTATCCGTCAAATATTTTTATAAATCAAAGCACATGTTGGATTTGTAAAGCTGGTCATGTTCTAAGTTAACCTATCACTTATTACTATGTACCTTTCAATTTGACCATGTTCTAAGTTAACAAGATTATGGTTTCCAAACACCCCTTTTCCAATACTAAATTACACATGAATAAAGAAACAACTTTACAACAAAACGAAACAGATCAAACGAAACAACTCGGCAAGCAAACGAAACAACTCAAACGATATGATACACAACACGACATAGACCATATGCTACACACGACATACGTAGAAACAACTCAAACGAAACAACTTGACAACAAAACGAAACAAATCAAACGAAACAACTCGGCCATTCAATTATTTTCCTCTACTTCCGCTCTGCTAGAACTCGCACCATCTTTTCCTTCCTTTGCTTGACGAACTGCTCAAACAATGCTTCAAGATTTGTTACCCTATTTCCGCATCATCAAATGTGTAATCGAACGGGCTTTTTTCACTTCATATTTTTCCTTCCTTCGCTTGACGAACCGCTCCCAATTGCTTCAGACTTCCAGCAGGTTTGCTCCTAAAATGTAAATCGACTTCACAATCCAAATACACCTATAGAATCGCTCTTTCCTTAACCATTCCATAATGCGGTCTCTCATCAACGGATCTATGTTCTTATAAGAACCATATTCATCATAAATTTCGCTCCCATACGTATCAACAACTCGAGTAAAGAGATATATCGATGATAAAACCAAGACCACTCTTTTTCCCAGCAGTAATCGGCCATTTTATTGTTACGTGTGTTTTGTGGGAATTGACAATTGGGTTATTTATGTTTTGACGGGATATATAAGGAAAACTTTGAGGAAAAATAATGGCGGGAAAAATAATGGCGATAAATATTTTTTAATTCTATAAATGTATTTAATTTTAAATTAAAGTATTTAATTATAAATATAAACTATTTAATTTTAATTCTATATAAAATAAAAGTATTTAAATTAAATAAAAATAATTTTTTTAAATTAAATAATTTAATTAAAAACTGGTTTAAAAAAATAGATTTACAATTTGGGACGACAATGTCGTCCCAAATGGTTTGGCGGGATAAAAAAAAAAGGGCGAGACGTATTTTTTTACTTAACTGGTTTATTAAAAAGATTTTATATTATAAAAAAACAAATAATAACAAAAAGGCACGACATTGTCGTGCCTTTTTGCGTCGTGCCAAAAATATTTGGTTGACTGCTACTTTTGTTGAAAACTTGTGAGTCCTACGTGCAATTTGGCACGACATTGTCGACCCAAAAATTTTCCTCGTCCCCAACCTCTAATTTTGGTGTAGTGTAACAAAGCATTCATGCAACTGGCCGGAATAAGGAATGGATCTTCTTCTGCTTTCTATAATTTCCTTGTAATTTCCTGGAGTTATATTATATATGTTAATTTCATTCTTACTCAAATGACACCTCCAACTATACCCATATTTGCTTGCAAATACGCACTTGTCCATAATTGTTATACTATCAGGCCTAATGTAAGAAGCCTGAAAAGATATGTCGGCCCATCAGCTAGCGAGATAAAAGCCCACCATACTCTTCCTCTGTTTGGATATATCATATATTTCTGGAACCTTTGAGAAATATCCTCTAGCTAATTATTGTGCATGCCTCGTCAAGTTTCAAGAGAAGCCTAGAAATTACGACATGCCACTCCAGACATCTTTTCCCTCCTATAAATAAAGCGACACAGACATTCTGAATTCCGATAGCAATTTATACATTCAAGTTCTACGATTCAAGATTTGAATAAGAAAAATGTCGATCATCCCAAGTTTTTTCACAGGCGGCAGGAGAAGCAACGTATTCGACCCATTCTCCCTCGACTTGTGGGACCCATTCCAAGGCTTCCCTAGTGCACTTACCAGCCTCCCTGACTCCTCAAGAGAAACCGCAGCAATCGCGAACACAAGGATCGATTGGAAGGAGACACCTGAGGCTCACGTCTTCAAGGCGGACTTACCCGGGCTTAAGAAAGAAGAGGTTAAGGTTGAAGTTGAGGAAGGAAGGGTGTTGCAGATAAGTGGTGAAAGAAGCAAAGAGAATGAAGAGAAGAATGAAAAGTGGCATAGAGTTGAGAGAAGCTCAGGGAAGTTTATGAGGAGGTTTAGGTTGCCCGAGAACGCGAAAATGGAGGAAGTGAAGGCAAGTATGGAGAATGGTGTGCTCACAGTGACGGTTCCAAAGGTGGAAGAGAAGAAGCCGGAGGTTAAGGCTATCGATATCTCCGGTTAGGTCACCTGTTGTACATGACATGTTACTCAAATCAATCAATAAGTTTAACGATTTTTTTATGCAAATTTTGTAAGGTGGTTTATATGTTTTGTACTTTTGTTTAAATAAAAGCTTTTCACCATTGTGTTGTGATATTGTATTTGGTTTTAATTGCATAATCTTGTTGATTTTCATTCAAGTAATTCTTATAATAATTTCAAGTCTTCACTAGTATTGTATAATACTAGTACTTCATGATAGTTATACGGAATGTTTTGTTAAAACAACGCTTCAAACGTGTTTAAAATTAGATCAAAGATAAACGATATAGAGAAATTAACTTTGTTGTTGTTGAAGTAGAAGTTTGTACCTTGCTTTAAAAACGTGTAGGTTCTTTCGGACGGTATGAAACTATGTCCTTCGAGCACCAACGTGAGAATAAGGATGTATGCGGGAATGATTGACAAAGTAAATGCTTGGTGGAAAGTAGTTGAGTGTGAAGTAAATGAGGTGGGTGTATTTATACTACCGAACCTCAACCCTGGTACTTGTTTTGTCTCGGGAAAGAGTTCGTTGAGCTAAGCCTTAACCTAGGTGCTGGATGTTAGACCACGCGGAGACATAATCCCGTAAAATTCGGAATAGATGGCATTGTCCACTTCTATTGGACCAAAAGATTGATGCTTGGGTAAAAGATGCTACCTGTATAAAAGCCAAAAGGTGTGTGTGCCCTCTTGTTCCTATCGGTGGTGCCTTTCGGATACGTCTCTTGTCTGTTGTCCGACATAGGCCTATCGGCCACATATGCCAACAGTTGGTAAATGGGTAAATCTCAAGGTGATGTAAAAGAATTTAGTTCGAAGCTTGATCCACTGATTTAAACATTTTGTAAAAGTTCGAAGGTTGTTTATGTGTATCTCGAAAGTCGAAATTGTTTGTTTTAATGAGAGGAAAGGATGTAGATTTTCTGAAAAGGCTTTTGCATCGGGTATCCCACATCGCCTAACTGTTACAAATGGCCAAGATAGGAATCAATATAAATGAGGATGCCAATCTTTGAGTGAATCATATCCTTTTAGCCAAATTGGCTATGTTATCACAACCTTACGGTGAATGTAGGTTGCAAGTAAATCTAATGATAAGTTTTAAAAAATTTAAATTGAGCGTGATTTCTTCTGGAAATTATTATTAATTTTAAGTATTAGTTTTGAGAAGAGATAACAATCAATTTATGATATTTAAGACTTGTTTAAACTAACAAACAATCAAAACTTATTTGGACATGTATGACATTGTCAAGTGATGAATTCGATTAGATTTTCGTTACTTACTCAAAGGCATGAAATTTTGATTTGTGGTCTTAATAAAATTCTCAAATTTTTGTAAATGCATTTGTGGTTCACCGTCTTTTCAAGAACAAGAAATTGTGGCAGCCAAAGTACTGGCTTGTGTTATCTATAAAGCAGTTGTTAAATGTGCCTAATTCAGATAGGTGCTCATAAAAGTCTCATGACACGTTTGACAAGATAAACTCCAACAAACACTACAACAATCGGATGGACGGGCTAGGATACTTTCGCCGGGGACGCAGTGTCCCCGGCGAAAGTCACTAAACGACAAAATAAAATCGACGTGGCACATGAATACCGACTGTTATGGAAAATTAACGAACACTTTCGGTAGGGACATGTCCTCGAAAGTAAGTTTGATTTGTATCAAACTTTGACCGCTAGTCAAAATTCAACGTAACCTTTCTCCGGGTCCCCGCCGAAAGTGTATTTCACGTTTACCAAAATTTGACCAAAGTCAAAAGCATGCTAATTGTTAGCGGGAAAATTCCCGCCAAACCTTTCCACGAAGACATGTCCCCGACAAAAGTAATATTTACAAAAATACACTTTATTGCAACTATTAATACATAACTAAAACCCCGATGCTTGGAAAAACATAAATAACCCAATCGTCAATTCTCACAAAACACACGTAATAATATAATGGCTGATTACACACCGAAAAAGAGTGGTCACCGGTTTTATCTTCGATATATCTCTTTACTCGAGTTCTTGATACGTATGGGTCGAAATTTATGATGAATATAGTTCTTATAAGAACATAGACCCGTTGATGAGAGACCGCATTCGGAATGGTTAAGGAAAGAGCCATTCTACTGTGGTGTATTTGACCGTGAAGCTAATGGTGTTGGAGGAGAAAACACTGAAGTCAAGCAATGTTTGAGCGATTCGTCAAGCAAAGGAAGGAAAAGATGAAGTGAAAAAGCCCGCTCGATTACACATTTGATGATGCGGAAATAGGGTAACAAATCTTGAAACAATGTTTGAACAGTTCGTCAAGCGAGAGGAAGGAAAAGATGGTGCGAGTTCTAGCATAGCGGAAGTAGCAGGGAAAAAATTGAATGGGCGATGTTTGTTATGGTCTATGTCGTGTATCATATCATTTGAGTTGTTTCGTTTGCTTGCCGAGTTGTTTCGTTTGATATGTTTCGTTTTGTTGTCAAGTTGTTTCTTTATTCATGTGTAATTTAGTATTGGAAAAGGGGTGTTTGAAAACCATAATCTTGTTAACTAAGAACATGGTCAACTTTACAAATCCAACATGTGCTTTGATTTATAAAAATACTTGAAAGATACATACTACAAGAACAACAACAACATCAACAACAACAACAACTACAAGAACAACTACTACTTTGATCAACAACATCAACAACAACATCAACAACATCAACAACAACAACAACAACAACAACTACTACAACAACAACAACAACTACTACTACTACTTACGAAGATTTTCCATGTCACCTAACAGCTCACGAAGTAATGCATCCGACTGACATGCGTGGTCGTCAAGAATCCTTTCCATTTCAAGTCAGGCCTCCAACAACCTTACTCTTGTCTCTAGCACATGTTTTTGTGATTTCAAAGAAGTTTATCCTAAGATCTTTTCATGGCACTCAAGCACTCTTCTTGGTGCATAATAAGAAAATTATAAGATCCGTAACCTTGAGAAGAGATTGTTCTTAAGTACTGTCAAATTCTTAAGTACTTATATTTCATGTTCGATCCGAACCAATATGTTTGTCATGTTGGTGGGAAGTTTTGAAATTCGTGCGCCATTTTTTGTGGAATTTTTTTTTTTGTGGAATTTTTTGCGCCATTTTTGGTGGGAAGTTGAGACCAGTAGACAACTGCAAGAATTTGGACCTATGCATTGATGTATTTATGTATATAAATAATAATAATAATTTATATATACTTGGTCGTTTAACATGATACGTATACCATAACACCTATACTTGGTCATTTAACATGATACGTATACCATAACACCTATACTTGGTCATTTAACATGATACGTATACCATAGCACCTATACTTGGGCATTTAACATGATACGTATACCATAGCACCTATACTCGGCCGTTTAACATGATACGTATACCATAGCACCTATACTCGGTCATTTAACATGATACGTATACCATAGCACCTATACTTGGTCATTTAACATGATACGTATACCATAGCGCATATACTCGGTCGTTTAACATGATACGTATACCATAGCACCTATACTCGGTCGTTTAACATGATACGTATACCATAGCACCTATACTCGACCGTTTAACATGATACGTATACCAATAGCACCTATACTTGGTCATTTAACATGATACGTATACCAACTATACTCAGCCGTTTAATATGATACGTATACCATAGCACCTATACTAGACCGTTTAACATGATACGTATTCCAAGGCTTGCCTATACTCGGTCGCTTAACATGATACTTATACCATAACACCTATACTCGGTCGCTTAACATGATACGATACCATAGAAAATTTTTAGGTTAAATTTAAATTGATTTGTTATTAATTTTAGTTATTGAAAATGATAATAAAGATTTTTTTTAATATGAAAATTGATTAAAACACCTTTTGCCGAGGACATGTCCCCGGGAAAACTTTTCACGATTTTTTATTTTTCCCTCCCATCTTTTTACTTTATCCTACCATCACCTTCCCCGGGGACAAGTCCCCGGTAAAAGTCTTGCTAGAAGACAAACAAAGTTTTCGCCGGGGACTTGTCCCCGGCGAAAACTAATCGTAAAAATCACCTCAATTATTAACCCGCATTTGTTTCACAAATGAAAATAAATAAATAAAATAAATAAATAAAAAAACAAAACCCACACGCCTCCGCATCTTCACCTCCTTCATCTTCATAGCACCACCTCCATCACCGTGGTAACCTTATATATGTACATGATTTATTCACGGATTCATCCATTCTAATTACTTGTATATACATTTTTTCATACATATGTTACTAGCTTTAAGGTGATTTCCATAGCTTATATGATAAAATTAGGTGTTTATATTTTAATTTAATTAATAAGAACTTATTTAGATATTGAAATAAAAGTGATATTTTATTGATTGACCATATGCTGATTTTATAAGCGTCTCATAATTCATTACGTGTGTGCTTATTGATCTTGTATTCTTAGAATTAGCCTTAATATTGCACTCATCTAATAATTTTATTCTTCTTAATAGATGATCTAGTACTTTATTCAACTTGAAAAGCTATCACTGCATGTTTTCAGTGATTGAGTTAATTGACTAATTATTTTTCGGAGTAATTTCAAAGTTAAGGACTTTAGTAATTTTCTTAATTTTGGTCGGATTTATTCGACTCAATCAAAATATGGATATGGGTGGACCTCCACCACCACTGATTTGCCATATACTTTGCCATATCCTTTATGTTTATATGGTGTTATTTTTTATAAAGATGCTATGAATGTATTGACTGCTCATAAGAATATTGAGAAGTTTGTTGTTTGTATACGCTGATATTGGTTTTGACTACCTGTTTGAGTAGTATAGCGGAGTGTATATGTTGTAGAAATCAATGGAATACTGAAAAGTATATTAATCAGATTCAACTAACTATTAACTATTAAGATTACAAGACATTAAATAAAAAATACAAATACGAAACTCTAACTAATGAGATAATCATTTGAAACAACTAGATAAGGATATTATTTTCTTAGTATACTTAAGACACTAGAAAGTAGAAATTGATTAGTTGCAAGTGCAAACGTGTTCTAAAGATAGTAATCACTTGTAAAACAATGCGTTATGAAGATAGAAATCAATTTAATGTATCTGTAACCGCTTATTATGTGATTTGCTTTAATACTTGTAGGAATATAGGGTGTCACGGGTGCCAAGCCTAGGCCAAGCCGCGACCACAGCCGAGACCAAAAGGTAAGATATATCGTCACGTATTTTAAATAGTTTAGGGTTTTAGGTAATGAGAACTATCCAAGCATCGGGTATTAAAAGACCCTTTAAACCATTAGGGTTGAATTGGCCATTTTAACAATTAGGGTAGGAGAGTAGATGGTGGATTTTGGGACTAAACCAAGATCTGGCAGGATGTTGGGGTCCACCCCCTTTCATGTGCAATAGCACTTTAACTAGGTTAATGAGATCATGTTGTTTCATCTGCTTGTGATACAAAAGATTTGATCATGTTTGCTTACAACTTTTTGAACATTGTGTCTAGGGTTGAGGGTTGGTGAAAACATGAGAATGGTGTTAGTGTGTCTAGTTAAAGTGCTATTACACCATTTCCCGACATCATTTCATTCTCCTTTTTACAATGATCTTCCCAAAAACTCACCAAAAATTCTCTCCTATATTATCAAACAACAAAAATGAAGTTAGCGGCTGTGACACGTGGCTTCTCCGATGGTTTACGACGAGTAGGTACATGGTTTCTTGGTCCAGTAGATACAGGAAAGTGTACAGCCCATTTCTTGTTACGGTTTGTTATGGTTACCTGATGATGAGGGTTGAATCTTGACGGATAGAAATGTGGTGCAAAAGGGTTTAGCTTGCTTTGAGAGTTCATAACTGTGTGTGTGTTTTTAGTATGTGTTTTTAGGTGTGAAACTCTGTGTGTGTGTGTGAGAGAGAGAGAGAGAGCCAAGATGATAAGAAGAGAGATGAATGGGTTGGTAATGATGGTGATGGTATGGTGGCGAGAGATGAAAGGGTTTGTGAGGGTGCCTCATTAACCCCACTTCACTCGGCACTCTCTTCTTATCATCTCTGCTCTCTCTCTTTCTCTCTCTCTCTCTCTCACACACACACACACATAGTTTCACACCAAAAAACATACACTAAAAACACACACACATTTATGAACTCTCAAAGCAAGCTAAACCCTTTTGCACCAACTTTCTACCCGTCAAGATTCAACCGTCATCATCAGGTAACCATAACAAACCGTAACAAGAAATGGGTTGTACACTTTTCCTGTATCTATTGGACCAAGAAACCGTGTACCTCCTCACCGTAAACCATCGGAGAAGCCTCGTGTCACCGCCGCTAACTTCATTTTTGTTGTTTGATAATATAGGTAAGCATTGTTGGTGAGTTTTTGGGAAGATCATCGTAAAAAGGAAAATAAAATGATGTCGGGAAATGGTGTAATAACACTTTAACTAGACACACTAACACCATTCTCATGTTTTCACCAACCCTCAACCCTAGACACACTGTTCAAAAAGTAGTAAGCAAACATGATCAAATCTTTTGTATCACAAGCAGATGAAACAACATGATCTCATTAACCTAGTTAAAGTGCTATTACACATGAAAGGGGGTGGACCCCAACACCCTGCCAAGATCTTGGTTTAGGTCCCAAAATCCACCATCCTACCCTCATATCCTAATTGTTAAAATGACCAATTCAACCCTAATGGTTTAAATGGTCTTTTGATACCGATGCTTGGATAGTTCTTATTACCTAAAACCCTAAACTATTTAAAATACGCAGTTAAGCTTTGGACAAACCCAAGAAGCGTAAGATATCGAAGTCAATCGACAAAAGCGCTCGCTAACAAGAGTTCGAGCCTTATGTGTTAGGATATATTTGTAGAGAATAACATGGTTAGAATTCCCGTTAAATGGATTATATGAATAGTTTTGGACCATTTGCGGATAGGTAGCTTATGTATAGTTTTGGACCATTGGCCATTTTGGAAACACATGACTATGTTACCGGTTAATGGTTATATATGATATTATGTTTAGTGAATTTGTGTTGTTGTAGCATAAAATAGGTTCTGAAAACAGGTTGATACATTGTAGATTTTTTCAAGAAAAATTCCGGAAAAAATCTGGAAATTACCCATTTTGCAGCAATTTTCTGCAAAATGGGTCAAAGGCTTTCCCCGGGGACATGTCCTTGGCGAAAGTGGAATAGAGCATCTATAATTTTCCATTTTCCCCGGGGACATGTCCACGGCAAAAGTGGGTGCCACGTCGGACGTGTTTGACCAGCGCAAAATGGCTGTGGGCCCACGTGTCCCCGGTAAAAGTTGGATTTAGTCCCCGGTGAAAGTATTCCCGAGAGGGTATTGCCGGGGAACTTTCGCCGGGGACATGTCCCCGGCGAAAGCCGTGATATTTCCCCTGCGAAAGCCCACATTGTTGTAGTGAGACATGTGTCAAAGAGGGATGCTAGCTACTTCTTAACCTTTACTGATGATTTCAGCCGTGATTGTTATATTTATTTACTTAAGCATAAACATGAGGTGTTTGAAACATTTAAGGTTTTCAAATCAGAAGTAGAGCTAAAATTGGGAAAGAAGATTAAAGCTCTTCGATCGGATAGAGGCGGTAAGTATCTAACCAAGAGTTTAAAGATTACTTAGCTGAGAATGGAATTGTCCAGAATCTCACATCTCCATATACTCCACAACAAAATGGTGTATCTGAGAGAAGAAATCGTACATTGTTAGATATGGTGCGATCAATGTTTAATCTTACTACTCTGCCTTTATCCTTTAGGGATTATGCTTTAGAATCAGCTGTTCGCATTCTGAATATGGTTCCCACAAAGAAGGTTGATAAGACACTATATGAAATATGGCACGATAAAGATCTTAACTTGTCTTATTTAAAGGTCTGGGGTTGCGAGGCGTATGTTAGACGTGACTCAGCAGATAAACTCCAACAGAGATCTGTAAAGTGTATCTTTGTAGGATACCCTAACTATGGGTTACTACTTTTACTATCCAACTGAAAATAAAGTAATTATTGCTAGGTATGAAGATTTTCTTGAAAAAGATCTCGTATCTCAAGAATTCAGTGGGAGAGTTTATGATCTGGAAGATGATCATGAAGATAAATTACCTTCCGAAAACACTAACGCATTTCCTGTAGAACACGATAGTCCGGGTCCTCCACCGGTTGAAGTGATTCCGTCAGATCCGTAAGGACTACGCATGCACCTGAACGTCTATGTCTTAACGTAGAAGTTGAGGAAACTATATTAGGAGATCTTGGAGAGCCTACTAATTATAGGGCTGCCATGGCAATCCTCAAAAGGACAAATGGCAAGCTGCAATGAATGGGGAAATGCAATCCATGAAAGATAATGAAGTCTGGGAAGAGGTTGACTTACCTCCAAATGCAAAGATGGTTGGAAGTAAATGGCTCTATAAAATAAAGACTGACATGGATGTCAATGTACACATCTATAAAGCTCGTCTAGTTGCGCAAGGTTTTACTCAAACTTATGGCATAGATTACGAGGAGACCTTTTCACCTGTAGCAGACATTAGAGCTATTAGAATTCTCGTAGCTATAACAACGTACTATGACTATGAGATATGGCAGATGGATGTCAAAACCGCCTTCTTGAATGGTCGCTTAGATGAAGACATCTATATGAAGCAACCTGAGGGGTTTGTGAATCCATAATTTCCAAATCATGTATGCAAACTTCAAAGGTTCATTTATGGATTGAAACAAGCATCGAGGCAATGGAATAAGAGATTTGATGAAGAAATCAAAAGGTATGGATTTATTCAAAATCTTGATGAGCCATGTGTATATCACAAAGTTAGTGTGAGTGATGTAATTTTTGTTATCCTTTATGTCTATGACATATTAATTATGGGAAAAGACATTCCAAGTTTACAAAGTGTTAAGGCATATCTTAGACAATGTTTTTTCATGAAGGATTTAGGAGAAGCTGCATACATTCTGGGAATCAAGATCTACCGAGATAGATCAAAGCGGTTAATTGGTTTAAGTCAAAGCGCTTACATTGATAAAATATTGAAGAGATTCAATATGCAAAATTCCAAGAAAGGATATTTGCCGATGGAAGTAAAGCATGGCTTATGTAGCGATATGTGTGCTTCAACACATGCTTAAGTGGCACGCATGCAGAAAGTTCCTTATGCTTCGGCAGTAGGATCTATTATGTATGCTGTGAGATGCACAAGGCCGATGTGGCGTTCGCTTAAAACATGACCATCGATATCAACAGAATCCAAGTGAACTTCATTGACCGTCATTAAACATATTCTAAAGTATCTTAAAAATACGAAAGATATGTATTTAGTGTATGGTGGAAATTCGATACGATCTTGGTGTTACAAGTTTCGTGATGCATCCCGGCAATGTGATAAAGATGATACGAAGTCTCGACGGGTTATGTCTTTGTCATCAATGGAGGAGCGATTGATGGAAGAGCAAGAAGCGAGCACGATTGCAATGTCTCATGACAGAGGCCGAATACATAGTCCGCTTGAAGTCGCAATGGAGGTTGTTTGGATTAGGAAATTCATTTTAGGGCTTGGTGTTATGCCTTCAATTGAATCACCTATTTATATGTATTGTGACAATTCTGCGCAATCATATTTGCCAAAGAACCCGGAGTCATGAAGCGCACTGACATTTTCTACGGAAGTATCACTATGTTCGGGAACAAGTCCGCTGGTGAAACTAATCAATTGAAAGTTCACACGATGACAACTTAGTTGATCCTTTCACTAAGGCTTTACCTAGAGAAAAGCTTATTGGACTTGCCAATGGCATTGGACTTCGTTTGGCTAATAGTTTCATGCATAACTGTGATTAGTATTTGGATAAAGGATATTGTAAATATTTATTATTTTGATGAAATAAAATTTTGATTATGTTTATTTTCATTTATAATATTGTTGTCCTATATTTGCATGTTTAATTATTGAGTAACTAAGTTATCTAAATTGTCCGTTGTCGAATAGTGATATGGGAGTATCATTAAACTAAGACAAAATATTAGATATCTCCGGAATATCTAGATGACACCATCTAGCCAACCGAACCCAAATATCCCGTGTCATATCACACGAAAAGAAAAGGTGATCAACACACTCTACATGCTCACTACAAATGGGGCAAAGTAAAGAAGCAACGTCAATACCTTTACGATCCATGTTCACCAACGTCAGAAGCTTATTAAGACCCAACCTCCACATAAACACGTTAACTTTTATAGGAACAAATCTAGGCCATCTAGTGGTCGTGAACCCACCGGTTAACATTTGCTCATCAATGTACTTTCGAGCAGAAGCAACTGAAAAACCAGAATGATCTAAGCCCCATATCCATCCATCACTAGCATCTAACAACCTTACATCTCGGATAACCTCCAATAAAGCTGTAAATTGACTCTCCTCAGCACCACTTGGCATTCTCCTAAACTCAAAACTCCAATCCGAGCAATTAAGGCGTTGAGCAACAGTAACTTGTTTATTCTTATCTAAAGCATAAACACGAGGAAACAAGACTTTTAAAGAACTATCCCCACACCACTAATCATCCCAAAACCTGATATCAAACCCATTTCCAAGTTTTCGTTTAACGCAACTAACAAATCAATACCTTTATCTTGAACTTGATGAACCATGCGTATAATAGCATTCCAAGGGCTTTGAGAAGATTTGACAATCCTCCCACTTCCAATACCACCATCAATCCCATGAATCCCTTTGATCACCTTAATCCAAAGATCATTAGGACTGCAACGAAATCTCCAAATCCACTTGAATAACAAAGCCGCGTTGAAAGCAAAAATACTTCCAATACCTAGACCCATCGCCTTACTAGCTAAACACGTAGACCATTTAACCCAAGTGACCTTTTTTTCACCCAATTCTCCTCCAATAAAAAATCTGTTTCGAATGGATTCAAGCTGCTTACATATAGTCGAAGGCATCAAGTACAGAGACATGTAGTACGTTGGGAGATTACCCAAAACAGCTTTTATTAAAGACAAGCGCCCGCCTACTGATAATAAACTAGCTTTCCCCTGAGCCAATTTAGAATTGAAATTCTGAACAATACGCTTCCAGTTTTCAACTCGCCCCATATTACAACCAATAGGCACACCTAGATACATCATAGAACTACACTATGATGGAGAGAGTGAAAGGAAATGGATTTGGGTGAGAGAGTTTTATCATGATCAGTCATAGAACTACACTAGAGAGTGAGTAACTCCGTAAATCTGCTTACTACACTAGACGATTTTCAGTCTGAGTGTACCAGAAAGAAAGCTTATGCATCCGGTTACAATATTTCATTTAAGCAATTCCATGCTCGTTTTCCAAAATTTGGCACATCTTTAACGTGAGCACAAGAGAATGAAAGGAGAGGTGTTTAAAAAGCACATCACTGGACCATAATTCAAATCTTAGAAATGGTGTATGAGTCTTACAGAAAAACAACACTGTCCTTAAACATATGATAAGAACATCATACATATGATATCTTCTAAAAAACATGTATCATTATGAGTAATTAGAATTAAGTTCGAAGCTTGTTCTGACGATTTAAACATTTTGGAGCCTTTCCACCTTTGGGTAAGGGTAAGGCTGCCTACATCTCACCTCCTCCAAACCTTGTGGAAGACGGGATTGTGTTAACGTTGATTTTTTGGAGAAGTTCGAAGCTTGTCTGTAATAAACTTATTTAGATGTGTATCACAAAACAGGTTGTTAATGAGAGTAAAGGGTGTAGGTATGCTAAAAAGGCTTTTGCATCCAATATCGCTTAATTGTCACAAATGGCCAAGAAAGGATTATATTTAAAAAGAGATGCCGATCTTTGAGTGAATCATACCTTTTTAGCCATTTTGGCTATGTTATAACTACCTTACAGTGAATGTTGGTTACATGATCATAATGATAAGTTTTAAAAAATTTAAATAGATTGCTATTTTCTTTTTGAAACTGTTATTAATTTTAACAATAGGTCTTAAATGTATTATTAGTTTCGAGAAGAGATGACAATCAATTTATGACGTTTAAGACTTGTTTAAACTAATAAACAATCAAAACTTGTTTGGACATATAAAGTTCTACATTTTCAAGCAATGAATTCGATGCGATTTTCGTTACCGCATTTTCGTTACTTGCGGTTAGGAAAACTCGAAGAAATGAAATTTTGATTTGTGGTCTTAATTGAGGGCTGAGGCAGCCAAGGTACTGGCTTGTGTTATTTGAGGCAGCCAAGGTACTGGCTTTGTGTTATTTGATTAAAACACTTTCAAGTATGACAATTCCTTCAGAAATGTGTATTTCGTATTTAAAATGGCTATACGCAAATATCGTATTAAATTATATAGAACAGATATCAAGTTTACAGGTTACAAAACTTTGGTACATTATGCCATATACAATGTGGTTGATTTGGGCTGTCTTTCAAAGACGAACAATATTGAGGGATAGTCCAACTCTCTTTGTGACTGAATATCTCAACATGACGTAAAAGAATTAAGTTCGAAGCATGTACAAAAATTTCTTGTTAATAAGACTCCTTGGGTTAAAATATGATTAATTGATAAAAAGATTAATATATGATTTACTATCACTTATTTAGATGTGTATACAAAAAAATTGTTGATAAGAGGGAAGGAGTGATATCTTCTGAAAAGGCTTATAGTATCCCACATCGTTTGATTGAATCAAATGACCAAGAAAGTGATCAATACAAAATGAGTTGCCAATCTTTGAGTGAATCATGCCTATTTAGCTATTGGCTATGTTTTAACAACTTATAGGTTACATAAAATTACTAATATAAGTTTTAAATATTTTAAACTGATTGTTCTGGTCTTCAAAATTAAGATAATAATTTTGGAGATAAGGAATAAGCAGTTTATGATATTTAAAACTTGTATTATAATAAATATCTTAAAGCTTGTTTGACATATAGAGTACTTTAATGTTGACAGATGCATTCGACAAAAATTCTTTTTATCTTGTCAAACGTGTTATGAGTCTTTTAGGAGCACTATCTATCTAAATTAGGCACATTTGTCAATTGGTTTATAAAGCATGTTGTACATGTGATATCTCCAAAAAAAAATCTGCACCATTCATGAAAACAAGGGATGTATCTTCTACCTTCTATAAGATTTTAAGTAAACTAGCAACTGTCATGTATTCATCGCTACGATGAATGTATAATAAAAACAATACTTTTGGAGCGTACCCTCATCTTGCCTTCTTACAACCGTTAGACTCGCTTTTCGTGTTCGCTACTTTTGGTAAGATTTTGCATCTCAACTAGAGTAGAGAAGATGGAGACATTATTTGTTTGGTACGAAGTGCACAATGTTTACCGATCATACTCAATATGAGGTAGAGAAGATGGATGTAATTGCTAAGTGACTACGAATGCAAGCTTTGAAATCACCCATGGAAAGCCAATGTGATAGCTGATGCACTCAGGAAAGAAGGATAAAACTCCGCGGGTGCAAGCATTGGGAATGGATTCAATAGACGTAACATCACTTATATTCATTATACTTAATGATGAACTAGAAGATGGATTCAATAGATGTCCAAAGGTTTTCCTTTGTAACACACTAACACTAGTGTCATTTCAAGAAAGGTTAAAAATATTAGGGTGTGTTTTAAATGTAGATGATTTTTAGTCGGAGTGTACCATAAAGAAAGCTTATGCATCCGGTTACAATATTTCATATAATGCAATTCACTAGTCGTTTACCAAAATTTGGCACATCTTTAACCTGAGCACAAGAGAATGAAAGGAGAAGTGTTTAAAAAGCACATTGACCATAATTCAAATCTTAGAAATGGTGTATGAGTCATACAGAAAAACAACACTGTCCTTAAACATATGATAAGAACATCATACATATGATATCTTCCAAAAAAAACATATATCATTTGAGTAATTAGAATTAAGTTTGAAGCTTGTTCTGACGATTTAAACATTTTGCAGCCTCTCCACCTTTAGGTAAGGGTAAGGTTGTCTACATCTCACCTCCTCCATACCTTGTGGAAGACGGGATTGTGTTAACGTTGATTTTTTGGAGAAGTTTGAAGCTTGTTTGTAATAAACTTATTTAGATGCTGAAAAAGGCTTTTGCATCCGGTATCCCACATCGCCTAACCAAGAAAGGATTCAATATAAAATGAGATGCCAATCTTTGAGTGAATCATACCTTTTATTATTGGGATTTTCTACAATGTGCTATGGTGGCACATGTTTAGAACATTTAATGAACTAAATTGACCATAATTAAATATAAGTTGATATTATTACTTTCCAAAAATTCTTTTACTTACGTTGAATTTAGCTTACATCTATTAAATATAATAAACAAGAGTTTTGTACAACCCTTTAAAGCACCTAATGCAATTAATTCTCTGATGTGTCAAAATTTTGATTGGGTAAAATAAAAGGAATGTACAACATCTACAATACAAGACTTCTTTATTAAAGTCTAATAATCCCATTCAACAAAATCCACAATAACTTCTTTAATTATATCGCATTCAAAACACATCCAAAAATAACATTGGCTTCTTCTGTAAGTTTTATTGGTTGAAAGTATCATTCAAAAAATCGTCGTGTTCTTAAGTCATTCAAATTGGGTGTTTCAATGTAACATTTAATGTCAATCCATTCAAAAAATAAACAAAAAACCAGTTACATTTAAAAAAAAAAAAAAAAAAAATTGAAATCTTATGTTTGATTCCATCTTTATGTCAAACTATGAATTGAAATCATAGTTTTTTGTGAGCTCCATTCAAGATGTGCCAAAGATCGTTTCTTCTTCATAGGTATTTCTCTTCTCTAGCGATTAAAAATTCAAACAAAAATTTCATGATTGTTTAATTTTTTTCTAAATCCTTTTTTGGCATCATTTACGATATATGTTGTAATCCGGTAAGTGAGATTATGTGGTTTCATCCTTTTGATTATTAGTCACTTATCAAGTGCCGCTTATGAATTTCTTTGTTGTATAAAAGTAAGATTTTCAATTTGTTTGTTTTATTTATTCTGCAAAGGTGGGACTTGAATGATAGCACTTATACTCGATGTTAAAAAGATGGTACTTCACGTAGATCATTCGTAGTATTCTTCCTGGTATGTCTTCTACTAATTCTAATTCATGATTATTTAATTTTTAGATTATCCTTTAGCTATTATTTTTTATTGCAACTTTATTTTGCACTTAACATGTTTGATGAAATGCTTGTCTTGATAAGATGTCAACACGTGTTTTTGAGCATCTATTCAAACAAGATAATTGGAGATCCATGATGTTTGATTCAAAGTTAAGCATCTATTCAAACTAGATAATTGGAATAAAAAGGCTATTTGTTTGCATGAAGGTGAGATATACCCAATCTTATTCTCCTAATAATATCTCTATCTCTATCTCTATCTCTATCTCAGTAAGCATTCTGATATTTTGTATGGTTAATGCTAACTGAAAAGGGAATCCCTCTTTGCTTTGCTCGAATGGTTTCGAGACCATTGGATCCACTAAAGATGAACATAATATTAGTGATTTTAGTTATGTCGCCAATTCCTCAACTCTTGCTCAATGCTACCAGCTCCCTAACAGTTAAAAGATTTAAACTTTGTACTTCTAATCATATATAGATGATAAAATTCAATATGTGACATCAAAGCTCCTGAAAAACTAGCAGAGATAGATAACTAAATCATTGTCATTGCTAGACCGGCACTATAACTCAGATTTATAGTTACTTTTTTTTGCCATTTATATTTCTATATACTATATGTCTTCTTAACTAATCAATGCATCACATAATGGAACAGATATGTAATAACGAGGATACTTAGAACTGCACCTAAGACCAACTCTCTGACAGCAAAAGTCATAGTATTTGCATTGTGATATCTGAAATGAGAAAGTCAACCGCGCCTTAAATCAATGTATCAGGAAAGGATTAAACTTCTTAGTATACCCTGCTAAAATTGAAGAAATATAGCGGGAACAAAGTGGGAACAAGGTGAAGTATCAACCTAATGGTTGTAGGCTCAAATATTTATTGGGACATTCATTAGAATTTCACAAAACATCTCATGTTCCTCAAAATTTACAGTTTTGGTGCTATTAAGTCTTGAGTTGACTTTTAATAATAAGTATGTAGGTTCCTGCTTGGGATTATAAACATGATTTCAAATTTAAATGGAAATTGGGTCCAATAGGTTTAGTTTATGGTAAGTGTAACTGTTTCTGCAATCTAAGTAGTTATTGTGGGTATTGTGACACAAATAAATAGTATTATTTTTTTCATACTGTTATTTATTTTGTTAAAACTACAGTTATATAGTGAATCTCTAAAATGAGGAGGTGTGTGTATCTTTTTGCTTTTTAAGTATCGGGTTTAAGCTTGTGTCTTCAAATGTTATTTTCCTTAATATAGTTTTGTTGGGGTTCAAAACTCGGTCCTTGAGAAGTTGCTAATTCTACTGTAGTAAGTATTTGAGTTTCAATGGGTGTGGTCTCTGGTCCCACATGATTCCATTGTAGTAAGTATGTGGCATAGGTAATGCTTATTATCTAGATCCGTTGACTCATTACACGCATAACAGTACATGTGTCAACGTAAACGGCCTGGCCCATACTTATAAATTCCACAAAAGGTGTAGATTGGCGGGAACACCCTGACCCCGGGCCCGTACTTATAAATGGTCTGTTGTCCTAAACTACTTTTGACAGGTTACATAAATGGCCCATACAACAAATCTGGAAAAGTAGATTATGAATTGCTATAAAGAGTCTGATTGAATGAGTGATACGAGACCGCGTTTATAGTTAATTGAATGAGTGATAATGTGTATGATATTTGTTATTTCTTTCCTTTTGGTATCTTCTTTCAAAACCCATGCCTTAAGTTTCGGTTTCGCTCAATGTCTATACTAATGTGTTGTAGGCTAATGAATGGTAAAACATAACAAGTATAGTTTCTTTTTATTATTTTGCACCGAACATAACAAGTATAATTTATTTTCTTTTTCTTTTATTTTTTTTGGATATGCCGATGCAAAACATGTCTATACTAATGTCAAATGCTTTGATATTACAGGCTTGCTTTAATGCTCCATGGTGCCAGCAAAGTTGTTGTGGCAGTGCAGTTCAAGACTAACTACCCGTTGAAAAAAATGAAACATGCACGTTTATTATTTTAATAGTTACAAATCGAATTGTTTATCAAATCATTGACTTATCACTTATTATTCCCTTAAAAAAATAATGAAAACTGTTTACGTTCGTTGTGTTTTCTTACTTTATTCACACACGTAACTTCTTAATAAATAATTACTTAAAAAATTCCCGTGATTCCACGGGTCTATAAGCTAGTGAAAATATAATTACAAGTTTTAAAAATATTAAATAAATTGATGGTTATTCTTTTCACGAAACTATTATTAATTTTAAGAATAGATCTTAAAATTATTATTAGTTTGGTGAAGAGATAACAATCACTTTATGACATTTAAGACTTGTTTAAACTAATAAACAATCAAAACTTGTTTTGACGTATAAAGTTCTACGATGTTAAGCAATGAATTTGATGAGATTTTCGTTACTTACGGTTACGGAACCTCGAAGAAATGAAATTTTAATTTTTTGGTTATAATTTTTTGAAAAACCTCAAATTACTGTAAATGTGTTTGTGGTTCAAAAATCAAAAGTCATTGTGTTTCTAGTATTGGATCTTCTGCTTTCTATAAGATTTCAAGTACCCTAGCAACTGTCAGGTATACACCGTCACAATGAATGTATCAAAAACAATACCTTTGAAGCATACCCTAATGTATCAAAAACAATACCTTTGAAGCATACCCTCATTTCGCTTCCACTGTTGACTTGACATGGTACTTCTCGTGTTCACTACTTTCAGCAAGATTTTGCATCTGAAGTAGTAGTTATTTGCCATCATGGAGAAATAAAAGTTACTTTCCTTGTAATTTCCTCGAGTTATATTATGTTAATTTCACTCTAACTCAAATGACACCTCCAACTATATTCATATTTGCTTTCCGTAGGAAACGAAATTGGGTTGTGCTGACTGCTGAGTATCATTGAGGGAGCCGCAAAAGAAGTCGCATTTCTCACAAGGATAGTTTGGGGTTGAAAAACTTTATTAACAAGTCTAGTGGTGAACCAAGTGATACTTTGGTTATAAAGGGATACAAATAGCTTGTTAGAATTTTCATTCAAGTAATTCTGAATTAATCTCAAGTCTTAACTAGTATCGTACTTCATGATAGTTATACGGTATGTTTTGTTAAAACAAAACTTCAAAAGTGTTTAAACTTAGATCAAAGATAACGGTATAGATGAATTAACTTTGTTGGTGAATGGGTAAATCTCAAGGGATGTAAAAAGGTTGAGTTCGAAGCTTTACTCTTTGTTAAATATGAGTAATTAGAATTAAGTTCCAAGCTTGTTCTGCCGATTAAAACATTTTGGAGAAATTCGAAGCTTGTTTGTAATTGCTTGTTATCGATAGGAAAGGATGTAGATTTACTAAAAAGGCTTTTCGCATCCAGTATCCCACATCGCTTAATTGTTCCAAATGGCCAAGAAAGGAATCAATATAAAAGGAGATGCAAATCTATGAATGAATCATACATTTTTTGCCATTTTGGCTTTGTCACCTTTATTGTGAATATGGGTTACATAAAATTCTAATTACAAGTTTTAAAAAATTTATAAATTAAAATGGCCATTTCTTTTAATTATTACTAATTTTGAGTTTGAAATTATGATATTTAAAACTTGTTTAAACTAACAAATATTAAAACTTGTTTTGGCATAAAGTTCTACAATGTCAAGAGATGAATTCGGTGAGATTTTTGTGTCTTATGGTTACGGACTTACGGGACCTTGATGAGATTTTTTATTTTTGTGTCTTACGCCCGGACCTTGATGAAGTAAGTCTTACGGTTACGGGAGCTTGATGAAATAATTTTTTTTATCAGTTTCAAGTATTTGCTTGGTTAATCCAATTTGAAAGTAAACTTGATCATTTTAATTGAAAACACACTTTCTATTCAAATCTCTTATATTGTTGCTCAAAAGAAATTTATGCACCCAATCACTTTACTCATAACAATGCCTAAATTAGGAAATATTAGCAAGTTTGATAATTAAATAGTAAAATTAAAAGCTAGTATATACAAAAAGAAAATGTGTCAAGTTGAATGCAGTTTTAAACAGTTATCCCTTTTTAAAAAAAATGCAATTATATCCGTTAACCCAACCTTACCCGGGCCTGTAAAAACCTGAACTTGTTTTGACATGTTACCCTATTGATCATATTGCACGTCACTTAATATAATTTGATACTAATACCACATTGTTGAATCTGTATCTGAGACTGAGACTATAGATGTTGTATGATGCTATCTTCATGCGTACATCAGATTGTTTGTGTGCTTGATGCGCCCACTGTCTTTTGACATTCATATTCAAGAACAAGAAATTGAGGCGGCCAAGGTACGCAGAAAATTTATATATTTTCTTTAGATCAATTAAAACAAATTTTCAAATATGATAATTCATTAATTCCTTCAAAAATGTGTATTTCGTATTTTAAATTCCTTCGTACATTTTTGCAGTCATAAGTAACACATTTTTTATTTGTAAACAATATTATAAAAGATAAGACAGAATCTTTTGCAGTCAACCAAACCCGACTCATACTCTAAATTACCCATTTCAACCCAAACATTCTTAACCCCTTTGCCTAGCCTGCTTGACCCATCCATTGCTTCGAGCCTACTAAAATTCTTAATCAATCCACAACACATAAGGCAAATAAAAGAAATGTACTTGGCATAGGCATTGAGGATGATCGTTGCTAAAGAATATGATGCAAGTGAAAATACTCACTTAACGACTTAACCTGATAAGAGTGTTTTTGCAGTGGATGCCACTGGAGGAATTTGCAGCTCAACCTGGTTCTCAGAAACTTCATCTGCTAAGGTACATTTCCGAGTTATGCATAGCAAAGGTCGAGAGGAATTACTATGGTGTTTCTCTGCAACCGGTAACGTCATTTTTAAGTGATAAACCAAGTCACATTTATCTCAACAAGCGGAATCTAAATAACACGCCATTGATATAGTCTATTGTAACTTTCCTCTACAGACTAATTTTTGGTACTTCTTGTATTGTCTACAATGACATTTTTTTCTGTATGTGATGCCATAAACCAGAATGATTTTTTAAAAGTATTAAGTATTTGTAAAGATACAAGTGATTGATACATGTGAATTACGTTTCATAAACACAACACTTAAAATAATGTTTGAAATGCATAAACCCATAATTTTCAGCAAGCGCATGTTGTTGTGATTAGGGCCGAGCAAACCACCCGAACGGACCGGATCGACGGACCGACCGAAATCGGACCGGACCGACCACATTCGGTCTGGTCCTCGGTCTCGGCTTTTGGGCTAATTCAGTGTTGGTCTTGGTCGGTCCGGTCCGGACCACAAACATACAACTTGTGATACTTACTCCTATCATGTTTTTTTTTTTTCTTTTTGTTTTATAGGTATATAAGTATGGTTTTCGTCTTATAAATCTGCTAACAGATTCAAGTAGAAAAGTATTTGATCAGATATATTTATCACGTTATCTTCGGTTTCTTACGACTTCATACTTTTTTTTCTTTTCTTTTCTTTTTCTTTTTTTTTTTTTTTTAATATGAAGAAATACTTTATAATGTGTTGGAAAGTCATTAAGAAAATGCAGCTAGGAATTTTACTACTTTTAGTATAGAACGTTAAAGTTCAAAGTTATACACTGGTAAAATGTATTTGAATCTCGAGTTATCTTTGTCACATCAGTTGTGCTTCGACATTTTTTTCCCAAATTATCACCTCGATTTCGTCTGTTACGTATGAAAGAAGACTAAGTTACTGTATTTGATCAAATGGGAATAAAAGATGAAGAATCAAAGATGAACAATATTGAGGAATAGTCCAACTTTGTTGGTGAATGAGTAAATCTCGACATGATGTAAATGACGTAACTTCGAAACATTTTCATAAATTTCTTGTTAACAAAACCCTATGGCTAAAAGTATGAGTAATTGATAAAAAAAAAGTGAATATATGATTTACAATCACTTATTTAGAGGCGTATCCCAATTTTTTTTTGTTAATAAGGGGGGAGGAGGAGATTTTCTCAAAAGGCTTATGTTATGTGCATCCCACATCATTTGATTGAACCAAATGGCTAAGAAATGGATCCATACAAATTGAGACACCAATCTTCAAGTGATTCATATTTTTTAGCCACTTTTCTTGTTGTAACAACTGATCTAATTATAAGTTTTAAACTTTTTAAAACGTTTTTAAGTAATCAAAGTAAAATAATACTTTGTGTTACTTACAAAACAGTTTATAAAATTTACAACTTGTTTGAACTTATGAAAGTATTAAAACTTGTTTCTATAATATCAAGACACATACTAGTATTTAATGAAATTTCTTTTTATCTTGTCAACCATGTTATGAATTTTCAACGTGCACGACTACCTGAATAATGTATATGAATACCACATACCTTTAAATGCCATTCATACTATATGATGATTAACTGAAAAAATTCCATAGACTTTCTTGTATATACACACTTGTACCAGGTGGGGATTTTCTTGTATATACACACTTGTACCAGGCCGGGAGATGTTAAAGATATCAGGACATGTTAACTTCGGTTGAGAGTGCAAGAAAGAAAGCTTACGAAGTTATGCATACGTGTATGAAGCCTCATCATTTCATGTAATGCACTAATGCAATTCTATGACCATTTACTACCGTATAGCACATCTTTAGAAAGAGAATGAAATTATATGTTTTAAAAGTACATTACAGTCCGTTATCCAATTAATAAATAGTGTACCAATTACTGTCCTAAAGAAACGATAAGAACATTCATATGACACCTCCAGCTATATCTATATTATATATATAGTGAAACTTTATTTTCAGAACCTACTTTAAATGCGAGAACTGCGAGAACTTTCTTTGAACCGTTAGATGACTTGATCAATGGTCTAGATTACTTGTGCCATAAATGTAAAAGTATGAAACTTTATACATTCTTGTGTAAAATTAGAGGGATAACATAGGAATTTCATATTGTTCTTTTCTAAAGACCGTCAATAAAATTAGGAAACTGATTTGAGAGAATCAGTTATAATTATTTCTTCATCTCTCTCACAAAGTCTCCATCAAACCCTAGCCTCCACAAAAAACAACCCCTCTCTAAAGATTCGTCAGTTTCGGAAAAACTCTGTAAACCGGCGATCTAAAAACAAACCTTGGAACCTTAATTCGATTTTATTGAATCCTTATTATTTTGTTCTTGCTTTAGATCTGCTATAGAAAGTGATATACCATTCATGTTTTATCATCCTTGTCTATCAAATTCGATTGTTTTGGTCCAATAATAAGGTTTATGGTTTTTCTGATAAAGAGCTAATGAGATCTGATTCAAAACCTTGTTCGATATTGATAAGGCATACTGCTGGGGTTATTAGTGTTGGAGGTGCCTTAGGATTTTGGATTCTCTGCTGTTAGCATTACGGTATGTTCAAAAACTTCATATTAAAGTCTATTTATTGCTCTTTGTTATGAGTGGAATATTTTGAATTGAAAGCTATTAAATTGAATGAATGCAATGAATTATGAAGACAATTAGAAATAATGAGGATCACGCCAAATTGATATATACACATTAGATTTATTTGTCAATTTAATGAGGATCACGTCAATTTAATATTTTGGATGGAAAGCTATTAAATTGAATAAATTGGTTACTTGTTTTTACATTAGATTTATTTGTCTTTTCGGAATAAAGTCACTTTGATATATACAAACTTAATAGGTACTGTAACGATTGGTTACTTGTTTTTACATTAGGTACTGTGACGATTAGTAATTGAGATCCATCTGGTTTCTAGATGATGGTACATAAGTAATGTAACTATGAAAAAAAACCTTTTCTCCGGTTCATTATTGTTTGTTGATTATATATATAGTTTTTGGAATAAACATAAATGATAGGCGAGAGGCAACGTTGAGTCATTTTGGATCTTTATAACTTACAATTAGTTGTGGATTTAATCTATACCGGTAGTTGTGAGTTTGGTTAAAAAAACATATATGTTTTGTGTTTGGATTATAAAACATATATGTTTTGGAAAGATATACAAGTATGTTTCCATATGAAACATATATGTTTTTTCAAACATATATGTTTTGTGTTTATGATTAAAACATGTTTACATCATTAGTTTAATATACACAAGATTGTGCATATGCGTTATGCTAGTTGTTGTGATTAATTTTTGTTTCTTATTTGTTTGTGGTTTAATTGTTTCGTTTCAGATTGATTGATGAAGATGATGATATCATTTAAGACCGGGAAGTGGATGAACACGATTATACATGAAGATAATTTGCGACTTTTGGAGATATATGATTATTACATGTATTTTTGTACTTGTAATCAAGTGAAATGTAACATTTAAGTATATCAATCTTGTTTTTCTTTTTATAGTGATTTATGTTCTTTAATTTGTGTTTCAAATTTATAAAAAAAAAATAATGATCATGTAAAAATATTGGTAGGTTGATAAAAAAAAGGTGTTGGCAAAAAAAAACATGTATACACTTTGACTAATTGAAAACATGTATGCACCTTGACTTTTTGGAAAAAAAACATGTATGCACCTTTGGCTATTTGGAAAAAAAAATAACAAAAAACATGCATGCTCCTTGAGACTTAAAAAAATAATGATTAGGTATAAAAACATGTATGCACCATGACTATTTGAATACATGTTAAAAAAAAAAAAAAAAAAAAAACGAATTTTAAGATTTATTAAAACGGAATTATAAAAAAAATATATATATAATATGAAAATGTCTTTTACTATTATACCCCTTTGAATTAAATAAAAATAACAAAATGCTATATAGCATTAAATGATGTACCTTGTGTATTATTAGTTGTAAAAAAGTGGTTCTCGCAGTTCTCGCACTTAAAGTGGGTTCTGAAAATAAAGTGCCTCTATATATATATACTATTAGGTGTTGGGGAGGGTATAAAAATACATTGTACAACCAGTTGTGTGTCAAAATGAGATTGGCTATAGACGTGTGCACTGTATACATACACCAAATTTGGCAACAGCTTATTGGCTAATGTGTGTTCATGGTTTAACTGTTCACGTATGAATACATAAACTGAAAAAAATACACAAGTATAGAAACTGCACTACATTAAATGCATGGTACTACACCATTGGCTGCCTCACACATGTCTACCTCCTCCACCTAGAAAGTTCTTGCCTGCAAATCAAATATGACAAAGAAGACAAACCAAAAATCAGATACATACCCACTAACGTTTAAGAAAATAACTTTAGCAAAAAATGAAAAACCACGTTTCATAAAACAAACACAATATAAAGTACACCAAAAATGTAAAGAAAAAAAATTTGTTATTTTCTTCTTTTTCAAATACTAACGTTAACAGATATAAAAAAAAAAAAAAAAAAAAAAAAAAAAAAAAAAAAAAAAAAAAAAAAAAAAAGGACAAACAACACAAATAAAAAACAACACTTCCATAACAAACATCAACAACGCCAAAAAAAAGAGCCACAAAATAAACCCGCAGCAAAGCGCGGGCAAACCCCGCTCGTTTACCTACTATAAGGTTTCAAGTAAACTTGCAACTGTTATGTTTATTTGCTCTTACTCAAATGACACCTCCAGCTATATCTATATTTACCAACCGTAGAAAACGAAATTGGGTTGTGTTTGGTATCATTGAAGAAGTCGAGACTCTCACAAGGATATGTCGGGGTTGGAGTACGATGTTAAGAAGTTTAGACATATGATATGGTGATACTTTGGTCAAAGGAGGATATATATACGGAAACACGTTGGACTTGCCATTCAAGTAATCGTGAAATAATCTTAACTAGTGTTATAATTCATAGACTCTCTGTTTAGTAATTAATATGAGAATGAATAAAAAAGATGAATATATGATTAACAATCACTTATTTAAATGTGACTCTCAAATTTTTTTTTTGTTAATAAGAGGGAAGGAAGGGGGATCTTCTCAAATGGTTTTTGTGTATCCCACATCACTTGATTGAACCAAATGACCAAGAAATGGATCAGTACAAAAGGAGATGCCAAATGCTATGTTAATCATATCCTTTTTGCCATTTTGGCTATTTTATGACAACTATATAGTTGATATGTAGCTTGTCTAAAAATATAATAATAAGTTCAATAATTTTAAACTGCTTCTTTTGCTGTTTCTAAAATTTAAATAATAATTTTGGAAAATTTGCAAAAGCAGTTTATAATATTTAAACTTGTTTGCCAAATTGTAAGCGGAAACTCTATGGCTTTAAATATACACTTGATGTGCAATAGTCGTTGATGGAGCTTCGAAAGTGCAGGCACATTCCTACGCAATTTGGCCTAATAACAAGATAGTTTTTGCAACTTATTCTATTTGCTTGTCAAACGTGTTATGAATCTTAATTTAACACGACCATTTGAATTACATATATGAACACCAAACAAGTATATCATCTTTTTACTTATATAATTCACAGATATGCATCCATTATTGCAGGGAAATGAAATTACTAAATGTATGCAGACATGTTTATTGAGCTATTTTGTAACAAAAGATATATGATAATTAACTAAAAAAAGTCCATAGACTTTCCTGTATATACACTTGCAGTCTTGTACCATGTCGAGATAGGCTACATATATTAGGACATGTTATCTTCAGTAACGAAACTCTATGCTTATTTATTAACATATGGGCTATGGCACATCTTTAACAAGAGAATGAAAGAGTATGTTGACATTACTGTCTGTTATTATTGATAAATGGAGAGAGTGGAAGGAAATGGATTTGGGTGATAGAGTTCCACTAAACATGAAAGTGGGTACAAAGTATGGTGGTATTTATACAGTAATACAAATCAACTACAGATCATGTTTTTCTTTTCTAGTAGTAATACGCTAAACATGTCAGCAATGTTCAGCAAATTACAGAACCATAAATGCAAATAGACAGAAACAATATTTCTCTTTCAAGCTCCATTTTAGCAAAGCATTTATACAGTTACGAAGTCAACATCCCTTGTCTTTTCGCTACACACTATTCTTACCCATAATTAACTTTCAAAATGCCATTACTTGGTAAAGTTGTAGACGACTTTTACAGTAAAGAAGCAATACTTATCATGATCAGTCATATAACTACACTAGAGAGTGAGTAACCCCGTAAATCTGCTTACTACACTAGACGATTTTCAGTCTAGTGTACCAGAAAGAAAGCTTATGCATCCGGTTACAATATTTTATATAATGCAATTCCATACTCGTTTACCAACATTTGGCACATCTTTAACCGTAGCACAAGAAAATGAACGGGGAGATGTTTAAAAAGCACATCACTGGACCATAATTCAAATCTTAGAAATGGTGTATGTGTCATACAGAAAAACAAAAATGTCCTTAAACATATGATAAGAACATCATACATATGATATCTTTAAAAACATGATGTATCATTTGAGTAATTAGAATTAAGTTCGAAGCTTGTTCCGCCGATTTAAACATTTTGCAGCCTCTCCACCTTCGGGTAGAGGTAAGGTTGTCTATATCTCACCTCCTCCATACCTTGTGAAAGACGAGATTAGGTTAACATTGATTTTTTGGAGAAGTTCGAAGCTTGTCTGTAACTGTAATAAACTTATTTAGATGTGTATCACAAAACTGGTTGTTAATGAGAGTAAAGGGTGTAGGTATGCTGAAAAGGCTTTTGCATCCGGTATCCCACATCGCATATTGGTTACAAATCTTTGATTGAATTATACCTTTTTTAGCCATTTTGGCTATGCTATAACCTTACAGTGAATGTAGGTTACATGAAAATAATGGCTATGTTTTCGATACTTACGGTTACGGAACCTCGAAGAAATGATTGATTTTGTGGTCTTAATTTGATATTGGCTTGTGTTATCTGTATGATGCGCCCACTGTCTTTTGACATTCATATTCAAGAACATGAAATTGAGGCATCCAAGGTACTAGCTTGTGTCATCTGTATGCTGAAAATTTATATCTTTTCTTTAGATCAATTAAAACAGACTTTCAAGTATGATAATTCCTTCAAAAATGTGTATTTCAGATTTTAAATTGCTATATACATATATCGTGTTAAAGTTCAAAGTTATACACTTATAACTTGTATATGAATCTCTGAGTTATCTGTTGTCCTCCAACATCTCTTTCCAAAATTATCGTGAATTCGTCTTTACATATAATAAAAGAAGACTAAATTACGGTATTTGATCAAATAGGAATAAAAGATGAAAAATCAAAGATCGACGATATAGAGGAATAGTTCAAGACAGCCTTCTTATAGCCATAGCAGCGTACTATGACTATGAGATTTGGCAAATGGATGTCAAGACAGCCTTCTTGAACGGTCACCTAAACGAAGATGTTTACATGGTGCAACCCGAGGGCTTCGTGAATCCTAAACATCCCAACAAAGTTTGCAAGCTTCAAAGATCCATTTATGGATTAAAGCAAGCATCTAGGAGTTGGAACAAGAGATTTGATGAAGAAATCAAAAAGATTGGTTTCGCTCAAAACTTTGATGAGCCATGTGTATATAAGAAAACTAGTGAAAGTAATGTCGTATTCCTAGTCTTATATGTCGATGACATATTACTCATGGGAAACAACATTCCAATGCTACAAGATGTAAAATCCTGGCTTGGAAATTTTTTTGAAATGAAAGACTTAGGCGAAGTTGCGTACATACTTGGAGTCAAGATCTACAGGGATAGATCAAAGCGGTTAATCGGCTTGAGTCAAAGTGCATACATTGACAAAATCCTAAAGCGATTTAGGATGCAAGATTCCAAACGTGGAAATCTTCCAATGCAACCGAATACGGAATTGAGTAAAACTCAAGAACCTTCTACACCCGAAGAGGTGAAAAGGATGAAGGGTATCCCATATGCTTCTGCTGTGGGATCCATCATGTATACGGTAAGGTGCACTAGACCTGATGTAGCGTTCGCCGTAACTCGACGAGTAGGTATCAACCGTAATCCGGTGAATGTCACGGACCGCTCATTAAGAACATATTAAAGTATCTTCGTAATACTAAAGATATGTTTCTTGTTTATGGTGGTGATGACAACCGCGAGCTCGAAGATCACTTGCTATATCGATGCCGGTTGGCAAACCGATCGTGATGACACCAAGTCCCAAACTCGATTCGTTTTCATCATGAATGGAGGCGCTCATTGATCAAGAGTTCAAAAGCGAGCACGATTGCAATGTCCTCTACGGAAGGTAATACATTGTCGCTTCGAAGTCGCAATGGAGGCGATTTGATACTAAAATTCATTTCTGGCTTGGCATTGTCCCCAAGAATGAACTACCCATGGATATGTATCGTGATAATACAGGTGCCATTATCATTGCAAATGAACCCGTGTTCGTAAGGTGCCAAACAATTTCGCTTGAAAGTTCATTACATTCGAGAAGTTATCGAAAGTGGTGATATTCGTCTCTAAAAGTTCACACAGGTGACAACTTAGCTGATCCTCTTACTAAAGCAATGCCTTGCACGAAACATGTTGGGCATGCTAGGAACATTGGACTTCGACCAGCTAGTAGTCTCATGTAGATCTGAAGCAGTTTATATTTTGTAATGAATTGATTTAATGGTTATTATCGTTTTCATTCATATCAACTGTATTCTATATTTGCATGTTTAAATCCATGAATGATTTTCTTCATTCAAAACTTGTCCATTGTCGGTTGACGGTACGGGAGTACCATCAAATTAAGACAATTGTAAGTGTGTTGGTGACCTTTTGCCAAACTCACATGTTGTTCATGGTGATGAGCATTGGGTGACCCAACCTACGAGTATTCACCGCATGGATCGCGCCATATAGTGAATCTCAAAATGGTTATGTCTATTATCCTTAGACTTGAGATGCAAGGTGTTTTGCATGTGTGAGTTTCATTCCTTGATATGGTTAAACGTCCCCTGAACAAGGTAGTTATAAAGGCCACTATCGTGAATGATTTGAAGCACATGAATGACACGCGGCAACAAAATAGGATTTGTTCCTCCACATGGTTTGGAGCTAGATACTATTGGGCCCCTCGATGATTTAAAACAGATGTTTGTATGGTCAGTATCTAAATGAGATTAAGATGAATCTTAATTCACTTGGTAATCTTGTTCAATATCAAGATCGAGAACATAATAGTTGAACAATTAGAATGACTTATGATCCATGTCTAATTTTCAACATGGTATCTAAAACAAAGGGATATATGACATAAAAACCATTTAATGAAATGTTTTAGAAACTGACCTCACATATCACTAGGGGCATTGGCGTGTTGCTAGACGCTAACCATTGCTTGTATAATTACTTGTCTATTATGACGTCGCAAGTGGGAGCTGTTGGAGTATGCTCGTGTCATAATAAATAATTATATGGCTAGTCATATGTGAGCCTATGGGGTCACACACATATACACTTAGACACCATTGTAATAATGTAATTATCGTATTTACATTATGTATAACCTTTGTTACATAAGGGAGTAAAGTGGGGTTTTTGGATGTTGAAGGGCTTAATGTGTAACATTAGATTTGACATCAATTAGCATTAATGCTAATTGATTATGATTTGATTATGATTGGGAGTTACACATTAGACTTGATGACTTTTCTCCCCCCTCCCCTTGGTGAACGTCCAACACAACACACACACATAGTGTTTTTGTTTTGGTTTTTCTCTCCTTGATAATTCTAAGAGTAGTCTTGTGCAAGGATTGTTTCAAAGGTTAAGACTAGCATCAAAGGGTGATTGTTAGACGTGTAAAGTGTTTCACACATTGGGAAAGGCCAACCTAATTGGTCTTTTGGTTTCTTGATTCCATTCGTGGAGGTCATTGGTGTCTCGCTATCGAATCACGCCACAAAGGTATAAACCTTATCTATGTTTTATTTGATTGATCATATGGCAATATGGATCCGTTGTTGGTGATGATTCCGCCATGCTTTTATGTTTACTTTATGTTTATTATATTCATCATCACCTATAGTGGTATCACGAGCCATCATATGTGCCATATGATTATCTGTATGCGAAAAATGGTCAAAACGCGTGTTTTAAGTGTTTTATGCAACCACTTTCAAAACAGCCCCGAGGGCTCTATTTTTCATGGATTAGGAATATTATTAGTAATATAAAGATCTGTGTGTTGGGCTAATGTCTGACCCGAGCCCATGGGGCAGCAGCAACCATCGACCCAAGCTCATGGGTGAATGTCGGTTCTAGTACTTTTATATTAGAATTGTAGTAGGATTAGGAAAGCATGTTCTATTCCCTATATATACAAACCGAAATGTGGTTTGTCATTAACGATTCAATATCGCTTTTGTAAGCAAATAATTTTCGATTAATTGGAGAGCTTATTCCAAGAAACATTCGGTGTTTATTGTTTGTTTAGTTACTGTGCGTATTTTCTGTTTGAGAACTTCGATCAGTTGTGGGTCTTGAATTGGTATCTAGAGCAAGGTTTCAAGCAGTAGTCGATCACCAGGTTTCAAGTTAGTCGATCACTGAAAGTGTTCAAGCTTAGTCGATCACCGAAGGGTAGTCCAAACAATGGCTGTGGTTACAGTGAAGTGAGCAAGCAGTCGACAAAGGGTTACAAGATCAATAGTAAGCAGTCGACAAAGGGTTCCAAGATCAGTTATCCAAGCAGAAGGGATTCCAAAGTCGATCACGTAAGGTTTCCAAGCAATGATTATCACGTATGGGTTTCAACAATGATCACAAGGTTTTTACAAGGTTTCGACTTAAGCAAGAAGTCGATAAAGTTTAAAACTTTACACTTGGTTTACTTAGGCAAGAAGTAAAACAAGCTTGTTCTAGGGTCGGAAGATAATCCAACTACACCGGTAACTTACAAAAGGCGTTCAAGAAGGATGGTGCAAGGCGAGTCGAGTCAACCACCTATTGAACATACTAAACGGCTCTTCAAAGTCCAATGTTAACAAGCACGAACTATAACATATGGGCAATAAGAGTTAAAGCGGTATTCGAGTCCATGGAATACTAGATGCATTGGAACCGGGAAGGAACACAAGTTGTTGCTAAGCAAGATCACATGGCAAGCAAGCACTCTTCCAGCGATTCCGAAGAACTTGTTTTTCAAGTTTCACAATTCAACACACCAAAGAAACTGGGAGCTTGGAAGACCGGTATGTGGGTGTTGAACGGGTTCGAGACGCGAGGTTGCAAACCTTGAGACGGAATTAATCTTTAAAGATGAAAGTCAACGAATCAATCGATGACTTTGCGGCTAGGACGGGCAAAATTGTAATGAAGTAAATAGCTTGGGAACAATTTATGAAGACAAGAAACTTGTTAAAAGCTACTTGCATCCGCTCCGGATAGGTATGTTGCAATTGTTGCCTCAATAGAACAATTTGTCGACTTGAATACTATGTCTTTTCAAGAAGCAATTGGAAGGTTGAAAGCTTTTGAAGGAAGAATGAAGGGTGTTGACACCACTTCAAGATCAAGGCATGTTGATGTTCGAAGGGCTGAAAGATATGATAAGAAAGGTCGAGGAAGGAATTCCTCCGTGGCAACGGTAAAGGTCAAAACTTTTCTTCTCATGATAGTGGTCAAGCTAATAACCACAACCGTAATAACTCCGGAGCAATACGAGCAAAAGAAGAACAAAAGTCGAGATCTTTCAAAGATTCAATGCTTCAGATGTGATGAATATGGTCACTTTGCTTCTAACGCCTCGAACGAAGTGAATGTAAGCAAAAGCATGAATCAAACCTTTTGCAAACGGAGGATGATGATGACCCGACACTTTTTATGATGAAAAGCGCTCAAGAAGTAGTTTTCTTGAATGAAGAAAAGATTATCCCAAACCAATTGAATACTAAGCCAAACGAGGAAGACACATGGTATTTGGATAATGGAGCAAGTAATCACATGACGGGATCCGAGAATATTTTTCGAGTTGAATGAGAATATCTCCGCAAAGTGAAGTTTGGTGATAACTCCTACATCGAGATAAAAGGGAAGGGTTCGATAATCATTGAAGGGAAAACGGGTGAGCAACGGTTAATCATCGAGTCTATTACCTACCCGAGCTAAAAGCAACATAATTAGTCTTGGGCAAGCTACCAAGGCGGATGTGACATTCGATGAAAGGTAACCTTCTTACTATGCGCGACTCGGATGGCAAGCTTTTGATGAAGGTTCCTAGAACAAGTAATAGACTTTACAAGATTAAGCTTCAAGTTGGAAGTCCGTGTGTCTCAAAGCAAAGATGGAAGATGATGCTTGGTTATGGCATGCTAGGATGGGTCACATTAATTTCGAGACGATGGAATTAATGGCAAGGAAGGGCATGGTTGAAAAGTTGCCAATAATTCATCAAGAGAACAAGTTGTGTGAATCTTGTTTGGTAGGAAAACAAACCAAGAAGTCGTTTCCTAAAGCAAATAAATTTAAGGCAACACATTCTCTTCAACTTATACATGCCGACCTATGTGGACCAATTTCTCCACCATCCATAGCACGAAACAAAGTTGAAATTGGTGAATTTAAGAGACAAATGCAAGAAAGGTTCGATATGAGTGACTTGGGAAAGTTAAGCTATTATCTTGGCATTGAAGTAAAGCAAGAGGATTCGAGTATCTCAATAAGTCAAGAAAGCTACGCAAAGAAGATCTTGAAAGATGTTGGGATGCATGAAGCGAATTCTACTCAATGTCCATTAGAACCTGGAATGAAGTTAAGTATGGACAAGGAAGGAAAGCCGGTTGATGCAACATTATATAGACGACGAGTTGGTTGTTTAAGGTATTTACTACACACTCGACCTGATTTATCTTATTCGGTTGTTTTGGTTAGTCGTTATATGCAAGAACCAAAAGAATCACATATGGCAGCTGTGAAACAAATACTAAGGTATATCCAAGGTAGTTTGAATTTTGAATACGATACAACCAAGAGAAGACCAAGGAGTTAGTGGGGTTTAGTGATAGTAGTTTTGCTATGGACCAAGATGATGGTCAAGCACAACCGGGCATGTATTTTATCTAGGTAAATCACCTATCACTTGGTGCTCACAAAAGCAAAACACGGTGGCTCTATCGCCTTGTGAAGCCGAGTTCATGGCTGCAACCTCACCGCGTGTCAAGGGATATGGTTACGTGGGTTGTTGAGTGAAATAACCGAATGGAAGAAAGAGTGGTGGTCTTATTTGTTGACAACAAATCGGCTATTGCACTTATGAAAATCCATTTTCACGGGAGAAGCAAGCATATAAACACACGTTATCATTTTATCCGAGAATGTGTTGAAAGAGACCAAGTACAAGTTGAGTTTGTAAGAGGTGATTTGCAACGCGTCGATATTCTCACGAAAGCTCGCAAGGATTAAGTTCAAGGAAATGCAAGAGTTACTCGGAGTTGAAGACCTCCCTATCTCGAGTCAGAAATTAGGGGGGTGAATGTTGGGCTAATGTCTGACCCGAGCCCATGGGGCAGCAGCAGCCATCGACCCAAGCTCATGGGTGAATGTCGGTTCTAGTACTTTTATATTAGAATTGTAGTAGGATTAGGAAAGCATGTTCTATTCCCTATATATACAAACCGAGCTGTGGTTTGTCATTAACGTATTCAATATCAGTTTTTGTAAGCAAATAATTTTCTGATTAATTGGAGAGCTTATTCCAAGAAACATTCGGTGTTTATTGTTTGTTTAGTTACTGTGCGTATTTTCTGTTTGAGAACTTCGATCAGTTGTGGGTCTTGACTGTGATTTTTGGTCCTATGGCCATTGGTTTCGCATACGTTAATTAAACAATGTGTTGATGCACGCTTAAATGGCTTTAATCGCGTTGTTTTAATCGATTCTGAAACGATTTGAAAACAGCCCCTAAGGCTTAATTTTCTGTGGTAAAATGATTTTAGAAGGTCTAATTTCAGTAGGTTTGAGAACCTAAATCCATTTTACTCGCGCACAATCGGGTTTTAATTTTGTTGATTATTTCTTCGATTCGTTGGCTAATTCTTTTATTTCATGCTATTTAAATTGTTCCCATGGCAAATACATGCATGTTTGCTCATGGATTAGCCAACACCTTGTTATGTTCATAATTTTATGGTATTATTATGTGTATATGCAAAGCCGATGAAAACCTAGACCACTTGTGCTATGAATGATTGTGATTGTCGCTTATTTCTTGTTATTTGGGGTTTGCCATTGTTTCGCTTTTATGTATGAATTTTAATTTGGTTTTGCCATTGTTTGGGCATTTTACAATAGATAGATAGTAGATTAGTTGTATTTTACATTCTATATATTGTAACCGATGCTTGGAATGGAATGGCGAAGCATAAAAGACATAAAGACGCAAAATGGCTGCTCTTACAAGCTGCAGAAACGGCGTTTCCGATGATTGGTGGCGATTTTTAACCAAATTTTGTTGCAGGTAGAAACTCATGGGCCCACAACTTTGTAGTTTGGTGCTAAGCTCGGGATGACTCTTCTAGGCCATTTGGGCCTCCGAATGCAGAAATTCGGGCTGGCGATTCACTTTTCATGTGCATTATGGGCTTCTACTTGTCCTTGCTTGGTCTTGGAGCAAGTGGGAGTCCTCCGTGGTTGTGGTTTATGTCCTAGATGACTCTTGGTTCTCGTGATGGCTCACGAGACCAAGCATAGGTTCTTTCATCGATTGAGGCTTTGCATATTGTGGTTGTGTGTTGGTTGTTTGCTTATTATGTATGTTGTGAATGTATATAACTTGCAAATCGTTTTCTAAAACTTAAAACGCAACACAAACCATTTTTAAACTAAGTCTTATGATTTAGTTTAACTAAGTTTAAATATGGATTTAACTTAAAATCATTGTTTTAAAAAATAACACTTAACTTGTTATGTATGTTATTCGATTTATGTATTGTCCTATCTCTATTATAATCCACATAGGTTCTATATTAGACTTGAAAATGGACAACTTGACACACATAAATTAAAACAATGATTAGACTTAAGTTAAGAAGAGTTTTTTTAACTTGTGCTACGAAGAATGAATGCATGCTTTTTCGTACACCTTTTTTGATTCTAATCAAAATATTTTACCCGTCACAAATTTAAGTCATGCCGTCCAATCGCTTGAGAACACTTGCAATTACTTTTTGCCTATGCGTGGGACCTAGGTTGAATTGTAACCCAAGGTGATTATTGTCTATGCGTGGGACCTAGATTTATTTTCGCACGTTCTCAAATTGGATGACTTAATCGAGTTAAGCGGTGAGACCTTGACCCGAGGCAAGGATGGGACTAAACATGCCAGCTTGACACTAGATGCTTGTTCACTAGTGCCATGGGTCCCATAAGGATCTAAGAGTTGCACTTGATTTGCAATTGGTCGACGTTACCTACCTATTGAATCCACCATTGCTAACAGATCAACTGATGTGATGGTGGAATCTCAATGAGGATCTTAGCCTTTTCGCAAAATTAATTGTTTTTCTTTTAAAACTGGGTAGTTAATTTTAAAAGGATTAATTATTGAAAGATACTAAAATTTGAATTTTGTTTGTTTTGTAGATGACAACCCAACTCAAACCATCAACAACTCGTCAATCGATCAATTCTAGAAAGAGAGATTGAATGGTAACAACTTTTGATCGGTACCAAGCTCGAGGATTGTCCTCAAGTCCGAACAAAGTTTTACCATCCGGAACAGCTTTACCCGAGCCTCCCCTGAAAATGCCATCGCTTCAGGCGTAATACCTACACTCGTGGGTTTAATGAACAATGAAGTCGCTTGTCTTATGCTTGCGAGCATGATCCCGTAAATTCAAAAGAATTTAGAGGACCTCACAAAGATTTGACATGATAACCGAACTAAGAACAATGTTCGAACAAAGAAGTCGAAAGGCGAATTATTTGAAATCGCCGATCATTCCATGCTTGCAAGGTGAGGAAGGACAATCGGTCAAGAGCCACATCATGAAAATGAAAGGCTATCTCGATCGATGGAGCGGCTTGATACCCCATGCCTCGGATCCTTGGATGAGCATGATACTAACCTCACTTTCAAAGGAATTTGAACAATTTGTGCAAAACTACAACATGCACAACATGGGCAAGACCATACATGAACCGCATAATATGCTCAAACTTGCGAGAAAAAGGTATGCCCAAGAAAGCTCCATTGTCCTAGCTATCAAGCAAGGCAAAATCCAGAAAAAGAACAAGGGAAACCGCAAGCACCGGCAAGGACAAGGGAGAGGCAAGGGTAAGCTTGCTTACGCCCCAAACCTAAAGTTCCCCACCGCTAAGAAGGAGCACCCACTAAGGACGCACCGCCATCACTATGGAATGGTAGGCATCGAAGAGAAATTGTCCGGTGTACCGGCGAGTTGAAGAAGAGCAAGGCTAAGCGGGCTAGTACATCGTATCTTCACTATAGAACTCTATACTTTTCCTAATAAATCTGGGTATATGATACATGTTGTGGGACTCACATTTGTAATGATGCGTGCTCTTAGGGAAGTCGAAAGTTGAAGCATGGCGCTTTGGACCCTGACGTTGGTAATGGGAATCGCAAGACCACCAAAGTGATAGGAAGCTATGATTTAATCCTTCCTAATGGACTAGTTATTGTTTTGAATAATTTTCATTTCGCACCTACTATTACTAGAGGTGTTGTTTCACTTTCTCGCTTGAAGGATGATGGTTTCATTCATGTTTTTACGGATTTTGGCATTTCGGTTTCTAAGGATAATGTTTTTATTTTAATGCTATTCCTAGAGATGGTATTTTGAAATTGATATGCGTGATCCTAATTCAAACAATGGTTCTATATATAATGTTAGCAACAAGAAATCTAAACGTAACATGGATTCCACTTTTCTATGGCATTGTCGCCTTTGCCACATAAACAAGAAACGACATGAAGTCGCAACAAGATGGGCTTTAGAATCAATTTATGGTACGTCTTTTGATAAATGTGTTTCTTGCATATCTGATAAGATGGCGCGCAAGCCTTTTTCCCATGTTGGAGAAAGAGCTAAAGACCTACTTGGACTCATACATACTAATGTATGTGGCCCATTTAGGATCATGTCTAGGGAAGGAGCTAACTACTTCGTCACTTTTATCGGCGATTTCAGTCGATATGGTTATGTTTACTTGATTAAACATAAACATGAAGTCTTTGAAACGTTCAAAGTATTTCAAAGTGAGGTAGAAAATCAACTCGATAAGACTATAAAGGCTCTTCGATCCGATCGTGGAGGTGAATATATGAGTCAAGAGTTTTTAGATCATCTAAAAAGTGTGGGATAGTCTCACACCACTCCTCCACATACACCACAACATAATGGTGTATCCGAAGGAGAAATCGAACTTTGCTAGACATGGTTCGATCTATGATGAGTCTAACAACGTTGCCAATGTCCTTCGGGGTTATGCCCTAGAGTCTTCCGTCGCATTCTCAACATGGTTCCAACCAAGAAGGTAGATAAGACTCCATACGAAATATGGCATGGAAAGTCCCTAACTTGTCTTACTTGAAGGTCTGGGTTGTGAGGCCCTCGTGAAACGAGAAACGCCAAACATACTTGAGTCTAGATCTATCAAATGTATTTTCAGAGGATACCCAAAGGAAACGATGGGTTACTACTTCTACTACCCACCCGAGAACAAAATATTTGTTGTTCGTTATGCTAAGTTTCTTGAGAACAGTCTCATTTCACAAGAAGCAAGTGGGAGCAACGTAGACTTTGACGAAATTCAAAGTGAAGATGCACAACCTTCTAGTAACACTAGTGAGCATCGAAATGAGACTGAACATTAAAATGTCGAGCCTCATAGAGATGTTGCTCTGATTCGTAGATCCGCAAGGATACCTCAAGCACCTGAGCGATATGGTTTCTATGTCGATGCTGAGGAATATGAGTTAGGGGATCAAGATGAACCTGCTAACTATCGAACTGCATTATCCAGTTCTGAACGCGATAAATGGCTCGGAGCTATGAAATCGGAGATGCAATCCATGAAAGACAATGAAGTCTGGGTCGAAGTTGACCTGCCTCCTAATGCTAAAACCGTTGGGAGTAAATGGCTCTTCAAGAAAAAGACCGACATGGATGGCAATGTACACACCTATAAAGCGCTGTCTAGTAGCAAAAGGTCACACTCAAACCTACGGGATTGACTATGAAGAGACCTTCTCGCTTTGTTGTCGACGTTAAAGCTATTAGGATTCTTATAGCCATAGCAGTGTACTATGACTATGAGATTTGGCAAATGGATGTCAAGACAGCCTTCTTGAACGGTCACCAAAACGAAGATGTTTACATGGTGCAACCCGAGGGCTTCGTGAATCCTAAACATCCCAACAAAGTTTGCAAGCTTCAAAGATCCATTTATGGATTAAAGCAAGCATCTAGGAGTTGGAACAAGAGATTTGATGAAGAAATCAAAAAGATTAGTTTCGCTCAAAACTTTGATGAGCCATGTGTATATAAGAAAACTAGTGAAAGTAATATCGTATTCCTAGTCTTATATGTCGATGACATATTACTCATGGAAACAACATTCCAATGCTACAAGATGTAAAATCTCGCTTGGAAATTGTTTTGAAATGAAAGACTTAAGCGGTCGCGTACATACTTGGAGTCAAGATCTACTGGGGATAGATCAAAGCGGTTAATCGGCTTGAGTCAAAGTGCATACATTGACAAAATCCTAAAGCGATTTAGGATGCAAGATTCCAAACGTGGAAATCTTCCAATGCAACCGAATACGGAATTGAGTAAAACTCAAGAACCTTCTACACCCGAAGAGGTGAAAAGGATGAAGGGTATCCCATATGCTTCTGCTGTGGGATCCATCATGTATGCGGTAAGGTGCACTAGACCTGATGTAGCGTTCGCACAGAACCTGACGAGTAGGTATCAACAGAATCCAGGTGAATGTCACTGGACTGCTGTTAAGAACATATTAAAGTATCTTCGTAATACTAAAAAGATATGTTTCTTTTTTATGGTGGTGATGACAACCGCGAGCTCAGTATCACTTGCTATACTGATGCCGGTTGGCAGACCGATCGTGATGACACCAAGTCCCAAACTGGATTCGTTTTCATCATGAATGGAGGCGCTATTGACTGGAAGAGTTCAAAACAGAGCACGATTGCAATGTCCTCTACGGAAGCAGAATACATTGCTGCTTCAGAAGCTGCAATGGAGGCGATTTGGATATGAAAATTCATTTATGGGCTTGGTGTTGTCCCCAGCAATGAACTACCCATGGATATGTACTGTGATAATACAGGTGCCATTATCATTGCAAATGAACCTGGTGTTCAAAATGGTGCCAAACACTTTCGTCAGAAAGTTCATTACATTCGAGAAGTTATCGAAAGTGGTGATATTCGTCTTCTAAAAGTTCACACAGATGACAACTTAGCTGATCCTCTTACTAAAGCAATGCCTTGCACGAAACATGTTGGGCATGCTAGAACATTGGACTTCACCAATTAGTAGTCTCATGTAGATCTGTTTATTTTAGTATTTGAATAATTGGAATGCTAAGCGGTTTATATTTTGTAATGAATTGATTTAATGGTTATTATCGCTTTCATTCATATCAACTGTATTCTATATTTGCATGTTTAAATCCATGAATGATTTTCTTCATTCAAAACTTGTCCATTGTCGGTTGACGATGGGAGTACCATCAAATTAAGACAATTGTGAGTGTGTTGGTGCCTTTTGCCAAACTCACATGTTGTTCATGGTGATGAGCATTGATCGACCTAACCTACGAGTATTCACCGCATGGATCGGCGCCATATAGTGAATCTCAAAATGGTTATGTCTATTATCCTTAGACTTGAGATGCAAGCGGTTTTGCATGTGTGAGTTTCATTCCTTGATATGGTTAAACACTGTCCTGAACAAGGTAGTTATAAAGGCCACTATCAGGAATGATTTGAAGCACATGAATGACACGTGCAGTCAAAATAGGATTTGTTCCTCCACATGGTTTGGAGCTAGATACTATTGGGCCCCTCAATGATTTAAACAGATGTTTGTATGGCTGTACCCAAATGAGATTAAGATGAATCTTAATTCACTTGGTAATCTTGTTCAATATCAAGATCGAGAACATAATAGTTGAACAATTAGAATGACTTATGATCCATGTCTAATTTTCAACATGGTATCTAAAGCAAAGGGATATATGACATAAAAACTATTTAATGAAATGTTTGAGAAACTGACCTCACATATCACTAGGGGCATTGGCGTGTTGCTAGACGCTAACCATTGCTTGTATAATTACTTGTCTATTATGACGTCGCAAGTGGGAGTTGTTGGAGTATGCTCGTGTCATAATAAATAATTATATGGCTAGTCATATGTGAGCCTATGGGGTCACACACATATACACTTAGACACCATTGTCATAATGTAATTATCGTATTTACATTATGTATAACCTTTGTTACATAAGGGAGTAAAGTGGGGTTTTTGGATGTTGAAGGGCTTAATGTGTAACATTAGATTTGACATCAATTAGCATTAATGCTAATTGATTATGATTTGATTATGATTGGGAGTTACACATTAGACTTGATGACTTTTCTCCCCCTCCCCTTGGTGAACGTCCAACACAACACACACACATAGTGTTTTTGTTTTGGTTTTTCTCTCCTTGATAATTCTAAGAGTAGTCTTGTGCAAGGATTGTTTCAAAGGTTAAGACTAGCATCAAAGGGTGATTGTTAGACGTGTAGTGTGTTTCAAACATTGGGAAAGGCCAACCTAATTGGTCTTTTGGTTTCTTGATTCCATTCGTGGAGGTCATTGGTGTCTCGTTACCGGAATCACGCTACAAAGGTATAAACCTTATCTATGTTTTATTTGATTGATCATATGGCAATATGGATCCGTTGTTGGTGATGATTCCGCTGCGTTTATATGTTTACTTTATGTTTATTATATTCATCATCACCTATAGTTATGCATACGCATACGATGCCTCATCATTGCAAGTAATGCAATTGTATGCCCATTTACTAACAATGGCACATGTTTAACAGAACAATGAAATAATGTGTTTAAATTAAAGCTGTTAGGTTCCCGTATTAGTAACACAAGCATCAATAGAAGAAATAGAGAAGAGATAGATCGGTTGAACACGTTAAACACACACACGTATGAATGAGAATAGTTATGCGTAAGGTGCAATGAATAAAATGAACAACCAACTTTCAATAGAAGGTTGACAAGAGGTATTTATAGGGCAAGGAGCTAGGGCAACACATCTAGACTCCTTCCCTTCTTATGAGCTTGGGCCAAGGCCTATGGGCCTTCTACATAAGCCTTAGCTTAATAACAAACATAAAGGCCATATTAAGCTAACTATTACATATGAATCACTAACACTTGAATTAAGGTTTAGGAGTGATTCCAACAATCTCCCCCTAAGTGTTGGTGATGAATGAAAGAGTGATAAATGTTGTAGGTGTTGATGTAATAGTAGCTTTGACGTCTTCTGACATTCTTCTGTTGGATCGATATACTTTAATCAAACTAAACTAGCTTGTTAAGGTTTAATAACCTCGGATAAATCCTAAGTTATTAACAAAGAAACACTGAGCAATCTTTATTAAGTACGCGGAATTTACTTAACAAAGCTAAGAAGAAAACTTTATTAATAAAACTCTAAATCTGCTTATTATACAGATACTCTAATACAATTCTAAGATATTCGAACTTTTCTCTAAATTCTTAATTCGTAAACTCTAAAACTCTTTTTCTGAAATCGTACATCTAATGCCAATCTAGGAGTCCTTTTATAGACTCAAGGATATCCTAGTCGGTTTACAATTGATAACCTTGTACGACAAGTAATCTAAACATGGAATACAATACTTTCCATAAACGAATATAACAGATCTTCCATTCTAGCGATTTTGACTTTATCTTCAGCAAGATTTGACTATTTGACTTCTTCCAAGATTTGCGTACTACAAGATTTCATATCTTCAAGACTTTGATATCTTCAAGACTTTCATATCCTAACAATCCTCCCTAACTTGAATTCTACTTGCTTGACTTCAAGTTCCTTTGTGAATATATCTTAATGACTTCATCTTTAAAATGGATTGTTCTTTAGTCTTTAGATTATATCTTTGTAGAATCTGTGCTTTTGTCAAAGTATCTCTTAGAATTGTTTTCTTCACAAGACAGATTCAAAGAATCTCCATCTTTTCAAAGAACACAAAGAACATATGACAATGTGTACAATAATTCAAGTTTAAGTTTCATACTATTCTCATCACATCTAAGTGAATCATTGAAAATTCAATGGATTTAGAACTCTTTACCAAAGCCATTATCTTTGGAGTAGCCAAATGTTTTGGTGTGTAAGACCATGGTACATTGATAACCATATGATTTTTAGCAAACCACCGCCTATCAACAGATTTGTTTTGTCTTTACCAAAAGTCGCACTTTCCGACTAGTTAGTTCTTTATCTAATGGTGAACTAATTACCAATAATGGTTTTTCCAACGCCTTTACCACAAGCCATTTCTTGTGGGCTAGCCAACTCTTCACATTATCGATATGGTGAGTTGATAACCATCCAACTTATTAGCAAGTTGTCAACTAAAACGGATTTGATATATCTTTACCGAGCCGTTTGCTCATGGATTAGTCAATCCTTTTGTAACCATGGTGGATTGATACCCTATTGATGTTATCATCACAAAACCATTTATTCAACCTTTATTTCAAAAATAGTTATTATTTAGCAAAAGGTTTCATCTAAAATTTTACTTAATCGGTTTATCAAAACAAACAAGACTTTGATGAAAGTACTGTCTGACTAGCAAAAAGTATTTATTCAATAAAAGTATTTATTTCTAAAATTTTACTTTGAATAAAAGTACCGATTATATCAAAAGTATTTATTCAAAATCATACCAGCTTATAGATCATTCTCAAGAATGGTAGTCCAAATCTATAAGCAAATTGATAACCATGCAAGCAATTTCATCACCTCTTCTACTTCCAATCCATGCTCAAGCATTCTTCTCATGAGCTCAACAAGAAGAGGATATCTTCTTTCTGCAAACATGTGAATCATTGTTCCATTTTCCGACTCCAAGACATGAACTCCAGATTCTCCAAAGAATCTCCAACAAACTATCTCCCGCTTTCTTGATCCTTCCAAATATCATCATTACTTTTTCATCGCTTTCCCACATGGTTATGAGATCCCTTGTAAACCAATCCAATCCTTCTAATGGATTATCTTCAAAATAAGTCTTCACAAAGATGATATAAGTAGAATAGATCTACTCGCCTATGATATGCAAAAAACCATAGCCTTTTAAAACTCAAACTTTTATCTTCTTTGTGAAAAACCATGTAATCTCTATTCTTTGATTTCTCAACTTTGAAAGCACCGATCTTTGATCCGCTCATCTTCATGTCATTATCTTCATCTCAGATAATCAAAATCTACCACTCGAGATAATTCTTCAATTCATCACTAGTCTCGGATCTTAATTCAACCTTCTCTTTCTTTGAAAACCCAACATCTCAGAGCTTCGCTTTTCTTTTTCTCTTTAAGTTTTTCTTCCTTTCACCTTCAAATTCAATAAACTTCTTCTCTAAAGTCTTTGATGCCTGCAACATCTTTCTTATAAGCTTCTCTCTCAAAGATCATATAATCTCTTCATATCCACATAATTTAGCTTCAGTAATCCTTTAAATCCTCCGCTTTTAGATATGCCATCATTGCATTCCTTTCTTTAGCTAAATTAGATCTTCTTGACATGAATCTAACGGTGTTGAGACTCAGAAGGTTCAAAGTAGCTTCAACATCCAATTCATCTTGCACTTTTGAGTCGCTTTTCTATCCAAAGCTTCTTGAGCTTCTCGTTCTTCTCTATCTTTAGCATTTATCTCTTCTTGAACTTTTCTAGCTGCAGCTTCATTCCTTGCAACTTCAAATGCTCTAATTTCGCTAAAGTAAGCTTCTTCTTAACTTCAACCAAAATACCTTTTCCTTGTCTTTGGATCAATTGCGGTTGATCGCTTTTTGGTTGTTCTTCTTCTTGTGCTTCTCTAATAGTAACACCTCCTCTTGGTTGTGATAGATCAAGAATTATAGCAACTAATTCATCATCACTTGGTGAATGAATGGGTTTAAATCTAGGTTCCTCCTCTTCCTCTATAACAACCGTAGAAGGACCAGCTTCTTCTTCAAAATTCAAAACCTTGAGTTATTACTTCTTGTCTGAAAGTTTCATGAAAAGCAGTACTTTCATGTTCAGTACCTTGATCTTCAATAATTAGTTCTTCAGTACTTTGAGGTTCAGTCCTTTCTTCAGAACTTTCAATATGAACTAATTCTTCAGTACTTTGAGATCCACTTTCCTTGTTATCATCTTTCTTCTTATCATGTTCTTTCTCCTTATCATCTTCTTTCTCCTTATCATCTTCTTTCAATTTCTGTTCTTTAAATTTCCTCCCCAAATGGACAGAAGATGATTTAGGAACCTTCTTACGTTGTAATTCCTTACGAAGTGCTTTTCGACGTTTATTCTCCTCCTTAACCCATAAGTTAAAACCTTGAATATAGGGTTTAACAAAATTTCGCAACCAGAAATAATTTTTCTTCAATTTTCTAATAGTTCGAGCTTGACGTGCAACAGTTTTGGTCAACCGAGCTAGTGCCATTGTCAAAGCATAGTTATCCATAGGTAATCCTTCTCTTGGAATTGCAGGAGCAGCACCTTGAATTGGTGAATGTTCCTGTGAAACAGAACGCTGTGGAGATGGAATAGGTGTTTTCTCTATTTCTTCTTGAACCTCGTAACTCAAGAAACATCACCTTGTAACCAAACAAGATCTTCACGAAGCAAGATTGCGATTCTGATACCTTGTGAAGCAAAGACTTTGTGAAGCAAGACTGTGTGAAGCAAGACTTGATCAAGATTAGTACCTTCGCTTTCTTCATCCTCTGCACCGCATTACTTAACAAATTGCACAATTTCCATCATTGATGTTGTTAAAGGAATATCTTCACCTCGAAACAAGTTACTTCTTTTAGCCATGAATGTAAAGATTTTGGCTTGTTGCACAATAACAGTAGCAAAGCAAGAGGGTTTGGGAACATCACCAATTTCTTGTTCAAGAAAACTCAGATAAACCTTGGATACATCAACCAAGTAGCCCCGATGATATATGAGAGAGCATTCCATCCAAAATAAGCCGTGAAAAGTTAAATACTGTCTGCATTGCTAAACCAACCACTGCAGATGCAATATTTGAACCAAACTGCTCCCAAGAAGTGCTTTAGAACTTATGCGGTGGAGCAAAACATGGATCAAAAACTTCCATTGAGGATGTAATAAGGCCTTCTTAAAAGTCTGCTCACCAACGAACCTTCATAACCCAGATGCTAAAGTATCCCAAATCGCTTGCTTGTCAAATCTAATAGCCCCATCTTCATCTTCAAATAATAGATCACCGAATAGAGGCTTCAAGAATCTTAATAGTCTTTCCAAAGAATCGAGGATCTAATATAATATTCATCCTCCTCCATATTGTCTCTTGCATTAGCCCAAAATTCCTGAATCCATGGTTCAATAACATCCGGCTCAACTAAAAGAGCATAGCTAATAGGCGACCCAACTAGATAATCAATAATATCATAGAAAGCCACGTTCGCCTCAGTCTTGTCCAAATTAGCCACCATATTGTGCTTCGAAACAGTTAGACGATTCACCATTGTTGAAAGAATAAGCACAATAGAAAGATTGTATCGAAGATAAAAGAGATGGTAATTGGGGAGATAAATATGGAAAAGATGTGAAGTAATAAAATGAGAGGGAAAATCGGAAAGAAGTTATTTATAGGTGAGATTTGAAAATCACACCTAAATAACAAAGTTACCGTTACTACCAATTACCCTTCAATATTACCGTTGGAACAAGACTTTAATACGACAAACAAGATTTTCCACATAAGCAAGATTTCCTAAGCAAGATTTTCCCAAGCAAGACTTTCGTAAAATACAAGACTTTGCCAAAATCTTCAAATAATCTAAGTATACACTAACATCCTCCCTCAAGCAACACGGGACTATATCAAACATCTTATAGTCCTCCCTTAAACATAGCTTAGTAGTTAATCATTCCAATGCTCACGACCAAGTGATTGAATCGTGACACATCAAAACCTTTGGTGAGTAGATCACCTACATTATCATCTCGTGGACTTTAACCACATTAATGAGCCTATGCTCATAACTATCTCGATAAAATGATGCCTAATCAATATGCTTTGTCTTGGAATGATACACGTGATTCTTCACAATACAAATAGTACTCTCATTATCAATGTTGATAGGAGTATTCTTAAAGTTGAACCCATAATCCAAGAGTTGATTTTGCATCCATAAAACTTGACCACAACAACTTGCGCAGCTACATATTCAAATTTTCCGAGATGATGTTGTCGCAATTGTCTGCTTTGCACTCGCCATGAGACTAACCTTCTTCCAAGATATTGGCATCCACCAGGTTGTGGATCTTCTATCATAGTTATCTCCTGCATAGTCACCGTCTCGAAAAAGCTTCTAAGTAAAAGGTGACTCTTTAGGATACCACAATCCCAACTTAGGTTGTTGTTTCAAATAATGTAATATTCTCTTGACACAGATTCAAGAGAGATCTTTGGTGAAACTTGATATCGGCACATAAACATACCGCAAACATGATATCGTGTCTTGATGCGATAAGATACATAAGAGAGCCAATCATAGATCTGTATAACTTGACTTCAACAGTGTCCATCTTCATCTTTTCCCAATGAATTGATAGATTTAATTGGTGTAATAATGACCTTCATATCATCAAAATTAAACTTCTTAAGTATGTCTCAACATACTTGTCTTGGCTAATAAAATTCCTTCCTTGACCGCTTAACTCAAGTCCTAAAAGAATGTTAACTCTCCCATTGAACTCATTTGAAATTCCTTCTCGCATCACCGCTCAAACTCCTTAACCATGGACTGCTTGGTAGCCCCAAAGATAATATCATCAACATACACCGTACTAACATGATATCCTTCTTGTCTCTTTTGATAAACAAAGTCTTGTCAATGGCTCCCTTCATATCCATGTTGTAATAAGAATGTAGAGAGCCTCTCATACCAAGCTCTAGGTGCTGATGAAGACCATATAAAGCCTTCACCACCTTATAAACTTTGTTAGGATGCTTAGGATCTTCAAAACTCGGAGGTTGTTTCACATACACCTCCTCCGTAATAGTGCCATGCGAAATGCACTCTTGACATCCATCCGGTATACACGAAAACCCATATAAGAAGCAAAAGCAAGAAAGATTCAATTGCTTCAATCCTTGCCACAGAGCAAAACCTCATCATAATCTACCCCTTCTTCTTGTCTATAACCCCGAGCAACTAACCTTGCCTTGTTTTTGATAACATTGCCTCTTTCATCTCTTTTGACTCTAAAACCCATCTGGTTCCAATAACTTTCTTCCATCCGGAAGATCACATAAAACCCAAACCTCTTGAAGTTTAAATTGAAGAAGTTCTTCCCAGATAGCTTCAACCCGCCTTTCTTTAGTCAAAGCTTGAGCAATGTTCTTGGGTTCCTCTTGAGAGATGAAACAGTGAATAAGCGTGTTTGATGATCCTTATGATTTAGCTGTTTTGTTTATACACAAAGCTAAGTAAAGCATTATGAGGTTTTGTGAAACCCTTAGCTTTGTGTCTTGTCATTACTCCGTATAGAAGGACCAATGATTTGATCCGTTGGATGATTCTTTTGAATTGTAAGATTGGGACTGTGGAACTTCATATGTATCATCTAAGTTAGTATAATCAAGACCTTCATTGGAATTTGTGAAAATACCTTCATCTTCAAGCTCATCATCGGTGTCTTCTAACCTGCATGGTAGGATCATCCAAATCATCTAAAGTCATGTCAATAGGTGCAAAGAAGATTTTGGTTGAAAGTATTGTCCAAAGCATCGTAAGAGAACTCTGCAGCCTTGTTCTTCTTCTTTGCCTCTTCATAAGCTCTCCTTTGTTCATCCGTAAGAATGTGCTAATACATCTTGAAGAAGCATCCGATTAAGTTCCTTTGAATAGATCGATCCTCGTGAGATAATGAGGATTGTGGAGCAACAAAGATTTTGTTTTGGCGAATCAAGATTTTGCTTAGGAACATCGATTTTGTTTTGGACTCATAGAATCTTTATCGTGAATAGCATCGTGTCTAAGATGAATATCATGAACAACATCTTGAATATCTTCTTCATTATGCAAAGGTTGATTTTCTTCTCTAATGTACATAATTCATGGAAGGAGATAAAATCTCAAGATCAAACATCCAATCAGACCCTTCCTTTCTCATTGTCTTGATCCTCTAAAACTCAACATGAAGACAATCTTGAATCTTCTTAGTAACTCGTTGTAGACTCGAATCCTTTATCATTAGTGCAATATCCCAATAAGTAACCTTCTTCGGACTTGCCATCAAACTTCCCAAATTATCAATAGTGTTTAAAATAGTAAGAGGGCATCCAAAAGGCTTCATAAAGCGAATGTTGGGTTTATTGCCCATCGCCAGCTCATATGGTGTCTTCATCGTGGTTTTGTGACAGAAACCCTGCTTGAGTACATAACATGCAAGACTGCGACCGCCCAAAATTGAATAGGAGATGAGAATCGCCAACATAGTCCTTGCACTTCAATCAAGGTTCTATTTTTCCTCTCGCAACACCATTTTGCGTGGTGTTCTAGCAATACTAAACTCCCTTTTATGCCTTTATTTGCACAAAAGTCATCCATAGGCTTGTTCTTGAATTCGGCCCATTGTCACATCTAATACCTCTAACCTTGAGTCTTAATTGGTTTTCAAGTGCTATTATAAGAGTTTGAATAGCATCAAAGGTATCATCCTTAAAGCCCAAAAAGAAAACCCAATCTGAATCTACTACAATCATCAAGAATAACCAAGCAAGATTTCTTCTTATTTAAACTTGCCACGAGACAGTCCAAATAAATCCATGTGTAATAGCTCCAATGGTTCTCTCGATATTTCATCATCAAGCTTCTTGCGAGAAGCTTTGTGTTGTTTACCTTCTTGCATGCCAAACATGATTGATCATTCTTGTAAGTCTTTGAAGGTAAACCTCTAACTAAATTTCCTTTGACCAATTTGTTGATGTTCTTGAAATTCACATGGCCCAATCTCCTATGCCATTGATGTGCCTCTTCAGATGTTGCTTTAGCCACCAAACATGTGGCTCTTCCATAAGAATGTAGACTCTTCATGTCTAAACTATACACATCGTTGGTCCTTGGTACCCTAAGTACTACCAAGTCATCATCAACAGGTTTGAAGTCAGAAGAAAGGATAAGACATTCTGTGTCAGTGAATAACACAGGATGCTTTTTATCACAAATCGAGAGATCGACAACAAGTTGAACTTCACTCCTTCACATATCGACATTCTCAAAATCAATTCTCCCCGCTTAATTGTTCCTTTCCTGTAATCCTTCCTCCATTGGGATCATTCCCAAATGCAACTTTTCCTCCACTAATATTTCTAAAATCGACAGATCTCTTTATCACTGTCATACTTCCGAGCAACCACTATCCACAATAAGATGATCTTTAAGCTCCTCTTCCGGGTTGCCCCGCACAAAGAAACGAGTTAGAACTTTTAGGAACCCAAGCCATTATCGACTTGGTTCCCTCGAGAAGTCACAAACTCAAATTCTTTGAGTATGTAATTCTCACTATCTCTTAGATTATGATCCAAAATTATCTTTTGATGTTTAGCATGTGGATTTTCAAAACTCACGATTTTTCAACATAAATTTCTTTCACCAGATTATTAGCCTTTTCTTTTAACACAAAACATCTCGATTCACTTTGTGTTGAACGATCTTGTATGTCTCCCAAAGCAGCTTCTTTCCCTTTTAACCCATTCGGTTTTAACAGAGGTTCTTGTGATCTAGATCCCTATATGAACCTGTGATAACTTCTAGGTTGATAATGAGGTCTCCTAGAATTTCTATCCCAAGTATGGTTTTCAAGACCTTGTCTCGAAAGCAAGACTTTGGAAAGTACCGTGAGATATCAAGTTCTTCTTTGATGTGGTATCTATGGTCCGGTGTGAAGTTTCGTGATTAACCCTATTAGAATTAGTCCAAAATGGTTTGTGCTCTCTAGGTCTCGATTGTTAGACTTATTCCTTGGAAACTTGCTTAGATATTCGAGTGTCTGTCACAATCTTTGATTAAGTGAGTAGGACTATAACACACAAAACACGCTTTTGACCCATATGTCCAAAGTGATTTCTTCTATGTCTATGCCCAAAATTGTTTTGCCTTCTTGAGGACCGATAAAATTTGTTTTGACCAAAATTATCCCAAAAAGGTTTAGCAAGATGTTTTGAAAAGGTTTTGCGTATGTATCGCTTGTTGAGCAAGACTTTGATTTAAAGGTACCGGATTTTGAACATTGTTTTCAACAGCTTTGGGTTTCTCATATCTAGATTTAGCAATTAGCTTATTCCTAAACTCTAGACTATCTACTCCATAACGAAAACATCAGCCTAGAGGGTGATGACTAATGGGATGAGGAACAACATGATAATCATTGTCTTTCTTAGAGGTGGTTCACTTCATCGAGCCTTCATTACTAGATGAATCTAAATAGTTAATGAGCTCATCATCACTAGTAGTTATATCCTCAAAATCACCATCATCCCGATCACTAGGTTGATTTTCTTCTACAAGACTAAAGTCCATTCCAAATCCTAAGCTCGTTCTAATGTAAGCCCTTCTCTGCTTTTTCAACATAAGCAACTTGGGACAAGCGGACTCTTTCCAAGCAAAGAAACTTAGCTACCAAATCATCTCTTTCCTTAGTTAACTTCTCAATTTCACAATTTTACGCTTTAGTTTCCATTCACTAAGTTTTAACCGATAATCCCGTTGTTCATACTTTTCACCAAGCCATTTCATTATTTTCATGTGTTATGATTTTAGCTTCTATAGACTCTAAAGTGATTTGATAACCCGCTACCTCGCACCTAGCCCTAATACAATTATCTCTTTCAATCACATAACTGTTAAGTAATTTTGATAGAATTCATAACAGTTTGAGCATACCTCGAGATAGGAGATCGAGTTGGTGAAGTAGCCACCATAGCAAGAAGAACAGGATCATCTTCACTTTCTTTGCTCCAATCAAATCCTCCAAAGCCATCATCGATTCCAAAGATGTTCGATTCTTCATCAAAAGCAATGCTCCAAATCCAATGCTTCCACCGTGTCTTCAATCGCATCTTCCATCGCTACCATACAAGAAGTCATCGGTTCATCATCAAACTCTTCACTCCGCCAACCTCTCGATAAGTTCTCTTGAGCAACCAAAGCCTTTGTTTCGCCATCGGAATTTCCTTGAGCTCAAGTTTAGGCTTCTCGATGTTCTGCTTGCTTGATACTTAGCAAACCCGCACTCCTTGCAAAGTGACTACTTTTGACAATTGAAGCATTCAATTTTAGATTTGTCAAAAGTTATTCCTTGTTTTGGTTTGAAATCAATATTTTTGCCTGCTTCTTCATGTACTTTTTGATTCTTGCGTTGATCAAAGCAACTTGCCACCGATATCAATTTCCTCAAGTGCATCTTCTTCAACTGCGCTAGATCCTCTTCATAAGTGATGTAAGCTTGCTTGTTGTGCAAAGAAGGAGCACACAACTTCATCCGAGTTCAACGTGGTTGATGGTGGGGCTGCTTGAGTATATGATGGGGATTATAAACAAGCAGATTTTGAGAAACAAGATTGAGGAGAAGCAAGATTTTGAAGCACCGCTTCTCTTCTTTCGTAAGATAGAAAAGCAATCTTGTGAGATTTTGAATTTGATTGACCACTCATCTCATGTTCATACACCTTCAATTGATGATAGAGATCATCAAAGTCCATAACCTCCAGTCCTTGTTGTCCTCCGATCATAGTAGCAATCACATGCCATGTAGATGGCAAACTCCTTAGAAACTTCAAATTAGCATCCTCAACTGATACTTACGCCTTGTATAACTCCAACATGTTGAGGAGATTCTCAAACCTATCATATGCAAGATCAAGACTCTCTTCGCCATCGTGAATGTTTCAAACTCATTGCTTTAGCAAGTTTCAGCATCTTCTTAGAGGCTTCATTCCTCCAAATCAGGTCTTGAGAGCGACCCAGTCGCTTAGCATCTTTAGCATCATGAAATTTTAGAAGATGACCATCCGGAATGGCGAGACAGAGAATGTTAAGAGCCTTCTCTGATTCCCGAGTGTGGCTTGTGGTAAAAGCGCTTTGGTGCTAAAGGTTGTCCAAAGAACTTGAATAGGTTCTCGAACAACTTCATTCCCATTGACAATTACATTCCACGAGCATGGTCTCAGTAATGGCAATATCTTGCCTCATCTTCATGCACCGAGATCATATTCTCCTTCTTAATGACCGGAATTCGAGTGAGGTGATTGAGGGTGGTGGAACAGGTCGTCATCTTGAATTTTGTAGGGTTTCTTCCTAGTCGAGTTTCCACACGAGCTCGATACCACTTGTTGGATCGATATACTTTAATCAAACTAAACTAGCTTGTTAAGGTTTAATAACCTCGGATAAATCCTAAGTTATTAACAAAGAAACACCGAGCAATCTTTATTAAGTACGCGAATTTACTTAACAAAGCTAAGAAGAAAACTTTATTAATAAAACTCTAAATCGCTTATTATGCGTATACTCTAATACAATTCTAAGATATTCGAACTTTTCTCTAAATTCTTAATTCGTAAACTCTAAAACTCTTTTTACGAAATCGTACATCTAATGCCAATCTAGGAGTCCTTTTATAGACTCAAGGATATCCTAGTCGGTTTACAATTGATAACCTTGTACGACAAGTAATCTAAACATGGAATACAATACTTTCCATAAACGAATATAACAGATCTTCATTCTAGCAAGATTTTGACTTTATCTTCAAAGAAGATTTTGACTATTTGACTTCTTCCAAGATTTGCGACATACAAGACTTTCATATCTTCAAGACTTTGATATCTTCAAGACTTTCATATCCTAACATCTTCTTTCTTGTGAGAAGAAGTGTCTTGATTCGAACAATCTCCCCAGTGTAGAGAAATTGTTTCCTTTGAAGTATTCTGCTTTGATGTCATCGTTTTCTTTGTTATTTGATCATTGTTCTTTGTGATGGTAGTGATAGTATGTTGTTGTTGTCTGCATCAGGTATGCTTCATTTGCTCCAGTGTCTCCACGTCTTTCTTCAACATGCTCACACGCTCTTTGACGTTGGATTTCAGTACTGATGAAATTCTCTTAGTCTTTAAACTTTGTAGATTCTTTGACTTGACGAAGAATCATTCTGACTTTGTGTTGCCTTTTGAGAGAACTTCCATTAGTGATGTTGTTGGTATGAGCATGTGAAGAATCTGCACGATCAGTCCGCTCCAGAGCTTCCATAAGAAGAAAACATAAGAAAGGTTAGTAATAAGCGGGTTCCGGCACTTACAAGTTCAAACTTTGAGAGTGTTAACAGCATAGTGTGAAGACACAACTCTAATTCTCACAAAGGCCGCTCTGAGCTGGAGTCCCACAAGTGAGATAACACGATGTAATCAAGTACATCTACGCTCGATGAGTCACCGAGGTACACGAAGCATCACCTCACGATCAGACCTGCTTTGAGACACACTAAGCGTAATCCACGGGAGTTACCGGTGACTGATGTCGGTGTTTGATGTTGACCGGCAGAGTTTCCATTCAATCACCGAGATCATATGGGTGAACCTCTCATAAATGTTCTCGACAGTTGCTAAGATCCGTGAAGGACACGATAAAGTATCACTATGCTTCTTATTGTTGAACGTCAAGCGATAAAATGTCAAGTGTACCTAAGAGATCTTTTGATGAATCTCGTGGCTCTAGACTCAATAGTGCGCTTTGGTTTTCCTAAGCGGAGACTAGGAGAGGGTCTCCTTCTTCAATACCAAAGAATCTCTAAGAGAAAGCCGATAGTTTACGTAGGGTTCCCTCGAGAATGAAACAAGCTTCTTTGGGAGAAACTTGAGTGGCTAAGAAGGTTTAGTGCATGCGTCCACCGGGTCCATGACGACTTTTAATCTTCAATACCGGTGTCATCTAGTGACAACCAAGAGTATATGAATTGAACCCGTGTATGCGCCCTAAGTTGAATAACTGAGGGCTATTTCTTTTCACCCTTTTCTTTGCATTTTTGTTTTAATTCTTCAACTCCTTCTTTCTCCGATTCTCATTTTCTCCTTTTTTATCATACCTAAGGACTTCTAATTCTAACTATTGGTAGTGTCCTTGGGTAGATCCTCCGACTCTGGCGGATCATAGACAGTTATTCCTAACCTTAATCACCTTATAACTCCATTGCCATAAAACCATTTTCATGAAAATCTCTCAAAGTGTTTGTGAATGAAAACATGTTTGAACACTTCAAGAGTTTTAGATTTTTAGAAATACTCCCTCCACATGTGCTTAAGAGTTTTGACAGAATATGCACAGTGAGGAACGAGTCAAGACTTTTGAATTGATCAACTCAAGATAGACAATCCCCATGAGACACGGTTACGTTGAATAGTTAAAGAGTTGCATTGTCAGCTTTTAGGTGACAACTAGCTCTAATAACTACCTTGAAGGTGTGGACAATCCTCGAAAGGTTGTCAAACCCATCAAAATTCATGTCTACCAAGAGTTTCTCAAATGGTACATTCTACTCGGACAAGTCCTTTGCGAGACACGTTTACATCACTAGCGAACTAGCTTAAAATTATTACCCGTCCCGGACAAGTCTTTTCGATTTACTAACAGTTAAGATCTCGTCAATTCATTGGTAAAATCTGTATTACAAAGATTCATTTGCAATTTCACAACATATTTCTTATCACATAATATTTCTCCCCCTAAAAAATGGCATATAAATATGTTATTTTTGAAGAAATGTTGAGAATAAATATGACCATTTTGAGTTTTGTGGGAAGATTACACGAAGAACAATTTGTGAACAATGTTTTTTAATCAAATACTCCCCTTCAACAGGTGATATTAACGGTTGAGTTTTTGAAAAGCATAAGGGGAAGTACTTGTTCTTTTGAGCAAAACCTTTAAAATTGAAAGGTTTGATATGTTTTACTCAAAAGTAAGAAGCTTTCGCTCCTTTTATAAGGATTGTGGCAATCAAGCGCACTACGGGTCCTTTCATTACAAGAACGGGTGTACATCATTATGTGTGCACAAGCCATAGTCATTATAGAATCACACATCCAAATTAATATGAAATTGAAATAGTTTAAGGGTACCGGTAGTCCATCAATCTTTTAAGGAATGCGAACATGGCATTGATAGCTGTGAGAGTAATCCTAGGACGACCACCTACTAAGCTCTCCGTAGTTCGAATCGTCCTTCAGACAACCTTTCATCGATCCTAGTGATGATCCTCTTAACATCCCGTCTTTCCGAGAATTCCATCGCTTTGAGACCCAATGCCTTCATGTATCGCCTTCAACCTATAAGCCAAGCCATCCCTGACCTTCTTCAATGTGTGATCCCCAAATTTGTGAAGATCTCTACACGCCCTCAAGCGGTTCGCTTGTAGTTCACTATGGTAAACTACTCAATGGTTTGTCGACGAGAGTGTATTGTGGAAGCCGGTTGATGTCGGGAAGTTCTAGCCGAGGTCTCGGTGAGGTTGACACGAGTCTCGATTCGATTCAACGACAAGTTGTAGATCTTCTACACGTTCTTGGATCACTATGCTTCGATGAAGATGAACAAGGACTTGATGTATTCACGTTGAATTTCATCGAGAATTGTCTCAATCTTCCCTGCACCTTGGCAAGATACAGATCTTCAATGTCGTTGAGAGACAAGTTCAAAGTCCGCTTCACGTAATTCATAGTCCCTTCGCCTTGTCTTTTGACCACGATAGTCTTGAGGAAGGTGTAATCCCATTTAGACGAAAGAGTGACATGCTTAACAACAACGATCCCTTTATCACTGTACACTTCATGTTGAGACTTTCGAACCTGGCAGCTTTTGTAGTAGATTTGTCGGCATTCCGGCCAATGGTGAATCCCGTACTGTTACGCCCCGTGTCCGATAACACAAAAACTTTGACTTTTACACGGAAAATACGTGTCCTGAAACTGACCTGCTGTTACTCTTTTGACCACTGACAAAAATATATAAATATCTGGACCTTGAAACTATTTTTAAATGAAACTAGACTCAATTACCTTCGAAACGCCGGGTGGCGGGACCTGTGACGACTCATCGTTGTAAAGATATGATTTTTCTAAACCGACTTTGACTAGTTCTCCAAATTAGTTCTCCAAACTAGTTCTCCAAATTAGTTCTCCAACTAGTTCTCCAAATTAGTTCTCCAACTTATTTTAATCACTTTATAAACACTTAACATATACATTGTTTTTTTTCCAAATATTCTTGACCCGTTTGACCCAAAATGGGTTAAATTAGACCTTGTCCCAAACACCCCTTTTTCTGCATAACCTTTTTATGTACTTTTGACCCATTTTCCGGAAAATGACTTCTATAACATGACATAACAACAAAACTTCCATAAATCACTAAAATATTATAAGCATCAATTATATGCATAAACTTGGTCATAATGACCCACGGAAACATGCTTTACAAAGTAACGGGTGTTATGCCAAACACCCGTTTTGACCCGTTTGCATACACCACTTAAACATAGCTCTTTAACATGCTTTAGAACTTGTAAAATCACTCTTAAAACATTCCAAAGACTTGACATTACAAACATTTAACCCATTTAAAACTTCGGGGAACAACTTTGACAACGAGCTCAGTACATCTACCTAGCTCCTAAATATATACCATCTCTTATTCAACCTTCTATGTCTTAGCCAAAGACCTTTACTCCAGTACTTAACTAGCATCGCGATCAACCTACACAAAAACATCAAAAACTATAATGGTAAGCGAAATGCTTAGTAAGTAACCGGGTTAGAATATGAATAATACATCTATTACTCATACTTGCAACATGAACATACACCATAACTATTACCATTCAAACTTTAACCACATATTACTATAACATACTTGAACACAACGTCAATCATATAGCAAATCCAAACACATACCTTGGTTAATCCACAACCAAGGACTAACACACAATCATCTAACTAATCAAGCTTCTAATCATATACCACACTTTCTAAGCCAAGACTTTCGATCCTTAACACTTCATTCATAATCACAATATGATAACATCAATATTAGACATATCATAACCAAAGTTACTTACCTTGGCTTCCATGGCTATTTTACCAATCTTAATTTCACCATCAACATTATCATCATTCACAATCTCCTTTCTCGCAATCTAGGTCAAATCATCATAAACATAAACACTTAAAACACATAATCAAACTACTATAACAATGGTTAATACAACCATAGCTCACCTCTTAACACCTCTAATTATCATATAATCATATATTGATCATATGATAATTAACCATAAAATCCAATATAATTAATCTCGTAATTACTAAATCCCTTTAATTAGCTTTTAAACACCCTTCTACCCACTCCCAAATTAGGGTTCATAAACCCTAAATCTTAATTCTTCAATACTATATGAGATTACTTACTTGGTGTAGGAATGATTGCTAGGCTTAACCCTTATTTTGAAACACTAATTTCTTCACCAATAGTTCAACAAGTTCTTCTTCCCTCCTATTTTCTTGCTCTAAGCTGACATTCACCACAAAAACACAAGACAAAATGAATTCTCTGGAAACTTAAGGAATTACTTCACATATAATCTAGCACAAATTTGGCCATTTGGCAAGAATGGTCCCTCAAGTCTCTTTTCTTATAGTCTAGCCACCTTACATATTATAACACATTTACTTTATAGCAACATAAGTCCCTTGAGTCTACTTCCATTATAATTTTGCCACTTAATACTTTCCATACTATATAACACATTCTTTGACTACAAGGTTGACTATCGGGTTTGACTACAACATAACATTCGTTGACTAACCAATCACATAAGGCCCTTTGTCCAATTTTATCCAGGGTGGGGTCCAAGTACCTGGGAAACGGGTGTTACAATTCTACCCCCTTATTTTGATTTCGTCCCCGAAATCTCTCGTCTAATGTCAACTGAAACTTAGTCTCATAACATTCCCTTTTTCAACACTTCTCGTTCCTCATTCTTTAGTTGCAACGATCTAAAGTGATCTTGCAATTCCAAACACACTATAACACAAAACATATCCTTAATCTACTTTAAATAACGCCTCTCATCGCAAGCTCATCTAAACATTCCCAACAATGACAATTTGTCATATGGAAAACTTACTATTTTGACTTTATATAAGTCAAACTTCAACACTATTTCCACATCATTCAAAAATGCACTAACATGACCTAAAGTCATATATCGGTCAACTTTGCATTCTACGTAATACCAACACGTATCTATTTTAAAAAAAAAGGTAACTTATTTCAATTTTATATCAAGTACCTTATAAACGGCACTTTCAAAATCTTTCTCATCTCTCTACCCGTACTCATGTCATATCGGCTACACATAAGCCCACTCATTTACAATTCTTTATTTACATAAAAAGGCGTCCCAATCTATGTAAGTAAGGAATCATAAAATTGTGGTTAGGCGATTTACAATTTCTTTATTTAAATGGAAAGGCGTCCCAATCCATCTAAATAAGGAAATTACAAATCATCCTACTTACGTACTTCCAACACAACAATCATACTTACTTTAATTTCCATCTTTTCTAGCCTGGGATCCAATCTCTCTAACTTTTCGTCCATGCCATGAAGGCAAGCTAAACAACCATGCCGAAAAGGCAAGCTAAACAACGATGCCGAAAAGGCAAGCTATTATCCATGCCATAAAGGCAAGCTATACCACCATGCCATGAAAGGCAAGCTAGGCCATCCCAAAGGATACCAACATACATGCCATAAAGGCAAGCTATCAACCATGCCAAAAGGCAAGCTAAGCTATCCCGAAGGATACTTTTACACATGCCAGAGATATAGACAAACCATGCCGGTGAAGGCAAGCTAACAACCATGCCAAAAAGGCAAGCTAGGCCATCTCGAAGGACACCAAAACACATGCAAAAAAAGCAAGCTACAAAACCATGCCATAAAGGCAAGCTAGGCCATCCCAAAGGATGCCAAAACTAGAGCATTGGATCCAAGCTATGTTTACTTTAACACCTTTACTTGTTTTATCTTTCATGCACTTTTCTCATTAAGTACACGCTATCACTTTCTTAATTCTCATTGCCTTAAGCAATCTCAACATTCGCTATCATATTTACTTTCATCTAGATAAGTTTCTATATAACACTTGCCGATTTTTTTTATATTTGCATTTCCACAATGCAACCTTATCATTAATCCGTCAACCCCAAGTTGACCCACACTTTCACTATGTGCCTTCTTTATTTTATACAAGTTCTGCATGATACTTGTCCATTTAAAATTTACACATTTCTATGTGTTCTTACTACGCACTTTTACTATTATCCGTCAACCCCTTGTTGACCATATTATCAATTCATACTATCATTTTATTTAGCATACTAAACTCACGCATATAAACCTTACATAGGTTTGTTCTACAACATTCTCATTAATCTCATAATACTTATTCCAACATATTAACATGATTATATTCATGTTTCACAATTCTTTCTAGAGCACTACATATCATTTATGTCTTCTAGCGCAATCTATCTCATTCACCACTTGTACTAGTCACGCTTAAACATTTTACTTACTAACGCATTTTACTTATCATCTTTTACTATCATTTACTTCACATGTCAATGCGTACTTTCAACTTTCTCGACCACAACTAGGTCATTACACGTATATAGCAACTATCCATTAATCTAATCCGAGCTACACAACTTCAATCATCAACCATACTTGCTCAATAAACATTACTCGCGCATTTCGATCAAGTCTCACATAATATGTATTCCAATACATCTATATTATCCCATATGCTACTATGCATCATGCTATCAAACATACCACATAAAACTTAGACATATAATAAACTACTACCATAGACTTAGCGTCACATAAACAATAACACTTAACACTTAACACTTTATCCAAAAAGTGTTCTCATATTCATAATCAAAATCAGAACATATAGTCTATGGCTCATATATCACATTATGAAATCAATCTATGTCTAAGCATCAACATTCTAACTTGCCGCAAGCAATAGTCTACCTTATAACTAAGGCATCACAAAACTTTAATTCACTTATTAGTCCATCTCTAATACCACTTACCACTTCTACACACATTCCATTACCATTACTCGATCATACATGCGTATAGTCACAATATGATCACCGGCGCCAACCGAGGTGCACGGCTAACTAATCATTTAAACACTTCAAGTCCACCACGGACTTACATCACATACACATCAACACTAAATGCATCTAACACATACATTCAAAGCTTCTACGAGTGGTTTAAGACTAGGCAACCTATAGTGGAAACCTAATTTACTTAAATCGAGGCTCTGATACCAAGTTGTTACGCCCCGTGTCCGATAACACAAAAACTTTGACTTTTACACGGAAAATACGTGTCCTGAAACTGACATGCTGTTACTCTTTTGACCACTGACAAAAATCTATAAACATCTGGACCTTGAAACTATTTTTAAATGAAACTAGACTCAATTACCTTCGAAACGCCGGGTGGCGGGACCTGTGACGACTCATCGTTGTAAAGATATGATTTTTCGAAAACTGACTTTGACTAGTTCTCCAAATTAGTTCTCCAAACTAGTTCTCCAAATTAGTTCTCCAACTAGTTCTCCAAATTAGTTCTCCAACTTATTTTAATCACTTTATAAACACTTAACATATACATTGTTTTTTTCCAAACATTCTTGACCCGTTTGACCCAAAATGGGTTAAATTAGACCTTGTCCCAAACACCCCTTTTTCTGCATAACCTTTTTATGTACTTTTGACCCATTTTCCGGAAAACGACTTCTATAACATGACATAACACCAAAACTTCCAGAAATCATTAAAATATTATAAACATCAATTATATGCATAAACTTGGTCATAATGACCCACGGAAACATGCTTTACAAAGTAACGGGTGTTATGCCAAACACCCGTTTTGACCCGTTTGCATACACCACTTAAACATAGCTCTTTAACATGCTTTAGAACTTGTAAAATGACTCTTAAAACATTTCAAAGACTTGACATTACAAACATTTAACCCATTTAAAACTTCGGGGAACAACTTTGACAACGAGCTCGGTACATCTACCTAGCTCCTAAATATATACCATCTCTTATTCAACCTTCTATGTCTTAGCCAAAGACCTTTACTCCAGTACTTAACTAGCATCGCGATCAACCTACACAAAAACATCAACAACTATAATGGTAAGCGAAATGCTTACTAAGTAACTGGGTTAGAATATGAATAATACATCTATTAATCATACTTGCAACATGAACATACACCATAACTATTACCATTCAAACTTTAACCACATATTACTATAACATACTTGAACACAACATCAATCATATAGCAAATCCAAACACATACCTTGGTTAATCCACAACCAAGGACTAACATACAATCATCCAACTAATAAAGCTTCTAATCATATACCACACTTTCTAAGCCAAGATTTTTGATCCTTAACACTTCATTCATAATCACAATATGATAACATCAATATTAGACATATCATAACCAAAGTTACTTACCTTGGCTTCCATGGCTATTTTACCAATCTTAGTTTCACCATCAACATCATCATCATTCACAATCTCCTTCCTCGCAATCTAGGTCAAATCATCATAAACATAAACACTTAAAACACATAATCAAACTACTATAACAATGGTTAATACAACCATAGCTCACCTCTTAACACCTCTAATTATCATATAATCATATATTGATCATATGATAATTAACCATAAAAATCCAATATAATTAATCTCGTAATTACTAAATCCCTTTAATTAGCTTTTAAACACCCTTTTACCCAATTCCCAAATTAGGGTTCATAAACCCTAAATCTTAATTCTTCAATACTCATATGAGATTACTTACTTGGTGTAGGAATGATTGCTAGGCTTAACCCTTATTTTGAAACACTAATTTCTTCACCAATAGTTCAACAAGTTCTTCTTCCCTCCTATTTTCTTGCTCTAAGCCGACATTCACCACAGAAACACAAGACAAAATGAATTCTCTGGAAACTTAAGGAATTACTTCACATATAATCTAGCACAACTTTGGCCATTTGGCAAGAATGGTCCCTCAAGTCTCTTTTCTTATAGTCTAGCCACCTTACATATTATAACACATTTACTTTATGGCAACATAAGTCCCTTGAGTCTACTTCCATTCTAATTTTGCCACTTAATACTTTCCATACTATATAACACATTCTTTGACTACAAGGTTGACTATCGGGTTTGACTACAACATAACATTCGTTGACTAACCAATTACATAAGGCTCTTTGTCCAATTTTATCCAGGGTGGGGTCCAAGTACAGGAAGCGGGTGTTCAATTGAATCCGTACATTGCATCAATGTCATACCGTTCCACTGTTGGAAAACATGTGGGTAGCCTTTTCTTCGATGGCTATGCGGTTGGAGTATATGGTCACGGAACGGAAGTGTAAGTGATGTAGCGTATTTCTTTGAACCATCGCTACTGTAGAAGAAATTCCAAATCATTGTTGAAAAGTAGCGGAATGGAATCTTAGGTTGATCTGGTTAGCTAATCGTTGGTAGGGGTTTAGACCAATCGGTGTAGTATGGAGCCTTGTCTCTTCTGGTGACGTCGATGTTTGCTTCAGGGTTGAGCCAATCAATGTTGTTCGACATGGCTCGTGCTATGTTTTCAAGGTGATATTCAACTTCAATAGCACTTTCCGAGCTGTCTTTGAGTAGTTGAAAGGCTTCATTCTTGATTCGTTTCAACTCTGATTTCGTCATCTTCTTCACTCGGAACTTTTCTTGCAAGAACTTAGCATGCTCCAACGTATGACCTTCTACCATATCCGGATCATCGGTTAGGCGGGAGTAGCATCAACAAGTGTGGAGAACAATCATACCGGTGTCGCCTTCGCTCAGCCAAGAGACGACATCACCCTTAGCGCCTTTTTCTTTTCTTTGGCCTTGATGAGGATGATGGTTTCGTTGTTGAAGCGAGAGGTGGGTTGTTGTTGGGGCTCGGGGACTTCCTCATCGTCACCACCAAGATACTCAAGTGATCACCGCCTTCTCTGCTGGGTGGTAACTCGAGTCCCGAGGTTTGTCGTGGAAGAGCTTGGAGGAGATCGTCTTGTTGTTGGAGTCCTTAGGGTGGTGGTGGCACGAGGAGGGTTCTCTAGACTTCTTTGGACGTTTAGGCTCGTTATCTTTATCCTTATCCTTATCTTCATCGTCTCTTGGGCGTTTAGGCCTTTGAGCTTCTTCTCTGCATGCCGATTTGAGTTGGTATTCCAAAGAATGCATCAAACAATTTACCTTCGAAGAAGTAAATGTTGCGCATCGCTTAGACATTTGAGTTACCACCGAAACCAATTCAGATCGTGAGAACACTATAGGATCGCTTGGGTTGATTTTTAAGGTCATGGGTGTTGATCTTACGCTTTCTTGGCCAAATGCATCGATTCGGATAGAGTTGTATGTTGAACATTTCTCTTGTCACTCCGTGAACGGTGTCGAGAAGGAATTTGTGAGTATATCCTTTGATCATCTCGCTCAATTCCCTTGAAGATCACGTTGCATGAACTTCTGGGCGTACTCCCATTCATTAGACATCTTTTCTATCTCGTCATGAAGATGTTTGATGTTGTCGTGAGTATATCTAACTTTTATTGGTCACATCTTTCTTCCTAACTTGCTTGACAGCTTTAACAATCCTTGTCTTTGCCCGAGATATCCAAGAGTCCGCTGGCTTCTTCACATTTGGATGTGGATCCGGTTGTTCTTTTGGATGGTGGAGGTGAAGAGTCAAGACTAATCGATGATGAGGAGACGTGAGGTGGCTCTGGGTCCTTTGGTGGCTCGAGGTTTCCTCCTTGGGCGTCAAGGGACTGCCTAGAAGAAAAGTATCATAATCAATGTCATCATCATGTCCGGACTTAGCCTTTCTTCATGCGAATCCAGCCTCTTCCTCCGCTTTGGCTTGAGCCGCAATTTCTTCATCGCCTTTTTCTTTCTCGGACTTTTTCTTTCTTGTTCCTCAAAGTCATAATCAATAGAATCCTCCAAGTGCTTTTGTTGTTGCTCAAGAGTGGTGGCACCAGCCCATATCGGGTTGATTAACCGCATCGTGAATTGGTGTAGATTGGACACCACCACTTGACCTCCGGGCCACGATTTGTTTCTCGTTCAAACTCTTTGCGCAGGTTGGAGTCTTATGATACGCTTACGCAGCTGCTCGGGGTCAAAGGAACTTCCTTTCGTCGAAAGAAGTTTTTCAACACCCTAGGCAAGGAACCTAATCGTTGTAGTGTAGTATTAGGGTAAGCCACGGTATTGATATCGCTCTCAGGGAATAGGAATGCTAGTGAGAAGTTACTACGCTAAGGTTAAGGTTGAGGAAGATTATTTTTATCTTTTTATGTTTTTAGGAAATTGAAAGGTACGAATCTCGGTATTGGATTTGGGGGTTGGTATTTCACCGATTACTCTACTATTATCTAATTATCTAAACTAAGGTGGTGGTAGTCTATGTCTAATTAATGTGTGCTCGTATGATAGTTTAAAGATGTGTTTACTTAGGTTTTACTACTCCTTAATTATCTCCTATTGATGGTTGAGTTGTCACGTCCTTATTCTTAGTTGCGTTGTGTGTCTAAAGTTGTAGGGTATGCTTTCTCCCTAACTCTTTGAACTTACCAAAGGGTCTCGCCTACAAAACCCACTAGGATAATAAACTCTTACTCTAAGGCACTCTTTGGATGGTTTAGCTTACAACTACTCGTGTAATTATATTCTAAGGTTCACAAAGATGAATCAAGCATTAAGTACACAACGAATGACCTATCGCATTACTAGATCATTAATCAACTAAGATAAGAAACAACCAATCAATATTCAATAATTAAGTTTCATACTCCCTAAGCAAACACACAAATAAATTAGCTTGACATGGAGAACATGCAAGCATACACACAAATAATCAAAGACATAATTGAATTGATGAAGTAAATACTTATCTTGATGTAAGATAGGGTTTGGAACCCTAAAATATCTGTACAAGACACCCTTGGTTCGGTTTTAGGTTTTACTCCAAAAGACTCTCCTAAAACCGAAAAATTCGGATTCTATATATAATATTACATATGCGACGGCACCTTATGTTTTGTGACGCCGTGTGTCGCCGCATTAGGGTTTCGCCTTGGCCACGTTAACCTTGCGACGGCGCACCTTATGTCCGTGACGCCGTCTTTCGCCTTCGACGCCGTCTGGTCGCATCTAGGCCGCCCGAGTTGCGACGGCCTACTCTTTAAAGCCCGACGTCGCCACTTGAAAATAGGGTTTTCTTTCGAGTCGTCACAAAAATCCTCCGACGGCGCCACATTAACACCGACGCCGCCGCCTGCTTTTTCAGCCTTTGAGTGTCTCGATTCGACTTTGGCCATTTTCTTCAGATATTCGCGCCTTTTCGTCCAAATAAGTGCCATTCCAAAGATTTTGCCTTCAAGAGACCTAAAAGTGAAAAGGAACGATATTAAGCAATAACGGATACAAAAGTGATCAAATAAGGGCTTAAACGACCCTCAAAATGGTACCTTTTAAAACCTTATCAAATATCCCTACACTTGTTATTTGCTTGTCCTCAAGCAAATGTGCTTTTAGCCAATTAATTTATAAGTTGGGGTCATGAAGCATTGATTTAAAACGGTCCACAACACATATAAGCCCCAAAAAGTCATAACAAGCACGGAAATTACATACTAGCACCTCACATGGGGTGTTTGGATACTCACATCTCTCTCGGTGTATATATGAAATATAACAAATAGGAAATGGAAGATAAACACTCATTAACCGGTCCTAGTACATAGATTACCATAGGCTTGAGAATAGATCAAACCTCCATCGCTTACGGCGTAAGCACCTAGGAAAGACTATCAAAGAGGTCTTTTAAAGGGTTGTAATGTTAGGCTTACGGTAGGAAACAAGGGTTTGGTGGGATAGGCTATTTAGTGGTGGCAAGTCAAAATCTCTATGTTAAATGCATACGAAGAATGGCGCTGCTAAGCCAAGACTCGACACTCTAAAACTCTAGGTAACGGAAATAAACAAACATAAATTTAAAGGATAGATGTAGGATGGTAGCCCGTATGTTTTTTTTTTTTTTTTTTTTTTACACTCTATTTTTTTTTTTTTTTTTTTTTTTTTTTTTCGATTTTTTTTTTTTTTTTTTTTTTTTTTTTTTTAATACACTTTACTCTACCATCCTCTACGGTAACATCAAAATGATAGGGATTTATAGGCACATCCCTACACTTGAGTTTTTATTACTCTAACACTAATTTGACCCGAATTGAAAAGATCAAAACACTTGGGGTACATTATTACGCAAACAAAGGGAATTTGAATTTAACGCTCCTTCCGTCATTTCATAAACTTTAACTTTTCCCATGAATCCCAATCGTCCCAAAATCAGATACAAAGGATATGACTCGACTTAGCAACTCATGCAAGCAACCGATAATTGAACTAAGGGTTTAGGGTGATAACAAACATTTGCACTAAAAGTGAGTGCATAAGGGTAGGCTAAGGCGATTTGGGTGTATATTTGGGGTGGGTGTAAACAATGCTTTCATTGATATTCGAAAACCAAACATCACGAGAACCGCGAAAAGGATAGGCTCGAGGGGTTAACTAGGGTATCGTGTACTAAAGATGAGTACAACGCAAAGGGTGTGGGGAATTACTCAACCGATGTGGAAGAAGTAATTATATTACGGTATCAAACAAGGGTTATCCTAATGCCTCTTATCATTTAGTTATTCCTAACTACACAAGTGTAGTCTCACTTGCGATCTCGAATGCATCACAAAACAAGTTCTAGAATCTAATATACTACCGGTTCACACTCTAAGCATTGAAGATGAATGCTTTTAATTCCTACTAATCTAAGGGCGATCCTCACATTTTGGGTGGAATTTGGGTGGTAAAGGGTTTTGTGCTAGTCATATAACTTCCTATCCGTGAGACGCTTTTGTTAAGACTAATGGCCCACTCCTATATGTCATGAAAATTTTAAATTTGGTGCCAAAATTACCCTAACCGACATTTTCTCATGGTTTATTACACAATCACAATTGACAAAGCAAATAATCAAGGATAAGCATAGTTTCAAAGTTCCCGCTTTATTTTCCTCCCTACACTTAAACCGAACATTGTCCCCAATGTTCCCGAAAGTATCAAAGTTATGATAAAAGAAGGTAATCAAAACGAAAGAAACTAATACTCCCCGATTAGCTCGGTAGATCCGTAAAGTGGTGGTTAAATCCTTTCCAAGAAGAATTATTGCGTGAAAAGCTCCTTCCAATCTTGTGTAACTTCTTCTTGACAAACTAAACCCGCACTTGAACAAAACAAACGAAACCTTCGCAGAAAATCGGCGGTAATAAAATATATAAGACTCGATTTAAACTAGGATATAATGCTTGTGGAATGGATGTTTACGAATTTCTAAGAAAATTAAGACCGAAAATTCCAAAATTTTATAAGTAGCTCGAAAAACGAGAAAAAGTGATCCGATGTTTTACTCCTTCCCGACGCCGTCAGTTGCAATCTCGCCGTCAGTTATCCCGACAAAACTGCTCTCGCGATTTTCAAAAAAATTCGAAAATTTACATCTTTAGAATCGAAAATTTCGCAAAACATCCATTATGACTCGATACAAGCATTTGACTCGAACAAACAAACATATATATCTTTTGGTTAATTGTTATTCTCATGTTTACGTTTCTTTTGAAAACGTGTGTAATCCTCCCTACACTTATCCCTTATGTAAAATATCTTTATATGCAATTAAGACGAGGTTAAAAACAAAATAAAGCATTTTTACAAATTTAAACATGAGGATAACCAATTTATAAAAGATATATGACACTAACAAGGACAATCCAATCACACAAGCTAGACAAATCACACCACATTCAAATATACATAAACACCACATAGTTCAAAGTTCACCACAAAGTTAAGATGTCCTGGATTATTACATGCCCAAACAAAAATTGTTTCATAAACAATCCATACAAACTACATGAGTCACTGGGAAGGGGGTCCATAATGATAGTCATAACCAGGGGGAAGATGGCCTAAATACCCGTAGGGTGGATAATCCTCCTCTCGCCCTGGGAAAGGATCAATCTGGAGATGTAGATCAAGCTGATCACGCATAGACAGATGTTGCATCCGCTCGATCAGATGGTCATAGGTCCGCCTAGCCCTTTGGTCTTGCTGCCATCCATGTATCCATGCGTCCCATCCATGCTCCCCGGTAGGCTCGCCAATCTCCACTAGACATGTGCCTCAGGCGCTGGAGCTTCCTCGCTCACCCCCGCTGGTGTGCCGGTATTTGTGGCTCCTCATCATCATCGCCATCACCACCTTGAATGGCGGGTCGAGCACGGAACCAAGCAAAGCCCCTACCATAATCCATGATGACCTCCATAGCTTTTAAGGACTTGGCTTTGACGACCCTGGTGACACCTCATTAAGGTATGCGGTGCCTCCCCGCCAAAATGCCAAAAGACCGTACCAACCGGTGATAAACATACCCCATACACCTTATCTCAAACCTCATCCCACCGGCGTCCTCAAGTAGTCGGCTAGCCGTAATGGGATGTTACAAGGCACACCCCGCCAACATGCAGAGAGATAGAATAGATCCGTAAAGTGACACGATGACTAGTGTTCCGCGCCTGTGATAGAGAATGTGAGACAACGGTGCACTAGCCTAATCCGGATCCCGGATCCGAGATGCGAGAGTACTCCCGTAATGTACTCCCCGTTAGCTATTGTGTTCCGTAATCAATACCCAACATGTCATCCTTATGGGTAAGTCCGCCGCCAAGCTAGCCCTAAAACATCGCCTCAAAGATTCCCAAGAAGATATAACCCCAACCTCCATCCAAACTCAAGCACCGACATAGCCTCCAATCTCCCCCTAACCTAAATCGGACCCCCTGAAACTCAATGTTATCACGGCATGAATTAATATCCAACGTGTAAGATGCGTGAAATTCACGCACCAACTCGCCATATACGGGTTCACGCATCCTAAACATCCTTTCCCACTGGGGATCAGTGAACTTGTCCCTCCTAAAACTATTTGAGAACTCTCTAGCCAGATCATGTTCCTCAAGAAACCCCAAGTCCACAACAGCCCCTGAGTCAATAGTTTGATGAAGCAAATCATTGTAACGAGCTTGGCAATCTTCCTCGACAAACACTCCCACTCAAAGAATTGTGTCCGATATTTTCCTCGGCACTAGAAGATCGTCCCCTAGTTCTCTTCGTTCTTCCGCTCATCCAAAATGTAAAATCAAACATATGAGGACGACGTCGACGATTACGACGGCCACATCACGCACTGACGCCACCCCGACCGTAATTCAACCGACCTTTGCGAGGAAAACCTGTGTTTTTAACCACAACCCTTAACCCAAACACCCATGTTGCAATGACAATGGTGTAATGGCTAGTGGTTTTGATTCCTAAGCCGTCAAGGCTTCTCGCAAGGTTAACCCCACATGATAACACTATTATTCGCCTAATCTTTAGCCAAGTTAACAAGATTCATAGGCGCACTTAGCATAGATCAAATTAGTTGGGGTTTTCGGATCGAAAAGAGGGAAAACAAAATTGAGCATGAATTAGGACAATTGAATAGACAAAGATCAATGTGGATTACTTACCTTGTGGAGATTGACGTGGCAAAATGATGAATTAGAGGTGGGGAAAACGTGGGTGTGTGGTGTGGGGCGGATAAAAATTGTGTAGGGTAAGGAATGAAAGGGATGGTGAGGTATTTATTCGTCTGATCTGGCTAAGCGATGGCGTCACACATTATATGCGACGACGTCACGCCCAAATTTTCGTAAAAGAAAATAGTTTTGTCAATCCGCCCGGATCAAAAATCTGGTTACTATTTTTGACAAGGAACTTGGTTTTTATTTTAAAATCAATTTGGTTATTCCACCAAGAATTCCACTATGGTAAGCAATGCATATGTCAAATTGTCTTTCAATCGTGATCTCGAAGTTCAAGTCTTGAGGGTGAGGTTCTTTTTCCGTGTTTAAACCGAAAGAACTTTTCCTCGCATTGGGAAAATCGAAGTGATACGTGCACCATTCCAATGAATGTGTTTCTAGGAGCAAGGGGAAACGTTGAGACAGGGTTCAAGCAAGAATATGATTCCTTGACGAGGTTTACTAAGGGAGAAGGTTCGGAGTCACCCCGTATGTCCCGTATCGCATACACCTTTTCTAGCTTTTTAGGTATATTGTTTTTGCGATTTCACCACGGATGCTCAACATGAAGTTGTTAGCTAGGCCCAAGAAAGTGTCATGAGTTGTTCGTGATTGAGCTTCGAGGCGCTTTATTTCCTCTTCTTGCTTGTAGACAAATGTCAACATAATGTCCTCGAATTCATCCCGCCGGATTTTCTTGGGATCAAAATTCCTTGACCGCATTCACATGTTCATCAAAGACGCGTGGTTACTCCCATTAACGCCTTCACTTGGGCCTCCATACTCATAATTGCTTGTGCTCGAAGTTGACCCGCTCTCTTGAACAACCGGAGTTTCCCAACCTTCCTCTTCATATTGAGCTAGGTCCTCAATAACCTCCCAAAGATGCCTCAAGATCGAGGTTACTTAGCCTTCCACCGAGGCATAATCAATGGTTTGTTGGAGGAGAGACCGACATGATCATAGAAAATTTGGACTAGGAGCCAAAGATCAATGCCGTGATGAGGACTTTATGAAGTAAGTCCTTGAATCGGGTCCATGCTTCAGAGAGATTCACCTTGACGTTGTTGGAACATCAAGATGTCATTCCTAAGCTTAGTGGTTCTCCCGGGAAAAATTGAGCAAGGAAGCGAGAGGTAAGATCATCCCAACTTGAGATGGAGCCGGGGAAGTCGCCAAGCCAATTACTAGCTTGGTCCCGAGAGAATTGGAAGAGACGCAGCGCGGTCTCCCGAGTAGTAGCATCAAGGTCGATGGAATCGACAATTTTGAGGAAATCCTCGATGTCGATTTGGATCTTCTGAACGAAGTCCATGGAATGCACATCCGCTTTGCACCAACCGGATGGTGTCGGATCGCAGGCCGTAGTTTGGGCTTGGTCGGGAAGCTCAATGGTGTTCCTATAGCCTAGGTGGCTTGGTCTTGAGTATTCACCAAGAGTACGGGCTCTTGGCGGTCATTTGGTGCGGGTTGATGAGTGGTGGTTGGTTATCACCTTCCATGATGAAAAGTGATGGGTGTTACGAACAAAGGTCACGAAGAAGGGGATAGACTAAGAGGAAGCTAAAATGAGAAAAATTTACTTGATAGGAATCAAGCAAAGAACCTAAACGAGGTGGACTACTAACTAGCTATTCTATTCCCGCAGCGCGCCAAAAACTTGATACGCTTACGCAGCGCTGCTCGGGGTCAAAGGAACTTCCTTTCGTCGAGCAAGTTTTTCAACACCCTAGGCAAAGGAACCTAATCGTTGTAGTGTAGTATTAGGGTAAGCCACGGTATTGATATCGCTCTCAGGGAATAGGAATGCTAGTGAGAAGTTACTACGCTAAGGTTAAGGTTGAGGAAGATTATTTTTATCTTTTTATGTTTTTAGGAAATTGAAAGGTACGAATCTCGGTATTGGATTTGGGGGTTGGTATTTCACCGATTACTCTACTATTATCTAATTATCTAAACTAAGGTGGTGGTAGTCTATGTCTAATTAATGTGTGCTCGTATGATAGTTTAAAGATGTGTTTACTTAGGTTTTACTACTCCTTAATTATCTCCTATTGATGGTTGAGTTGTCACGCCCTTATTCTTAGTTGCGTTGTGTGTCTAAAGTTGTAGGGTATGCTTTCTCCCTAACTCTTTGAACTTACCAAAGGGTCTCGCCTACAAAACCCACTAGGGATAATAAACTCTTACTCTAAGGCACTCTTTGGATGGTTTAGCTTACAACTACTCGTGTAATTATATTCTAAGGTTCACAAAGATGAATCAAGCATTAAGTACACAACGAATGACCTATCGCATTACTAGATCATTAATCAACTAAGATAAGAAACAACCAATCAATATTCAATAATTAAGTTTCATACTCCCTAAGCAAACACACAAATAAATTAGCCGGACATGGAGAACATGCAAGCATACACACAAATAATCAAAGACATAATTGAATTGATGAAGTAAATACTTATCTTGATGTAAGATAGGGTTTGGAACCCTAAAATACTATACAAGACACCCTTGGTTCGGTTTTAGGTTTTTTACTCCAAAAAGACTCTCCTAAAACTGAAAAATTCGGATTCTATATATAATATTACATATGCGACGGCGTCACCTTATGTTTTGTGACGCCGTGTCGCCGCCATTAGGGTTTCGCCTTGGCCACGTTAACCTTGCGACGGCGGCCACCTTATGTCCGCGACGCCTCTTCGCCTTCGACGCCGTCTGTCGCATCTAGGCCGCCCGAGTAGCAACGGCCTACTCTTTTAAGCCCGACGCCGCCACTTGAAAATAGGGTTTTTGGCTTCAGATCGTCACAAAATCCTCCGACGGCCGCAGCTAACACCGACGCCGCCGCCTCGCTTTCAAGCAGCCTTTGAGTGTCTCGATTCGACTTTGGCCATTTTCTTCAGATATTCGCGCTTTTCGTCCAAATAAGTGCCATTCCAGATTTTGCCTTCAAGAGACCTAAAAGTGAAAAGGAACGATATTAAGCAATAACGGATACAAAAGTGATCAAATAAGGGCTTAAACGACCCTCAAAATGGTACCTTTAAAACCTTATCACTGCTACCGGATATCGCTTTGTTCGAATAAAGTTGTTTGATATCATCGCTATAAGGTGATCCGGCAAGATCGCACCTTGTTTCTTTGTTGTAGAGTCCTTAACCCGGCGAGAGTGGGGCTCATATAACATGGAGTGTTGTTTGGGGTCATCGAGTCTCGGGAATATCAGATTATACCCTAGAGCTCGTTGGATCAACAGTTTGGTATATCTGATATACGGGGATTTTAGTGCCAAGCTTTTTAAGGAAAGCCATCATATCAGCCCATATCAGAGAGCTTCAACTTCTATGTCTTTCTTGTTGACCAAAGCCCAAAATATTTGTAGTTCCATGAGCTTGGCATGCTCATAACCACTATCACATCCAGAAACGGATTGGGTGATCATAATGTAAAGGGTTCTTCATGGCTGGGGAATGTTCTTGAGATCGACATATGAATGCTTTGTAATTACCCAAAGAGCTTCCGCATAGCCAATGTCGATCATGAACTCAGAGAACTACCTCTTCGCTTGGAGTGGCATTGTATTCGTGAGGTTCGATGACCGGAATGAGAAGAATAGCCTCAAATCTGCTTTGGTGTGATGGTAACTTGTTTTCATTGAGTGTCACCGATAAGGTTTTAAAAGGTACCATTTTGAGGGTCGTTTAACCCTTATTTGATCACTTTTGTATCCGTTATTGCTTAATATCGCCCTTTTCACTTTTAGGTCTCTTGAAGGCAAAATGCTGGAATGGCACTTATTTGACGAAAAGGCGCGAATATAACGAAGAAAATGGCCAAAGTCGAATCGAGACACTCAAAGTCACCGAAATGTAGCGCACGGCGTCAGTGTTAATCAGACGCCGTCGGAGGATTTTTTGACGACGTGGCCAAAACTCCTATTTTCAAGTGACGACGCAAGTTATAAAAGAGTAGGCCGTCGCAACTCGCACGGCCTAGATGCGACCAAGACGGGCCGTGTCAAGAGGACTCGCCACATAAGGTGATGCCGTCGCAAGGTTAACGTGCCAAGATTTAAACCCTAATGACGGCGACACGACGCGGCCATAAAACATAAGGTGACGTCACGATATGTAATATTATATATAGAATCCGAATTTTTCGCTTTTAGAGAGTCTTTTGGAGTAAAACCTAAACCGAACCAAGGGTGTCTTGTACAAGATTTTAGGTTCCAAACCCTATCTTACATCAAGATAAGTATTTACTTCATCAATTCAATTATGTCTTTGATTATTTGTGTGTATGCTTGTATGTTCTCCATGTCCGCTAATTTATTTGTGTGTTTGCTTAGGGAGTATGAAACTTAATTATTGAATATTGATTGGTTGTTTCTTATCTTAGTTGATTAATGATCTAGTAATGCGATAGGTCATTCGCTGTGTACTTAATGCTTGATTCATCTTTGTGAACCTTAGAATATAATTACCGAGTAGTTGTAAGCTAAACCATCCAAAGAGTGCCTTAGAGTAAGAGTTTATTATCCCAGTGGGTTTTGTAGACTAGACCCTTTGGTAAGTTCAAAGAGTTGGGAGAAACGACACCCTACAACTTTAGACACACAACGCAACTAAGAATAAGGACGTGACAACTCAACCATCAATAGGAGATAATTAAGGAGTAGTAAAACCTAAGTAAACACATCTTTAAACTATCATACGAGCACACATTAATTAGACATAGACTACCACCACCTTAGTTTAGATAATTAGATAATAGTAGAGTAATCGGTAGAAATACCAACCCCCAAATCCAATACCCGAGATTCGTACCTTTCAATTTCCTAAAAACATAAAAAGATAAAAATAATCTTCCTCAACCTTAACCTTAGCATAGTAACTTCTCACTAGCATTCCTATTCCCTAGAGAACGATATCAATACCCGTGGCTTACCCTAATACTACACTACAACGATTAGGTTCACCGCCTAGGTGTTGAAAAACTTGCTCGACGAAAGGAAGTTCCTTTGACCCCGAACGCAACCGCGTAAGCGTATCAAGTTTTTGGCACGCGCGGGAATAGAATAGCTAGTTAGTAGTCCACCTCGCTTAGGTTCTTTGCTTGATTCCTATCAAGTAAACTTTTTTCTCATTTTAGCTTCCTCTTAGTCTATCCCCTTCTTCGTGACCTTTGTTCGAACCCCATCACTTTTCATCATGGAGGTGATAACCAACAACCGAACAATGCTTCACCACCAAACAAATACCCATTGCTTGACCACCGCCTCGCTAACCAACTTCGAGCCCGTGATCATGAGTGAAATTGAGAGCTTAGAAAATTAAATATGATAATTGAGAATACACTGAGAAGCCCTTATGAACTCGATCACCCTCTAGATAGTGATTCGGATGATGATTTAGAAAAGGAGATTATAAGGTGTTAGAAATTATGGAGGGTAGTAAGGAGGAGGAAGAACTTAGGGAGTACTTTGATTCATACCCTAAAGGGAAAGAAACCGCTTATCACCATAACGTGGTTAATTTTCCAAGACCACCTTTCGAGCCTCGCATAAGGAGGGGAAATCCCAAAAACATCAAAATACCGTGTATGATTGGATACTTATATAGGGATCACACCTACATTGACTATAAGGCACCCATGAATATAATGTCTAGGCTCTATTACAATTGGATCATGAGCAGAAAGCTAGAGCCTATGAGGGACCCCTTTCGCCCTAGGAAAGCAAGTAACTATGTGGGAGGGTTAAGGATTGCACGTGTTCATAGGTAACTTCACATATAGGTGTGACTTCATGATTTTGGAAAATGTTAAGGAATCATTGATGGGTTTTAGGAGACGTGATACTTGGGAAACCATTTATAAAAGAGTCTAAGATGGTTTATGATAGAGAAAGGGATAATCGAGTTCTCAAATGAAGCCGAGAGTGTTAATATATAATGCCCCATAAAAATAAGAATTATGAGGGCATGGATAATTTAGATGTAGATAACATTCCAAAGATTCAAGTAGACTGAAAAACAAAGTTTACTACATCGCTTGTCTTGAATCTGGGGCATGAATATATTCGTGATGAGAGAAGAGTTAAGGAGATCGAATGGGCCTCTAAGATTAGGAAAACGTAGGCACGACTACGAGTCTAGCTACAAGACTCTTAAATAAAGAAAAGCGCTTCGGGGAGGCAACCCATGCTTAATTGTTTGCTTGTTAGTGTCATATATCTTTTATTAATTGTTTATTCTCATGTTTAAATTTGTAAAATGCTTTATTTTGTTTTTAACCTCGCCTTAATTGCATATAAAGGTATTTTACATAAGGGATAAGTGTAGGAGGATTACACACGCCAAAAGAAACGTAAACATGAGAATAACAATTAACTAAAAGATATATATGTTTGTTTGTTCGAGTCAAATGCTTGTATCGAGTCATAATGGATGTTTTTGCGTAAATTTTTCCAGATTCTAAAGATGTAAATTTTCCGTAATTTTTTTCGTAAAATCGCGAACGCTTTTTGTCGGGATAACTGACGGGCGTCAGATTGCAACTCGACGCGTCGTGAAGGAGTAAAACATCGATCATTTTTTCTCGCTTTCTCGAGCTACTTATAAACTTTTGGAATTTTCTGTGTCTTAATTTTCTTAGAAATTCGTAAACATCCATCCCACAAGCATTATATCCTAGTTTAAATCAAGTCTTATATATATTATTACCACGATTTTACGCGAAGGTTTCATTTGTTTTGTTCAAGTGTGCGTGTTTAGTTTGTCAAGAAGAAGTTACACAAGATTGGAAGGAGCTTTTCACATAATAATTCTTCTTGGAAAGGATTTAACCACCACTTTACACGGATCCTACCGAGCTAATCGGGGAGTATTAGTTTCTTTCGCTTTTGATTACCTTATTTTATCATTACTTTGATACTTTCGGGAACATTTGGGACAATTTTCGCTTTAAGTGTAGGAGGGAAAATAAACGGAACTTTGAAACTATGCTTATCCTTCATTATTTGCTTTGTCCAATTGTGATTGTGTAATAAACCATGAGAAAATGTCGGTTAGGGTAATTTTGGCACCAAATTTAAAATTTTCATGACATATAGGAGTGGGCCATTAGTTTTAACAAAAGCGTCTCACGGATAGGAAGTTATATGACTAGCACAAAACCCTTTACCACCCAAATTCCACCCAAATGTGAGGATCGCCTTAGATTAGTAGGAATTAAAAGCATTCATCTTCAATGCTTAGAGTGTGAACCGTAGTATATTAGATTCTAGAACTTGTTTTGTGATGCATTCCGAGATCGCAAGTGAGACTACACTTGTGAAGTTAGGAATAACTAAATGATAAGAGGCATTAGGATAACCCTTGTTTGACACCCGTAATATAATTACTTCTTCCACATCGGCTGAGTAATTCCCCACACCCTTTGCGTTGTACTCATCTTTAGTACACGATACCCTAGTTAACCCCTCGTAGCCTATCTTTTTCGCGGTTCTCGTGATGTTTCGGTTTTTCCGAATATCAATGAAGAGCATTGTTTACACCCCACCCCAAATATACACCCAAATCGCCTTAGCCTACCCCTTATGCACTCACTTTTAGTGCAAATGTTTGTTATCACCCTAAACCCTTAGTTCAATTATCCGGTTGCTTGCATGAGTTGGTAAGTCGAGTCATATCCTTTGCATACGCTTTGGGACGATTGGGATTCATGAGAAAAGTTAAAGTTTATGAAATGACGGAAGGGAACGTTAAATTAAATTCCCTTTGTTTGCGTAATAATATACCCCAAGTGTTTTGATCTTTTCAATGCGGGTCAAATTAGTGTTAGAGTAATAAAACTCAAGTGTAGGGATGTGCCTATAAATCCCTATCATTTGATGTTACCGTAGAGGATGGTAGAGTAAAAGTGTATAAAAAATAATAATAAAAAAAAATCGAAAAAAATAGAAAAAAAAAAGAAAAAAATAGAGTGTTAAAAAAACGGCTACCATCCTACATCTATCCTTTAAATTTATGTTTGTTTATTTCGCTACCTAGAGTTTTAGAGTGTCGAGTCTTGGCTTAGCAACGCCATTCTTCGTATGCATTTAACATAGAGATTTTTGACTTGCCACCACTAAATAGCCTATCCCACCAAACCCTTGTTTCCCCACAAGAAGCCTAACATTACAACCCTTTAAAAGACCTCTATGATAGTCTTTCCTAGGTGCCGACGCCAAAGCGATGGAGGTTTGATCTATTCTCAAGCCTATGGTAATCTATGTACTAGGACCGGTTAATGAGTGTTTATCTTCCATTTCCTATTTGTTATATTTCATATATACACCGAGAGAGATGCGAGTATCCAAACACCCCATGTAAGGTGCTAGTATGTAATTCCGTGTTTGTTATGACTTTATGGGCTTATATGTGTTGTGGACCGCTTTAAATCAATGCTTCATGACCCCTAACTTATAAATTAATTGGTTAAAGCACATTTGCTCGAGGACAAGCAAATAACAAGTGTAGGGATATTTGATAAGGTTTTAAAGGTACAATTTTGAGGGTCGTTTAACCCTTATTTGATCACTTTGTATCCGTTATTGCTTAATATCGCTCCTTTTCACTTTTTAGGTCTCTTGAAGGCAAAATAATGGAATGGCACTTATTTAGACGAAAAGGCGCGAATATACGAAGAAAATGGCCAAAGTCATAATCGAGACACTCAAAGTCACGAAATGTAAGGCGCGACGGCGTCAGTGTTAATTGACGCCGTCGGAGGATTTTTGTGACGGACGAAGCCAAAACTCCTATTTTCAAGTGACGACGCTGTTATAAAAGAGTAGGCCGTCGCAACTCGCACGGCCCAGATGCCACCAAGACGCGCCGGTCAAGAGGACGGCCACGTATATAGGTGACGCCGCCGCAAGGTTAACGTGGCTAAGACGAAACCCTAATGACGGCGACACGACGGCCACAAAACATAAGGTGACGCCGTCGCATATGTAATATTATATATAGAATCCGAATTTTTCGCTTTAGGAGAGTCTTTTGGAGTAAAACCTAAAACCGAACCAAGGGTGTCTTGTACAAGATTTTAGGTTCCAAACCCTATCTTACATCAAGATAAGTATTTACTTCATCAATTCAATTATGTCTTTGATTATTTGTGTGTATGCTTGCATGTTCTCCATGTCCGGCTAATTTATTTGTGTGTTTGCTTAGAGTATGAAACTTAATTATTGAATATTGATTGGTTGTTTCTTATCTTAGTTGATTAATGATCTAGTAATGCGACAGGTCATTCGTTGTGTACTTAATGCTTGATTCATCTTTGTGAACCTTAGAATATAATTACCGAGTAGTTGTAAGCTAAACCATCCAAAGAGTTCCTTAGAGTAAGAGTTTATTATCCCTAGTGGGTTTTGTAGACTAGACCCTTTGGTAAGTTCAAAGAGTTGGGAGAAACGATACCCTACAACTTTAGACACACAACGCAACTAAGAATAAGGACGTGACAACTCAACCATCAATAGGAGATAATTAAGGAGTAGTAAAACCTAAGTAAACACATCTTTAAACTATCATACGAGCACACATTAATTAGACATAGACTACCACCACCTTAGTTTAGATAATTAGATAATAGTAGAGTAATCGGAGAAATACCAACCCCCAAATCCAATACCCGAGATTCAGACTTTCAATTTCCTAAAAACATAAAAAAGATAAAAATAATCTTCCTCAACCTTAACCTTAGCATAGTAACTTCACTAGCATTCCTATTCCCCAGAGAACGATATCAATACCCGTGGCTTACCCTAATACTACACTACAACGATTAGGTTCATTTTTAGGTGTTGAAAAACTTGCTCGACGAAAAGGAAGTTCCTTTGACCCCGAACGCCACCGCGAAGCGTTATCACCACCGCCACAGCGTTTTGACCTTTGATCTTTCGCATTGTATGCCGTAATTGGTGTATATAGACCTCCGCAGCGAGGCATTTGGTGAGCATGTTCGATAGGGTGAGTCCTCGAATATCCACCAATCTCACATGAAGATTCCGAGCGTAAGAAGTTCTCAAAATCAACTCGAGATTGTTCTTTCCAATCTTCATTGATAACCATTCGGAAGATATCGCAATGGTGAGAACATTTGGTGCATCCACATTCTCGCATTTGAGCGCCCATGTCATGATCTCGAAGATATTTAGCCAAAAGAACCAACATATCGAAAGACATTACGTTAGTCAACATATGTTTTTATTGTCTAATTATTGAATGTGATATGTCGATGATTGTTACGAGTCCAATGTCACTTGTTTGTCCAATAGTCCAAAGACGCCGTGATAAGTTTCGTGAGTTGATTAACTTTAAGTTTTAAAGTCCATGTTTTCACTTATTTTCACAACTTATTAAACGCTTAAGCTTATTAGTGACATTATTGGTTTCGTATGCTATGATTTATTTATTTACAAGTTCGCACGCCAGAATAATTCATAATTAAGGTTAAAACAAGGCTTAGGCGAGAAATGGCAAGTTTATGCATAAACAGAGTGGTATACGCGTAGCATAAGCTTATGCGTAGTTCTTGATTTACGCGTAAGAAATATTAAGCGAAGAAAAGAGGGCCTTATGCGTAAAGCTTACGCCAGAAGCGATATGGAACCTTACGCTGTAAGGCTTACTCGTAAGAGTCAACCTTATGCGTAGAGGTTATCACACGCATATCCTTCACATGTGATACGCGTAGTCCCCAATGTAGAACCTTACGCGAACGCTACGCCGTGAAGATTTCTCTTACGATAACATGCTACGCGTAAGTGATCCTTATGCGTAGTTTGCAAGTAACATTGATTCCGAATTTTCAAGCGTAGAAAACCTGAAATAAATTCATCTTAACATCAACATTAACACATACATTCATTCCTTTTCAAATCAAATCATGAATACTTATTTAAACAGTAAAGCGTAGAAACAAGTTACGCGTAAACCTAAACCTTAAGGCTTAATTTCTACGTGTAAGCTTTCTACCCATAGGATTTGCACCAAAATGATTCTGGGATGTCTAGGAAGCCCATTGAGTTGTTCTATCCAAGTTTTAACATCAAACTCTAAGCGAATAAAAAATACCCAATTCTTATGAACATAAACCCTAATTTCCAATTTATAAGTAATTAGTGTTTCTGGGTAAATTCCAAGCATAGATATGATCAATTAAACTCAGAACAACATCTTGCAAGCAACCAATTAGCCGTAAACGCTCATATTTGAAAATACCCAATTCCACGATAAACCCTAGTTTTCAAAGATCATCCAATTGTGTATCCGGGTGAGATTAAATGATAAAATGGTATTAATATGATTAAACAAATGTTTTGACACAACCATTTTAACCATTAACACAATAAACTTGATTATGTGTTCATAGCTTACGCCAGAGAACACAATAATCACTCAAACTCATGTTTTAACCGCTGGATTTACGAAAGAATCAAAACCATTATTTGTAAACTCGTTAAGATTATAAAACAACTTACAAATTGAAGATCAAGAACTCGGATTTGAAGATTGATTATTAGGGTTAGGATTTTGTTAGGTGTGAAATAAATGTGAGGATTTAATGTGTTTTTGAAAGTTGGTGAGGTATTTTTGTATAAAAATACTTTGATCATTTGACACATTTAGTCCTTGCACCTTTACCATTTACATCCAATGTCCATAACTTCCATTTTGGTTACCAAACGAAGGATATTTGGAAAGAATTTTGACGACACTCCCCCTCGACTTAAGTAATAATGAAGTTTTATGAATTTTAGTCCGAGGAATGTCAGTAAACCAGAAATGTGACCACCATTCTTAAAGAAACAACCATGATGAGGTAACATGCAAGTACAAGGTTTTATGAGACCGTAAAATATTTAGATTCTCCCCTCAACACTTGATCGTAAAATACCGAATTTTGAAAGATAAGAGTGTTGACTAAGATTGTACTTGCCATGTTAAAAGAAATATAGATAGAAGAATATTTTTGTTGTTTTATCGATTTTATATTTTTGTATTTTGTGTTTGAAAAATATTTACAAAAGAGGTTTTGGTGTTTGATCGGTTTTTAAGAATGTTTTAAGAGTTCATCCAGCCTCTTGAGTCAAAGACCGCATACCAATCCGTGGACCAACTCATTAAACCTAGCAGGAGCTAAGGCTTTGGTGAGGAGATCCACAATTGGTATTCTGCACTCCACAAAGTATAATTCAACAGCACTATGTTCCACGTGGTCCTTGATGAAATGATATCAAGATTGATGTGCTTTGATTTCGAATATTGTACTTGAGTTGCACGAGATCGCAATAGCACCAATGTCTCAAGACATCGATTTTGTCAAAGACGTAACCATAGTCTTTGAGTTGTGTTTTCATCCAAATGACTTGAGCACAACACCGACATGGCTACATATTCTTCTTCTATCGAGAGAGCGATGTACAATCATGCTTCTTCGATTGCCATGACACCAATTTATCACCAAGAAATTGTAATGCTCTCAAGTACTTTTCCGTGAATCTAAGCATCCCGCGTGGTCGCGCTCAAAAAGCTATTAGTTCAAACCAAAATCCTTCTGATACCGATCCCCAAATTAATGGTTCCTTGATGTATTGGAGGATTCTTTTAGCCTCGAGAGGTGGGTTTCGCTTGGTCTCGATCGATAACGGAGCAAAGATATACGGCAAACACAATATCGTGCCCTGCTAGTCGTTAGATACATGAGAGACCCAATGATACTACGGTATTTATGTGGTCCACCAATTTCCCATGTAAATCGGTCTAGCTTGGTATGAGCCATTGGTGTGGCATAGGTGTCACGCTTTGCATTCCAAATTTGTTTAATAGTTCAAGGCGATTTGGACCGACTCAAGAAAATACCACGGGTGATTGATGAACTTGCATCCTAGAAAGAACGAAGTTCACCCATCATTGACATTTCAAAATGTTTCTTCATTAGTTTTGTAAAAGCGATTGAGTACTTTTTATGTGTCGACCTAAAATGATGTCATCCACGAATTTGAACAATTAAAATATGTTCCTCGTGATATTGTATGAAAAGAGTTGGGTCGACCGAACCTTTGGTGAAATTATTGGCAATGAGGAAAGATGATAACTTATCGTACCACACCCGAGGAGCTTGTTTGAGACCATACAGAGCTTTGTTCGCTTTGTAGACATGGTTCGGGAACTCGGGATCAACGAATCCTTCCGTCGGTCGACATAAACCGCTTTTAGTTGCCCATTCGTAAAAGCGCTTTGACGTCCATCCGAAGACCGTTATATGCATATGAGCCGCGAACGCGAAAGATCCGAATGACCTCAAGACGAGCAACCGAGCGAATGATTCTTCAAAGTCAATACCTCTTCCTGCTTATAACCCTTAGCCACCGACGTGACTTGTTTCGATTACGCCCTTCAAGATCCAATTTGTTCTTCCAAATCCATTTGAGACCAATGACGAGACCCATGTTGGTCTTTCAACCGCTCCCATACTTCAAGACGCTTGAATTGGTTGAGTTCTTCTTGTATGGATTCAATCCATTGTCTTTGTCATTGCCTTTAATGTTTTAGGCTCGATTAAGCGCATGCGAGTGCATAAATGCAATGTTCACTATTTGTGTGAAGACATTGTCTCGCTACGATCGGTTGATTTGGGTTACCAATAATGTTTTCAAGATGATGGTCTTTTGTCCAACGATGTGTAAAGGGTTGATGTTGGTATACATTGTGCGATTTTGAGGATTCAAATGGCTTGTAGATGACTCAAAGAACATCAAAGTGCAACAGCTTCATTAGCAAACGGGTTAAAGAACGACGGATCAAAATCTGCAGCGGGGTACTTCATTAAGAACACCATCACCGGTTCACGTCGTTGGATGCGCTTTGTTCAACTGTTGTTGTAGATTCAAATGGTGGTGCTTCAACAAAGAGTTGTTGTAGCAGTGTATCGTATTGGAATAAGATCAGTTGAGCCGCTGGAAACATCGGATACACCTTGAGCACGCTCATCAATATCACATCAACAATGGAGCAAATAGCTTTTCCATTTGTCGACGAGTAAGATGGGGGCTTGGTTCAAATTGATGATGGGGTTTGAAGGAAGTTTAAACGGTTGTGACCGGTTCCAAGATGTTATGCTCATAAGCCATTTCAGAAGCTCATCAAAATTACCATGAATCGTTTCATAACTCGCTTTGTAATGACGATTCCGCATCCGTAACCTTTAGAATTCTCACAATATCCAATAAAGACTCCAATGTCACTTTGGCTTTGAGCTTTCCAAAGTCATCACGATCATTATTTGGGTAGCAAAGGGATCCAAATACATGAAAGTGTTTGAGATTCGTCATGCGGATAAGCTCAAAAGGTGTTTTGTTGTGGCGCTTTTAATCATGGATCAGCTTTAAGTATAGCATGCAATGATATGCTTCCGCCCACAAGTAACGGAAGTTTAGCATTGATTAACATTGTTCTTGCAGCCCACTAACGCACGGTTTCTTCTTTCAACAACTCCGCTTTTGTTCTCGTGCAATAGACGCCCGATGCTCAATTCCCGCCTCATAAAATTCTCAAGAGTTTGGTTCACAAATTCAGCCTTTGTCTGCTTCGATTTGGCGGACGGTGTTCCCGAGTCGAACTTGAATTTTCGTGAGAAAGGTGATGATCATCGGTGGGGCTTGATCTTTGCTTCAAGAAAGTAGACCCAAGTCCATCGCGAGTAGTCATCGACAATTACCAAGATGTAGCGCTTGCATTAATCGCTTGCACGCATCGGGCCACACAAATCCATGTAAAGAAGATGAAGCACATGCCGAGAGTCATGGTTCCACCATTGAAGGAAAATGAGCACGAGTGCTTTTCCCTTGTTCACAAGTCGAGCAAAGGTGATCTTTAGAATACCGAATCTGGAGACCTTCAACAAGTTTGTGTCGAGCAAGGTTGGTGATGGTTTGAAAGTTCAGATGTGAGAGACGACGGTGCCATAGCCAAGATTTTGTAGATGTAGCCTTGAGAGTAGATGATGGGAGATGAAGCAACCATGTCTTGCATTGAGATTGTGTATGCACTATAATCATGAGAGCTGATATAAGATCGCTTCCTTGTAGATCACGAATGAAACAATTTTCTCCCTAAAAGCAACTTCCAAGTCTCCATCACATAATTGACCGATCGAAAAGAGATTGTGACCGAGGCCTTCCACATAATAAACCCCGCTAATTTCGATAATGCCATTGATATAATCTCCGAGCCCATGATAGTCGCAAGTGATCATTCCCGAATCGGACAGGCCAATGAACTTTGCAACAAAGTTTGATAACAGCTTTAAGGTCGTATGTCATGTGTCGGGAACATCCGCTATCAACAATCCAAAGGATGATCAGACACCGCATTACACATGCATTTGCACGATGGAATAGAAGTAGATGTGGAACCCGATGAGTTAGAGGGTTCCAAGCGCTTATAGTGAAATACACACATCAATGATTTTAGGCATCCATTTATATCCTAGTGTATTATGTATCCATTTCGCCATCTCCAACTAGTCTTAGCTTTAGTCTTAGTGAATGCACTAGGTGGTACTACATTCCTTTGAGGTGATATTGTAGCTACAGGACATCAATGCGCTTTAGAATCTAAAGAGGCGGTTTACCAAGCACAAACTTAGAAGCATTATTGGGCCTAGAGGTATTCCGGTCTTAGGATTCCGTAAACGAGACAAGATAGCTCTAGCAACACATTTGTCATGACAATCGAAGCATACTTTTACGAAAAATAACACAAGAAGCATCGATCAATATCAAAAGTACTTAAAGGTTTAGCATTCGTTACAACACTTTTTCCATTACATTTGTCGACGCAATATCTAAAGTGGGTGCAACTTGAGTCTTATTCAAAGTCCTAGGGTGTTCTTCTACTTCAACATTCTTTATTGTTCTTTCTTAGGTCGCAACTTCCTATTCTTCCTTGTATTGCTCCTAGGCTGAAGTGCGGACGCTTGGAAAAGAAGCAACTAGTCCCTGCTTTCAAGTAGAGGAAGCACATTAGTATCTTGTGGTTTGTCAAGAGGCATTCGGGTTCACGTTTGCTAAGTGTTACAGTGCAATTTTCTTAATGATGCTAGGCTGAACTTGTTCATACTTTCCTAACATCTCCCTTAACTTAATAATAGTGTGCACCAAATCTTGATTTTCGTAACTAAGATTTTCAAAGAAAATTCATGACTTCTTTAGTGTGTGCAAGATAATGATCAAGTTCGCTTGATGCTTCATCACGAGTCTGTTTGAGTAAATCAAATATGACACCATATTCCTTTTAACTTTTACAAGTTCTTGTTCATATTTTGAGATTTGACATTTTAAAGACACGTAAAGGAACAAGGAATGGATTTTCAACCTTCTATAAGATTTTAAGTAAACTAGCAACTTTCGTAATCACATTTATGGACCCTCATTTTGCTTCCTTTAAACTCAAGCATCGCTTCTATTTCCCACCGTAAGCGAGTCAACAATTCAAGTAATCTTAAAATAATCTTAACTAGTGTTACAATTTATGGTAGTTACAAGGAAAGTTTTTAAAACAATGCTTTAGGAATGTCTCATTTTAGATCAAAGATAAACGATATAGAGGAATAGTCCAACTTTGTTGGTGAATGAGTAAATCGCAACTTGACATTAAAGACTTAAGTTCGAACCTTGTACATAAAATTCTTGTTAATAAGACTCTTTGTTTAGTAGTTAATAATACTAGTTGGATAACCGCGCACAGCGGCGGCGATAAATATAGTTATATATAAATACAGTAAATGAATTGTTAACTCAACTCTTCTCGCAATTCCCTACCCGCTTAGTGAATTCATTTCACAACATTCCAAAGTATATGTGTTAGTTCTATGTGTTTGTTTGGGTTTTCCGTATCTTTCCCGTGACATCATTATTTCCGCATATAAAAAGACATTCTCAATCTCTTACTCGTCAAACACTTTCCCAAAAGTAAATGATTTTGATAAATAAAGTTTGTATTGATTGAAATAAAGATTAAAGTTATAAAAATTTGAATCAAAATAAAATAAACCTACTAAAAATGTAAAAACAAAAATAAACCCGCGCGCAGCGGCGGCGATAAGTATAGTTATGTGTGTTTGCTTACCCGTTTAGTGAATTCGTTTCACAACACTTCGAATGTATATGTGTTAGTTGTATGTGTTTGTTTGGGTTACATGTAGCTTTTCCGTGACATCATTATTCCCGCATATAGAAATACCCTCGCAATCTCTTACCCGTCAAATACTCCCCCAAAAGTATATGATTTTGACGAATCAAGATTATATTAATTGAAATAAAGGTTAAAGTTGTAAAAATTTGAATTAAAAATAAAATAAATCCACTAAAATATAAAACTAAAACTTATAAAAATATATCAAAATGGATAATGAATTAAAGAGCATAAAATTTTAGAAAATATGGTGAAATTAGATTATAAAAAAAATACGTAGATAAAAAGATATTTCAATTTGAAAATAAGGATGAATTTTTAGTTGAGGAATGACACATGTCACTTTATAATTGGACCTACTTAGGCTATGTTTGGCACATAAGATTATGGAGAGATTACGCTTATTTTTCCAAAAATAAGCTACTTAAAAATAATCTTTGTATGGCGACATAACTTATAAGAGATTATAAAAAATAATCTTCCATAATCTCGAAAATAAAGGTTACTTCATAGCTTATAAAATAATCTATTTTATAATCTTTTAAGCAACAAAGACCAAGATCAAGACAATCTATTTTTGCCAAACATACCCTTATCTTAATTTTTAGTGGTTAGGAGTTAGGCTTGAAGTTTGTCATGACACATGTCATCTCATGATTGGAGTTACTTATCTTAAATTTTGGTTAGGAGTTAGGCTTGGAATGAGGTTTGACTTTTACATGCATTATAATATAGTATAGATATAAAAGTATAGATAGATGATTACTAAATAAAAAAGATAGAATTTCTTTGTTAATAAGAGGAAAGGAGGGAAAGATCTTCTCAAAAGGCTTTTGTGTATCCCACATCACTTGATTGAACCAAATGACCAAGAAATGGATCAGTACAAAAGAGATGCCAACTGCTATGTAAATAATATGTTTTTTGCCATTTTGGCTATGGCATATTTTTTTAATAACTATATGTAGTTGATATAGCTTATTTAAAAATACAATAATAAGTTTAATAATTTTAAACTGTTTTTGTTTTCTTCAAAATTAAAGTAATAATTTTGGAAAAATTGCAAAAGCAGTTTTATAGAATTTAAACTTGTTTAACTAATAAAACTAGGAAAACTTGTTTGATATTCAAAAATTCTATAATGTCGAGTGCTGTATTATACGGTCAAATTGTAAGAAGAATCTCTATGGCTTCAAATGTACATTTGATGTGCAATTATCGTCGATGAAGCTTCGAAAGCGCAGGCGCATCTCTACGCAATTTGGCCTAACCACAAGATAGCTTTTTGCAACTTATTCTATTTTCTTGTCAAACTTGTTATGAATCTTTATTTAACACGACCATTTGAATAACGTATATGAACACCACACAAGTATTTGATCTTTTGCCTTATGTAATTCATAGATATGCATTCATTATTGCAGGAAATGAAATTACTAAAACATGTTTATTTAGTCATTTCGTAACAGAATATATATGATAATTAACTAGAAGTCAAGTCTAGAGACTTTCTGGTTTATAAACTTGTAGTCTTGTACCATGTCGAGATAGGTTGCAGATATTAGGACATGTTATCTTCAGTAACGCAACTCTAATTCCATATAGCACATCTTTAATAAGAGAATGAAATAAAATGCTGACATTACTGTCCTAAAGAAACGATAACAAGTAAGAACATTCATACATATGATATCTTCCAAAAAAACATGTACCATTCATGAAAATCGAACAAGGAATGGATCTTCTACCTTCTATAAGATTTTAAGTAAACACTGCTACAATGAATGTTTAATAAAACGACACTTTTGAAGCGTACCCTCATTTTGCTTCCTGTGAACTGTTGACTCGCTTCTCGAGTTCACTGCTTGCGGTAAGACTTTGCATTTCAAGCAGTTTTTGTTGCTCCTCTTCTGCCTCTACTTCATTGACATCGACGGGCTTGGGTTTAGGCTTGTTGCTAGTGGACTGCTGGTAAATGACCCCACCAAACATATAAATCAAAAGCCCAATTGTTCCGATAAACGATGAGTGTTTATCCCAAACCATTAAATTAATCACCACCGTTAACTTGTTACTATTCCAAGCACAGTGAAACCAGTTGCTGATATAGCCTTACCACACGAGAATCCAAAGAATAAAGTAGTTAACGTCACTTTATGATGTGTTGGAAAGTCACTAAGAAAATGTAGTTAGAAATTTTACAACTTTTAGTATAGAACATTATACACTTGTAACTTGTATTTGAATATTTGAGTTATCGTTGTCCTTCCAACATTTCTTTCCGAAATTATCAGTGAATTCGTCTGTTACATACAATAAAAGAAGACTAAGTTACGCTTTTTGATCGAATGGGAATAAAGAAGAATCAAAGATCGACGATATAGAGGAATAGTTCAACTTTGTTGGTGAATGAGTAAATCTCGACGTGACGAAAAAGACTTAAGTTCGAAACATGTACAAAAATTTATTGTTAATAAGACTCCTTGGCTAACAATATGAGTAATTGATAAAAAGATGAATGTATGATTTATACTACTTATAATGGAGGGATGATCCTCTTTCCTATTTATGAGTTTAATATTTTTTAAATTAGAATTTAAGCAAATACTACTTATAAAACATAATGTACAACTATGTAAAGCACAATTGATTTTAAGCAAATACTATTTTTACATACATACAATTAATACACACCATCACAAATATATACAACTACATAAGCACAATGTACAAATACAAATAAAAATAAAAACACACTATTCAATACATACAATTAATACACAATTTAATTCACCCTACAAAAAAAGATACAACTCTTTAACCACAATGTACAATCTAATTAAGATTACAAAACATAAAAATCTGAAATCAAGCAGCTCAAAATAAAATAACAATGTTGACAAGAGGGAAGGAGGAGACATTCTAAAAAGGCTTTTAGTATCCCACATCGCTTACTTGTTACAATGTTTAAGTGAATCATACATTTTTGGCTATTGGCTATACTAGTAACAACTATACAGTGTATATTGGTTACATAAAAATACCAATACAAGTTTCAAAAGTTTTAAATTGGTTTTTTCCTATTTTCAAAATAATGACATTATTTTATTATCTGAGACTTGCTTACTGTGGTCAAGTATACAAACAAACACATCGTTGGGTACCAGCATAGGTGTAGCCACCCAAAAACTGATGCTCAGTTTTTTTATATAAATTTTGTTCGTTATTTAGAATATTGCAGCAGCTGGTATGCCATACTTTTGCGCGTTTGTGGATTTTTATAAATAATGTTTAGCGTCTGTGGATTGGAAAACTTACTTCACTAGAAGGTCAGGTCACTGGTTTAGTAATTAAAAGTAGGGTACCTTTTTTGCCTAGATGTAACAAAGTCTGCATACAAAGAGTCTTTAGGGTGCGAGTTATGTGGAAGCCTTATAATGAAATGTTGGTTTATGGCAACTAAAAATCTGAAATTCCCTGATTTAGTTTACAGAGATAAATATTGAGACAACCGATTGTGCTAATTGCTTATTGATGAATAGTCTCACGCTCCGTGTAGCTATTATCTATCCAAATCATCATTATTGACTTTTCGTGACTGCAATAATTAATGCATACCTGAAAACTACAGAAGAGTGCGACTTTTCAATCAAGTGTGGGTAAAACCACAGCCAGCATGTTTGGCACTTTTTCTCCAAACTTGTCCAAAATTTAGTCTTTTGTACTTTTGTTTCAGCAAGAATATATAATAGATTATTTGTAACTAACAAATACTGTAAAAAAAGTTTATAAGTTTCTGTGTTCATAAAAACTAGCATGGACTTGTTGGTAGTTGGTACGCTAACCTAGTTGTAAAGTTGAAACCTTGAATTTAGTGACTTAATTACGGAGTTATGTTTTGGCCTTTTTATCCTTTAAAGTATATACTTTTAATTTGAGGCATCCTGAATTATATTCCATCTTGTATCTCCTTGCAGGATTATCCTTTTATACAACAGAAAAGGCATTGCAAGATGCCTTTTCTCAGTTTGGCCAAGTTGTTGAACGTATTTTAAAGTCTAAACGTTATATGCATTTACATATCTATGTAAGTGTTGTTAACTACAAGCTACAATCATTGCTATTTGCAGCGAATGTTATGATGGATAAGGTTTAAAGTAGATTGAAAGGCTTTGGGTTTGTTACCTATGCATCTGCAGATGATGCTGAGAAAGCCATCAATGAAATGGATGGAAAGGTTACATCTTGAATCAGTCCCAGTTAAATTTCAGAAATCAATACACATTTTTGATTTAATTGTGTGCATAATACTCCCTGTGCAACATTTGACTGGACAAGTAGTAAAGAGCCAACTATTTTTACAAATGTTTACCCATTAGTAATAACAAAGTCAACAATAATTATGGACGTGTCATATGTGTTGAACTGGCAAAACCTCGGACGCCAATTAATAATGGCGTGCCAATAGCCAGAGGACCCCCTGAACCACCTACTGCAGAGCAGGTGTAGGCACTAGTACATCGGAACTGAATGAATAAGTAATCACAACATTAATTCACAAGATGACCGACCTGAAGATTACAGTCCTACCCTCTGAGCTGAGGTGAACTGATCTTATGAGCGTTTGCATGCTTATTACAAAACAAGTGGGCACCAATACTAGCAGTAGAAGTGAATCATCGCCTTGTTCTTCAACAATATAGATGAATATGTTACTTCCATCCTTTCTTCGATTTTAATTTGTTTGACTTCAGATTTTTAATGATACAACTATAGGAGCCAGCTATGGGTCTGCTGGTTTGTTTTTACATAAGGTACACCGTTGGGATTGTATATATATATTTTTAAGTGACTGAAATCCATTCGAGAGCCATAAACCAACCACCACTGAGAAACCAATGGGGCATAGGGCCAGCTGTGATTCTCAGTGTGCATCATCTCCCTTAAAAACACTTTACTATTCTAAAACTTTGATCTTTAACAAGCCAAAATGAGTAGATATATTTTTTGGAGTTATATTAGAATACAATCAATCTACAATTGCACTGTTTTTATTCTCCAAATTTGGTCATAGTGACCAACATTTTTCATTCCTGTTTGCCTAAGTCTTCCATTATAATTCTCACATGGTTACAGTTTAATGGTAAGGTCTTGTTTTCAATTAATATAATTTAATAATATCACCTAGAGCAAAAGTGTGTAAATTGTAAGTGAGCCTAACATTTTTCAAGCTTAAATCAAGTTTTTTTTCAAAGATGATGCAGATGATGCAGGGAGTTGGCTGCATCATTTTGCAGCTAGTATATTCCCTTATTTTTATGGAGACAAGAAGAAAAACTGAGTAATCAGATAGTGGATTATCTTGTTTTGGGCGACTTAAAGCAAAGTTGTACGTAATTCGACAAAATCATGACTAGTTATAGTTTATTAGAAGACCAAACTCAAAAGATAATGGTCAGTAACGGGTGAAACCGTGAAAGTGTACATCTGTATCTCGATGCCCAAATGGACTCACCTACTTATTAAGACAAGGAGCCTTCGTTACAGGTTCAACACTTCAATCTGTTGTTAATATTTCTCAAATATTATTAAATTTGATGTCTTAATCTCAGTGTATTCACAATAGTAGTTGAATGTTTCGGTAATTACTATGATAGGTTGGAGTCAAGTGTGGTCATGATAATCGATCAATGTATTCTAATAAAAGAGCCATTCAATAAGAAGCTAAAAATAAAACGTAACTATGGACATCTAAATACTTTTGTCTGTCTCAAGTTTGAAAGGTTTGCTCGATCTTATGACATGGAATATAAACTCAAGTTTGTACATTTAACCGAAAATATTTGTCATTCAAAAAAAGGGGATGGGAAGCTGTGTAAAAAGGGAAACATGGTATAGAAATAGGTACTTACCTGGATGGGGTCAATGGGTGATCAAGTGTGTCAGTTGTGAGTAAATGCATTCTTGGTTGCGGGTTTGATCCTTTTTGAGTGTTATAGTTCCTGTCATTAATTAAACTCATCTCCAATTTCGGACCATTAATCCAGTTTCCTTGTATCAGATGACAAACTCCACTACTCAATGAAGCAACATGATCAGAAAGTGTAATAGGAATTCATCACTTTGATGTTTGGATGTAACAGTGAAAAAAAGAGAGCATATTGAGAAAATCCCACATCGGCTGAGTGACTAAAGTGAAAGATAAGGGAAGCTGTATAAAAGGGGAAAGAAGCGACAGGGACAACCACTTACCTGGATGGGGTCTATGAGTGATCAAGAAGGCTCTTGGCCTAGGTTGGTGACCTCCATTGCACTTAGGAGGGGTGCCACCCTAAGATCGGCCCAAGTGGTCGAGTCTACATCGTAATTTGTTGCTGTGGGGGCCTGCGTTCGCGCGGCCCCTACCCATTTCTCTAGTTTAAATCTTTTTGGTAGTTCTTTGCTATGGTCAACAGCTTCAGCAACTGTACTAAATTAACCAAAGTGATGAGTTTGGTTCTTAAAGTACAGATGAAGATTACTTGGAGTTTCATCGTAATATTTGAAGGCAATGGATTAATCTTCTCTGCTACACAAGGGGCATCAAAGTACACAAAACTTAATGTGCCAATAATAGGCAATCGGTACAGGCCCAGATACTAGCCATGGTGGAAGAAACTTTTCTAACACTGCTTGTCATCTTATTGATCACCTGGTGTTCTGTCCCTTTTGCAGTCAACAAATTTTATGGACCCAATCAATATAAATAGTTTTTAAGTCATTTTGATGTAGACAATGCGTTTTATATTGTTGCTTGCAGGCGCTCAATGGACGTGTCATATGTGTTGATCTAGCAAAACCATGGAAGCCATTTAATAATGGTGTACCAATAGCTAGAGGACCTCCTGAACCACCTACAACAGAGCAGGTGTATGCACTTATACATTGGAATTACACGAATTAGTATTCACAATATTGATTTACAAAAATATCTGTTCCGAAGATTATAATCCTACAGCGATCTGATCTCTTGAGTGTTTGTGTGCATACTCCCAACACAAGTGGGCATCGGCCCTAGCAGAAGAAGTAATACATCATCATGTTATTCAAGAAAATAGAGCAATATGTTACTTTCATTATTATTATTATTATTTTGTTAGACTATAATCCTTAACATTCAAAATATAGGAGTGGCCTGTAGTTTTGCTGTTTTTTATAAGATAAATGGTTGTCATTGTATATTTATTTGCTTTTTCGGTGTTCGAAACACATGCACGGGGAACCTACGATCAGTTTAAGAATGTTAATTGGTCAGAGGGTCAAGTGTATGTTGTACTTCATCAATATACATCAATTTTTCGAATTCAATTTCACCATAATCGCTTATCATTATATTATTTGTTGTCCCATACCCGCTCCGGCGGATTGAGCATGGTTGTTGTTGTCCCAGATTCGGAATATGTATGTGTTGGCCAGTGTGGGGTATAAGATCGCTAGTTTTGTTCTAGGAAACTGTGAATGCAAAAGAATGAAATACGTGATGTAACTCTAGAAAATGACTAATGATCAAATCCTTTTGAATGGACGAAATCACGAGCTAATGGGAAAAGGACATTTGCATTTGAATATATGAATCAGGTATATATTTCACCAATATTGCTATTTCGCTTCTGCAGTATGATTTTAAAAGTTCTGATCTTATTTTGTTTTCCTGGCCTTGACTCATCTAATGGAATGGAGTAATGCATCCAAGTTTAACTGTTCAATCCATCTTTATCTCAAACATGATTGATTCGGTGTCCCAGTTCTAATGTAATCACAATAGTATTTCGATGGTTTCGTAATTTCTTTAGTTTGGAATTATGCGTTGTCTTTATCAATCAATTGTTACTCTACTGATATCACCATGACATTCATTTACAAACTAAAAACCAATCCAAACTAAGTGGGACGTGTAAATCCTACCTTTATCTCAACTTCGGTTAAATTTGGGTACCATTAAACTTAAATGGAAGAAAAAGACTTGCTATATATTTGAATT